>CALZFC010000265.1:210000-382500 GCA_945643635.1 Allodiplogaster sudhausi | reverse complement strand
TTAAGTTTATATAGTTTACTAATTATCCCTTTTATATTTTTTTTTCTCCTGAAATATAAGGAGAAGATAAGACTCTGCCCGAAAAAAAACTTACCAGGGAACGGTCAGAAACCCTAAATTTCAAAAATTCTAATATTTTACATATGGATGGCATCACATTGGATGTTTCGGAATGAAAAAATTAGGACCCGAATCCCTCTAGAAAACTTTTAAAACCCTTTTAAAGATGCGTGAAAATCTCGTTTCATCTGTAATATGCCATGTTAACAAACATTCCGATGCTCAAAATAGGAAAGATCGGCGTAGATGGTAGCGCTTCCGGCTATAATTTTTATGTCCCTAGTTCAATGCCCCTTCGGGCCAAAGTCTTTTGCAAATTTTATATAGAGGTTTTGAAGTCGTGCAGTTCTTTTCTATGCTTTCTATTGTTTTTTTTATTTTTAAATACGGACTTTGTGAAGTGCGAGGATCAAAATAAAATATTTGTTTTGCTCTGCATGCGGGTGGAATACATTTGCGCGCAGACACTTGCGCGCAGACACTTGCGCCCAAGGACACTTGCGCACAAGGACACTTGCGCACAAGGACACTTGCGCACAAGGACACTTGCGCACAAGGACACTTGCGCACAAGGACACTAGCGCATATGGACACTTGCGCGCACGGACACTTGCGCGCAGGGACACTTGCGCACAGACACTTGCGCGCAGGGACACTTGCGCGCAGACACTTGCGCACAAGGACATTGCGCACGTAATCGCGTATTATAAATTCTCATAAATTTTTATTATCCGAATTGCATGAAATTTCGATTTGCGTCGTTTACTGACTCATCGCCATTAGGTTACCGTGGGACCTGAAAATTGAAGTTTTTGACCGCGCATGCGACTGAAGTTTTATTTCTCGTTCCTTTTGCTGCTTACTTGATTTAATGATTGTAATCCTTTTTCTTGAGTCGACCCATTGAATTAGTTTAATTGCGTTTAGCTCTCTACCGAATCACCCGGCTAATCAGATACAAAATGAAAAAAAAATTTAAAAATGCACATCACCCAGTTAATACGAAATGAATCTGTTTTAAATATGCATTTTAAAATATTAAAATCCTTTTGATTCATCAGCATTCTTCAGGGAAGCATCATTCTTAGCGCAGTCGGGATAGTGAAATGGCTGTGCCAAGACGGTTAGCTGTTGTGTGTATCTTTCCCTTGATTGTGTCGCTGGATTTGATTAGATGTTTATTTTTAGTCTACCCAGCAGTACGTTACGGAGCACCAAGGGGAAGAGAGTGTGGCTGGACTGCGACCTGTTCAGCTACAGATTTCATCGTATCAGAGCTGACGGTTCGACAAGTGTCAGGTTCGACAAAACTTTTCCCTTTTGATTTCCTTACTAGCACTGCCAATTCCCATATTCATTCGTAATGTAAATATGTGTTTAAAAACTCGATTCCTATTTAACAAGGATAGTAACAGTTCAGGTGCGTTGTACGAACCTGTTCAGCAATGGGGATAGTCGAAAATGACGTTGCATCACTTGCTGGAAAAGCTCATAACCATTCACCGCCCGATTTTCCTGAGGAGGTTAATTATATTTTGTTTCCTAAAGCCCACTCCGGCAACTAATTTTAAACAGTCATTGCTGGCATATGAGGATTCATGTTATGAAAAAGGTTGTTGGCCTAGGACCTACGGCCTAAATCATAAAATTTTGTTAAATTTCAAAGGGGAATGCGACTGTTTGGAATTTTTGGAATAGTGCCCTATTGTTTCAGAACTACACTGTCAGAAAGTTTGCGAAAACTTTCCGCCAAACATTGCCAACAGCAGAGTCAGTAAGGCTTGCCGTTGCGAATTCACCTGCACACTTGGCTCCTTACATGCCGACTAAGGGTGCCCTTACGAAGGCAACCGCTCGTGCCGCACCAAATCAAGGCAGCTCTTCACCGTCCTATCCATACACACCCATGCAACCACTCTTGGATCAAAGCGGTAAATACTGTTTAATAATGTTTATTCCCTTATCGGGCAAATGTGCAGATGGAATGCATAAATAAGTAATAAAATGCTGAACTTAATTCAATAGGACATTGTCAGGTTCTCAATTCTGCCGCTACAACTCGTGGACCTCGAGCAGTAACGGCTTCCTCCTGTTCGCTTCGACAGAAGGTCTGCGAAGACTGGATGATTTTCATGCTTGGGCCGTCGATGGAACTTTCCGCATCACACAGAATCCTTGGAAACAGTGCCTCATCGTTGGAGTAATGGTTTGTGACTCCTCCATACTTATGTAGTATGAACAGACTTAGATAGTATATTATTGTTTGTTTAAAGAGAATAGTTCGGACTTATTTGAAGCGAATTACTTATTTTTTTTCTCCAATTTTTTTTTCATTTGTAGATCGGACGACTGTTTGTGCCGTCTGCCTTCTGTCTCCTTCAAGGAAAGGCAGCTCGCGACTACGAGAACGTATTCCGAACTCTTCAGGCGCTTGGAGTGCTTTGCCCGCCTGCTACACTCTCTTGTGGTGAGTTAGTTTGTTAAACAATTTTTGGTTATTTTTCATTAAGATTATCAGCACCGATTTTGAATTTATAAATTAGCTGTAAGCTTTTATTAGATTTCGAAAAGGCCATCTCATCTGCGGCATCTGCCGTATTCCCAGCAGTGGCGATACGACGATGCTTCTTCCACTTTACACAGAACATCTGGAGATGTGTTCAGGTGTGCCATTTCTTTCGCATTAAACATGTTATCATTATCATACAAGATTATTATTTGTAACATATCGTGGAAAAGTTAACACTAATAAGATGAGAAGTAAGGATTTTTTTGTGTTCGGTCTGAACAGATTTTTTTAGCGAGAGGGGCTTGTTCGATCCTACAACTCAGTCACTGGAAAGGAGATCGTCCGGGCAACCTGTGCTCTAGCTTTTGTGCCCAGGACGGAGCTGCATGGGTACTTCTCGGCGCTTTGCGGGCATGTATCAGCGACCAGCCCGGCATTTAAAGGTGCACAACATTGAAATTGTTCCTCTTTAGAACACATGCATTCTCGCCATTTGGTCAAAATTCGAAAATTTAAACGCTATTTCTTGAATTTCATCTGATGTTTTTTGACAATAAAATATCTTTAGCACTTCTGGACTACGTTGGGCGCGTATATGTCGGAATGGTTAATGGACGGCCAGTCAGGGCTGAGTACGACGAGGACGAGTGGAATGTTGAGCAGAGAATACTACAGAACGAGCCGCTAACGAACAGCCCGCAAGAGTCATTCAATGCTGCCTTATGTGTCAGTATTTTAAAAATCGTCTATGTAAATTTTTAAAGTAAAACAAAATACAAGGTTCTCCAATCGTTCACTTACACTACTTCAAAAGCAAAGCATTTATTTCGTTTCGTAAATAATGTATTATTTTGTAATACATTATTTACGTTCGGTTTACAGGATATTCCGGCCAAAGCATCTATGAGGGAGTTGACTGAAGGCCTTCTTCGTCACGCAACCAAGTGGGACAACGAATGCGAAAGCGCGGAGTCACAGAATCTTCGCCTTGACCAGTACAAGAGGGAAAATCTTACGATGAGGCAGAAGAAGCAGCGGCGAAATCTTGCTGTGAGTAACGGACGCGGTACAGCCTCCCGTCTACAACATTTGTTGTCATTGTCTCAGTTCGTCAAGCTGTGAACTTTATGATTTCGTCTGAACTGTGAATTTTGTGAAGATGTGAATTGGATGATCGGAATGAATTTTTTTTTTCGAAACTACCCTTCAACAAAATAAATAGTTGGTCCTGAGATGATGATTAAGAACAGTCGCGGATCCAGAATAAACTAATGGCAGTAAAATCTCATACTTCTGCAATACTCACGAGACTTAGGGAGAAACTGTGCAAACTCATGCAAGTAGGTGCAAATACTATATGAAATCGGTCTCTATGGAATGTTCAAGGGATCCAAAAGAATCCATAAGAGGTCCCTAAATGGTACAAACTGGTCAATAACGTTCCCAAAAATGTCGTAAGAGTCATCTCAGAATGGTTCTAAAAGGCTCCAAAGGTTACCAAAAGTGTCCCCAAAAGTGACCAAAAGCATCCCCAAAAGTTACCAAAAGTTTCCCCAAAAGTTACCAAAATGGTCCCCCAAAAGGTCACAAAAACTTGTGCGCAAGTGTGCTTGTGCGCAAGTGTCTGCGCGCAAATGTCTGCGCGCAAGTGTCTGTGCGCAAGTGTCCCTGCGCGCAAGTGTCCGTGCGCGCAAGTGTCCATATGCGCAAGTGTCCTTGTGCGCAAGTGTCCTTGTGCGCAAGTGTCCTTGTGCGCAAGTGTCCTTGTGCGCAAGTGTCCTTGTGCGCAAGTGTCATAAGCGCAAGTGTCTGTGCGCAAGTGTCCCAAAACTATAGTGCGCGCAAGTGTCTGCGCGCAAATGTATTCCACCCCTGCATGCATGTGAGCGTATGTGTGTGCCGATGACTTCCGCAAGCGTGCATACGCGCGCTCTGTGCTGTGAATTCCGTGGCGAAAGGAAAATAGGGAGAGTTGTTCTAATACCTATACCTGCACCATCCACACACACCACTGGGTACGTTGATACATATATATATATATATATATATATATATATATATATATATATATATATATATATATATATATTGTTTATTGCACACTGAGGCAGAAACATATTTAAATGGAATCGTGGTAGGAAAAAAAAGGACGTCAGTGGCATGATCACTATATGCTAGTGAGAGCAAGACAGAAGAAAAAAAACATTATTAAGGGAAAAGGAAAACAAAATATAGATACAACTAGGGCATGAAATCAACGCATAAGCAGAAATATCTGTTGAGTACAAAACAAGGTGAAGATCATTACAAGTAAGCATGGAGTCTGCATTTAAATTGGTTTATTGTAACAGAGTTGATAACTGTGGTTGGCAGAGCATTCCAGGGGGTCACTATTCGAGAAACAAAGCAGTTTTTGTGGACATCAGAGTTAAAAACCGGGAGAGCGAGAAGGTGAGTACGTTCAGAAGAGCGAGTGGAATATGGATTTGGCGGGAAAGAGAAGAAAGTGGAGGGAGAGATTGGAGTTCTATCCTTTAGAATTTTAAAGACGACAATGAGATCTGCTTGTTGCCTCCTCGATGAAAGGGTCGGCAGGCCGAAGAGGGTGAGATGCTGCGCGTAGCTTAGCTCTTGCCCGATACGCCGGCACACGCTTCTCGTGAAGTCTCTCTGAACATTCTCAATTGAGTTACATAGTCTGATCAATTTTGGATTCCAAACTGTGGAACAATATTCAAGGATTGGCCTAACATACGTAACAAAAAGGCGTTTATAAAGTGAAACGTTTTTTGATTTAAAAGATCTCAGTATATATCCACTTGTGGTGGACGCGCGTGCGCAAACTGTTTTTATATGGTGTTCGAAATCGAGTTTGTCAGAATAAGATACGCCTAAATCGCGGACAATTTCGGACTCTGGTAGAATACTCCCGCCTAGGTTGAAGAGAACTGGAGGGTGATGATTACCCAAACGGACAATCACAGTTTTTGAAGCAGAAATAGTCAAGCTATTGGCAGCGGCCCAGACATGAAGCAAATCAAGTGCTGTTTGAAGCAAAGTGGGATTGCTAATAGTTGATAGCTTAACATCGTCAGCATACATGCTTATGGAACAACCTGCTGGGATGATATCTGGAAGATCGTTAATAAAAAGAAGAAAGAGTAATGGACCGAGACAGCTTCCTTGTGGGACACCAGATGGGGTGGGATATGGTACTGAGTCAGAGTCTGAAACACGTACGAATTGGGTTCTATCTCTGAGGAAAGCAGAGAGAAACTTTAAGAGACAACCTGAGATCCCATAACTCTGTAGTTTTATCATAAGAAGAGGAATAGAAATTGAGTCGAAGGCCTTAGAAAAGTCTATTAGTGCTACGGAAACATAATGTTTCCGATCTAATGCCTTGTGGTATTCGGTGACAGACTGAAGAAGTGAGAGCTCGCAGGAATGGCGGGGTCGGAATCCGAATTGGGCTGGACTAAGAAGTTTATGTTCGTTTAGGTACTCCAGTATGCGTGTGCAGATTATGCGTTCCATAACTTTTGCCGTTGAGGAGATAAGACTGATTGGTCGGTAGCTAGCGGGATCCGACTTAGCACCTTTTCGCTTATAAACGGGACGCACTATAGCTGTAAGCCAATGATTGGGGCATTTTCCATGGAGAAGGAACTGGTTGAACAAAATTGAAAGAGGGAGACAAGAGACAGAAGCGGTTTCTTTCAAGAATGCATATGGAATAGTGTCTGGCGAGGTACTGTTCCTAAATGGAAGACGGCGAAGTGCACGGAAGACGATGGATGGATGAATATCAACAAAGTCTATGATAGAGGAGGTCCGTTTAGAGACTGGAGAAGGGGAATGGGAGATTGGTTGACTATAGGCAGAAGCAAAATATTCAGCGAATATTCTGGCCTTATCTTTGTTTTCGTTAATGTATTGTCCTTTATATACTAACGAAGGGATAGACGGCATATCTTTAATGTGCTCGCTGGCGAAACGGAAGAGTTTAGCGGGGCTGTTGCTGGAGATTATCGCCTTTTCTAAATTTCGCCTGTGACAGTCAAGAGCTCTACGCAATTTAGAGTTGGCTCTGCGGAAAGGGAGATAGCCGATAACATGAATGCGCTTGTAGAGGGAGGCTGCTTTTCTACTCAAAAATGAAATCCGAGGAGGAAAGGAGAGGGCTCGCGCCTTTTGTCTTTTGAAAGGGACATGGAGATGAATCAATCGGAGGCATTCAGTAATAAAGGTGTTGTAAAGCAAATCAGGGTCTACTTGGTTGCCAAGTGAAGATACCCAATTAATGGAGGCGAGGGAAGAAGATATAGCATCAAATTTTGCCTTTCGAAACTGGGGTACGTATCGAGAGTTTTGCTGGAAAGTGGAAGCAGTCGCAAACGAAAAGGAAATAAGGGAATGATCACAGGAAGGGGTTGGTGGATGCACCGTACACTCTTTGACAAAGTCGGGTTTCGTATGAAAGACAAGATCAAGAATGTTGGAGTTTCTAGTCGGCTGTTCTACGCATTGGAGTAAGCTATTTGATGTATAAAATCGGCAGAGAAGATGCGCTTGGTGGTTAGAAGAAATGTGCGCAGGAATGCGAGCATAGGCCCATCCAATCTCTGGTAGGTTAAAATCTCCAACAACAAAATGGACTTGGTCACTATTATCTTGAATTTGGGAGGAAAGATGCTGAAGACAAGCAGAGAAATGTTCAGGGCTGCAGCGCGGGCTACGATAAAGACAATGGCAAACAAGCTTCAGTCTGCTATTAATATGGATCATAACAGAAACCGTCTGGCAGAAAATAGAGAAGCTAAGAGAAGAGAGGAGAACGCAAGGAAAGTTATTCGGGACAAGAATGCATACACCGCCACCGCGTGTGTCGCATATTCTATCTGCGCGAAAGACTTGATAACAGTGGCGAAAAGAGAGCATAGCATCATTAACAGTTTCAGGCCGAGCCCAGGTCTCCGTACATATGTACATACGATCCAAAACAAATATTTCTTCGCACTTCATAAAGTCAGTATAGGTAGTCCTTGAAAATACAGATTTTTCGTTCGCAAGTTTAATGCCCTTTTGGGAAAAATCTCTTGCTAATTTTATAAAAGTTTTTGAGGTCGTGGTTCTTTTCCGTACTTTCTATAGTTTTGTAATTGAAAACGGACTTTGCGAAGTGAAAGTACCAAAATGTAAAAAAAAATTGTTTCGTGCTGTTTGTACGTATATTTGCATGATGGATTGATTTATAAATTATCTTTTTTAATCATGGATCATCGCTAGAAAGTATTAATTTCTATTCTGTTAAAAAGCGCAAAAACGATGGTCTTGGTCTCGTCGGATCGGAAAGTAAAACGAAACTCGTTGGACTATGTCTCCGTCAGCCTACCCTGGACACACATACAGCCCAAAGCAATTTTTTTCTTTTGATACCTGCACTTCACAAAGTCCGTATTCTAATAAAAAAAATCATATAAAGTATGGAAAAGAACTTCACGACTTCAAAACCTCTATATAAAATTTGCAAAACACTTTGGCCCGAAGGGGCATTGAACTAGGGAAAGAAAAATTGTAGCCGCAAGCACTACCGACTGCGCCAATCTTTCATGTTTCTAGCATCGGAACGTTTGTTAACATGGCATATTACAGATGAAACGAGATTTTCACGCATCTTTAAAAGGGCTTTAAAAAGTTTTCTAGAGGGATTCGGGTCCTAATTTTTTTCATTCCGAAACATCCAATGTGATGCACTATCCATATGTAAAATATCAGAATTTTTGGAATTTAGGGTTTCTGAACGTTCCCTGGTTAGAATATTCCGAAATTTGCGGACAAGTTTAGAATATTCGATTATTTGCGGGAAAGTTTAGAATATTCGACTCTTTGTAACCTCTACTGAAGATATAGCAAAATGTCGAAATACTGGTCGACACCTCCAATCTTCAGAAATGGAAAACTGTGGAATATTCTAAATTTTGTGGTTACATATTTTTGCGTCCATCATGACAAACCTTAGTTTCCCTAGTTTACTTTGTCTTATTTGGTTGCTTTTCTACAAGGGGTCAAAGAATTCTCTAGAGAACATGTGGTGTCCTTTGAAGCCAGAGTACTATGTTTCTAGTGGTAGTTTGATCTTTGATGTTTGAACTTTGAAGTTAGATCTTTGACCTCTTCCAGGTGCTCAACTACGCACGCCTCTACGGCGCGGGTGAACGGCATGCGTGTGAGCTGCTCATCAAGAAGGGCTTGAACCAAGAGAAGGCCAAGGCCAAAGCGTCCGAACTCTTCAGACTCACCAAGGGAGTCACCGCCAGGTACAGAGTTAATTAAATAATTAATAAATAGCTTTGTATACACAGGCATTTGAGTTGGAGAAGATGAATTGGACGAAAAAATTTAATGTTTTTTTAGTATTTTATTATGTGATAGGAAGAGAAGTGAGAAGTCGTTGAGAAAGCGTGAAATATCGTATGAGCTAATTGTAAGGTACCGACGTCTGGATCTGAGTGCACATGAACTCTTCGAGCGGTTCCTGGCCGAGAAGTCTGGTGAGAAGGAACTGGAAGGATATCTGCAGATGGGCGGTAGATACTACCTGAGGGCATACGAGGAAGACTGGTTGGGCGAGAGAGAGAGAGAGAAAGAGAGAGAGAGAGAGAAAGAAAGAGAGAGAGAGGGTAAGCAGAATGGGATAGAGATAAACAGAGCGAGTGAACAAGAGAGGGGGAGAATGGGAGAGTGAGAGAACGAGAGAGGGGAGGTGGACTATGACACGAGATATGGAATCATTGCAGCAAGCTAACTATGGCTTTCGAAGACTGGGTGATGGAAGGTGTGCGCGTTGAGAATAACGGTTTATTTTAATTATTTTTAGCTTCAGTAATTTACATTTTGTTTTACATAAATAAAAATTATGCTTTAAAGTTGTGATGCATACTACATAAAAAAAAATTTTTTTTAACAGTATAACCTAATCGTCCTTATTATATAATCAATCGGTCTCAATTTTCAGATCTGCGCACGACCACTGTCCTTCCATTGCTGTACGATGACAAGACCATGAGCACGACAGTGCAGCTCTTCTCGGGCGGATAGTACGATATTTATTTTATATCTATTTATTTTATTTTGTCAAAAAAATTATAATTCGCGCTTGTCATTGTAATAAGCGAAAAAAAATCTTGTCACGAAATTTAGAATATTCCACCATATGAAATTTAGAATATTCCACTTTGTGGAAATTGGAATATTCCAAATTTCTCTCGATAGGAACAGTTGTTAAGCCCGAATTTTGGCCTTTTTGTTCGTTCAACATATATAATATTCTAAATTACGCGTGAGTAAAAATTAGAATTTTTCACATATATTTGCGAAGAAAAAATATTTTAAAGTAATTTTACGCCGTATTTCAGCGAGTCGGATACGTTCAACTTTCTCGAAGTCGCCTCTCACGAGGATGAACAGCGAACGCCGGTGCTTGGAGCCAAGTAAGAATTTCCGATCCTAATTAGGGTATTGTTTTTTTTTCTTTTGGACTTACAAATTTATTTTTATATTTCCATTTTAATATATTTTTAAAATCAGTTGTGTATATTTAATAAGAACAAAATAATAAAAGAAGTGTTTAAAATAACAAGAACATTTTTAAAAAGTAAAAAAAACGGAAGTTGAAATAGGCTCGGCTCCTCCTTCTCGCCGCTACCAATCGGAACAAAAGGTCGCGAGGACTTTAGCAGAAAGTACAAGAGATCGGTCATCAATTGGGTATCTTACTTTTTATTTGGTTGACTTTTTTTTGGTTACTCGTTTTTATTATTTATTTTTTTAATTTTGTTATACTCTTCTTTTAAAGGCATATTAAAGTCCTCTTCCCATTTTTTGGCGATAGTTAATACTTATTGATTTATCTACATTTGCTACGCATGGAATGGATATGTTTAAAAAAAATTATATATTTTTCTCGAATTTTGATAACTTGCTGAAATTCTTTTCTAGCATATAATTTTGTATAATTGAATTGTAATTTTTCGTCGCAGATGGTCCAGTCATCAGCCGTCGACTTTCTGCATCTCCTTCTCGTGTGTCTGCGATGGCTCTGCGACGACTGCCGGATCGATGCCCGCTTCTGCCTCTCGATTCATGATGAGGTACTGTTATTTCTCTCTCTCTTTCTCTCACTCCCTTCTCACTCTCTCTCTCTCTCTTCTCATTCTCTCTCTCTCTCTCTGTCTCATTCTTTCTCTCTCTCTCTTCTACCATATTCCCCGTTGAGGTTCGCTACGTGGTCGCGTCGCGTGATGCGTCGCGGTTCGCGCTCGCGCTCCACTTGGCTAACATGTACGTCCGAGCTGTCATCTCTGAACGGCTCGGATTGCGACAACTCCCAGCGGTCAATTATTTCTCCTTCTTCTGTCCCTGTTTTATTCTGCGCGAAATTGAAAGAAAAGCGTAAAATATATTTTTTTTTAATTAATGATAATTTCGAAATAATCAAAAAAATCGCGTCATGACTTTTTTCCTCATGGATTCGGTTAATCGTAGATAGTTAGACGATATCAAATTAGACACATCTTTAGAAAAAAAGGATTTCGAATACCCTAAATAAAATATGGATATTTATTCATAATTTTTTTAAGATACAATATAAATTGAAAGTATTCCTTTTGCAGAGCATCGCCTTCTTCAGCAGCGTCGACGTGGATTCTGTGTTGAGGAAGGAAGTCAACACGGTCGTGCACAATCCAGACGGGACCACAGTGCCAAACGGTGAGTTTAAGGCTGTAATGTTAAATTTATGTTACCTTAAAATAAATTTGTTAAAGATGTGATAAGTAAATACCATTTCCTTAAACATATTTTTTCTATGGTTATTATTTCCGTATCTCTCGCTCTCTCCCTCTCTCTCTTTCTCTTTCTCTCTGTCCCTCTCTCCCTTACTCTCTCGCTTTCTCTGTCTCGTTCACGCTCTCGCTCTCTCTCTCTCGCTCGCTCTCTCTCTCTCTCTCTCTCTCTCTCTCTCTCTCTCTCTCATTCCAGGCCATGCGATGAATATCTACGACGTCATCGAAAAGACCGGTGGAAGCCTTGAGATGAAGGAGGAAGAGTAGAAAACCCCCCTTCTCTCTCTCTCTCTCTCTCTCTCTCTCTCTCTCTCTCTCTCTCTCTCTCTTCGACTCTTTCTCTCTTTCTCTTTCCCTCTATATCTGTCTTTGTATCTCTTCATCGTACATACTCCTTCTACTTTGTCTCAATCGCACTGAATTTCTCTTGTTGTTTTCACTCCTATCTCTGTTGACATGTTCTAATCTCCCTTGCTGCTTGTTCTCCTGGTTATCTTCTACAATCGTGTGTTACTTTGTTCCTATTTAAAATGCGTTTTTGTTGTTCCCAGGTAGATATATTACAGGTTCCATCAGTTAAATGCTTTTGATTAATGTTAAATTATTTGCATTCTCTATCTCTCACTCTATCTACAAAGTAAAAGAGCTATTTATGGATAGATCTACTATGAATCCCCTCGAATCAAAAGAAATGCTGAACAGCAAATTTCTGACGAAAAAAAAAGAAAGAAGAAGGGAAGAAATTCAGCAATTCTAACTACTGTTGGGCGACATGACGGATCCGCGTTACCGTCTAAACTGAATATTTGTTACTTTTTTGTGCAACATATTGTCAACGAAGTAAGAAAATTCTTGAGAATGATTTTTGGTTCGAGCAGAATATATGACCCCCAAAGAAACCTCCTGAACATGATCTTTGACTCGTGCAATATATATGTTCCCGAAGAACTTCCTTGAGAGTGATCTTTGATGCTCGCCTGTCTTCTTCTTGTGCAAGCCTTGTCCAGCGCTTTTGCGAGTCGTACTCGGGTACACATGTGAAATCGCAGAAGATTATATCGAATTCTTTTATTCCACAGTATGCCAGCATACCGTATTGATATATTCATTTGTGCCTTCTAGAAGCCGGCATACTGTAGCCGACGAGATTGCAGCGATTGCTGGCGCACGTGCACGTGAATGTGCCTGCAAACAAGAAGAAGAAGAAAATTATTCTCTCTAACGGAATATTTAAAAAATTTTGTTATATTTTTTCTCGTAAAATTGGATAGAACGAGACAGCAGGTAAATGCGAGCCATAAAATATAAATAACATTAAAGATATTTACAATCGATATGTATGTATAAGTAAATAAAAATATAGATTAATTAATAATAATAAAATTTAAATAATGTTAATATTTATTATGATATGAATAGATGTAGCGACAGCAAGCTATCTATACGTGTATTGCTCACCCTGAGGCTGCTCCTGACACCCGCCGCCGCCTCCTTTGTGCTTGGCACAGCCGCCCGACACACGAGTCTTGGTGTCACCTGCGCAAAAGTTTTTTAATGAATCGTCACGCAATCGATAGTATTCGCTTATTTTCATAATTGACATTATCAATTAAATTTTTTTTCGAACGATTACGCGAATTTAGTCACGACATTTCGAATATGACAACTTTAATGCCGTCAAATATACCCGAAATTACATATTCAAATTGTCTCGTTTGAATAGAAATTATAAGATACCATCAAACCATAAATCTCGCTTTGGTAAGACATATTTTCCAATGTCCAAGATTGTAAATATACTAATATATTATTTAAATATAATTTAAAAAATCAATAAAAAAAGGAGGTAACCCGTTTGCGTGTAGACGTATTGGCAGCCCTTTTCACAGTCGTCAATGATTGTCGGGCGGCCGACGCCGTAGACGAAGCAGTCGATTTCGTCATCGCCACCGCTGCCGCTGCCCCGAGTGGAGCGGCCGTGACAAACGGAAAGGAGCAGGAGCGGCACGAGCGGAAACACGACGAACGACAGTGGCATATTCCTCGCAAGAAATGGAATATTCGAAAAAAAAATAATTAGAATATTTAAATGTAGAATATTCTACGGCAGCGGCATATTCCTCCCGAAATAGAATATTCGAAAAAAATAAGTGGAATATTCAACTTTCTCTATTCTCCTTCTCCTTCTTTCTCTCCCTCTCTCTCTCAATCCCTCTCTCTCTCTCTCTCTCTCTCTCTCTCTCTCTCTCTCTGTGGAATATTCGAGTAGAACATTCATATGTAGAATATTCTAACTCATTCAAGCCAACTTTCTCTACCGACTGAAAACGCATCTTCATATAAACGAATCAATCTAGAATAGTGCAGGGTAGGAGAAGAATGGCGTCAGAAGCGCTTCAAAAACAAAATTTGGGTAATTCCGGGGCCACGAAACCAGTATGTGTTGCCGACTATCGGCAATCCTTTTATGCCTTGTAAATGATATCCGCACTGACAATGAGTCCCATTAAATGTGACAGGGAATTGTGGCTTTTTTATGCCACAAGGGGAATGACGTGATGTGAGAGGGGAGCTGACTTGTCAAGCGAGAGAGAGAGAGAGAGAAAGACAAAGCGAGAGATAGAGAGAGAGAGAGAGATCAAGTACAGAAGGCGCGTCAGAATTGTTGTTGTTAGTAGTCTCTGTCTATTTATCTCTCCGTTTCTATCTTTCTCTCTCCTCTGCTAGCTCTGCGCACTCTTCCTTTCTTTCCTCTCTCTTTGACTCTCTTTATCTGATTCTCTCTATCTCTCCATCTCACTCTCACATTTGCTCTATCTATCTAGTCACGTGAACAACTTTTGCTCTTGCTCTATTTTCCTCCATCAGGATCGTCGCACAAAAAGGCACGCCATTTCTTTTTTCGCTTATCACAATCCCCATACAGCTTCTCCTTCTCGTTTTCTCTTGCTTTCTCACCCTTTTCTCTCTAATTCTCCCTCCCTCTCTCTCATTTCTCTCTTCTCTCTCTCACTCTCTCTCTATCTTGCTCTCTCTCTCTCTCTCTCTACCTATCTCCTCTCCACCTTAGTCTCGTTCTCTAAAGTGACCATCCCCAAGAATGTACAGCCGTTGATCCTTTCTTGATCCCTTCTTGATCTCTTCCTTCATTAAGCAAAATACGGTAAACAACAAAGAAACAGGCATCAAATGTAAGGCGTATTTTATGCAAGCAAACACGACAAGTTAACAACAAAATAGGCAGTACAGTTGGCTGGATATTCTAAACATGGTTATTTCGCGTGTTAGGTTATAAAAGTGCTAAGTATAAAATAGATTTCGAAAATGTGACGTTCTCTCATTTGTCTTGCACTTGATTTATGGTGAAAAGCTGCATTTTTGGTATGCTTAATTGATAAAAACTAAAATAATAATAATAATACATTCAAATAAAGCAAATAAGTTTATAAATAAACTTATTTAATTATTTAAAAAAAGAAGAAAAAAGTGTGATGGAGTTGTCACAAGTGCCGGTAAGGAAGTCAGAATAGAAAGATTCATCAATTGCTCTTTCTCTCACACGAAAAGGCGTCGCTGGTGAGTCGCGAGGTATATTTGAGTGTTTACTCAAGTTACTCAGTAAACTTGCACACTCCTTCTCTCGCTCTCTCTCTACCTCTCTCTCTCTCTCTCTCTCTCTCTCTCTCTTTCTCTCTCTCGCTCCCTTTCTCTCCTCTGTTAAACCCTGATTCTTCTCATAATGTTCGCCTCCACCTTTTCTCCACGCTGAATAACTGTAACTCAAGGAATACGAAATGGTAGAACGGGGGTTCTGGATAGTGCAGAAGAACAGCACGCAAGCCCTACCCGGAGCAAGTGGCATTGTTACGAAATATTCGGGTATTAAATATAATTAAATAAGCTCAGAAGTAAATATGCTATCCATACATCATTTTAGGTTTTCTGTTACCATCGACAGCAATTTTGACGACTTTGAAGAGATTAAACAGAAGGCAGAATTTGCACTGACTTGAAAATTCTTGAAAATTAAACTTTTGTGCCCTTTCATATCTATATATTTTCGTAAATGAATTTTTGGTTGTTGCCCACTTGTAACACTTATTCAAGTGCGAATTCCTCCTTTTCTCATCAGAGAACAACATGCTTAACAGTCATAAGTCTCTGCACACGAAAAGCTGGTAGTTTCTTTATTCTTGTGATGTGGAAGAAAGTGTACGTTCAGGGGTTGTACTCGATGGGGAGGTTCTTGCGGCGGACCATGCCGTCGCCCTGGGACCATTCGCGGCGGAACTGCTTGGCGGCGCCGTCCGGGGTGTTGGATGGTGATGCGGTCGTTGTTGGTGTCCTCCTGCAATTCATTAAAATTATATGTGCTTTTTTATTTTTTTTATTTTAATGTTTCCTTCAAAAAACCTACCTGGCCGTATGCGAAGGTGTCGCAGGAGACAACAACGAGGACGGGCTCCTTGGGGTCGAGGACGCCGCTGGCCGGGTCGACACCGAGACGCTTCATGTTTGTGGTTTTGAAGGCCCAGCCGATGCGGCGCGCAGAGGTGTTGACCACCTGAAATTATAATTAAATTATTATTGATCCAAATAAAAAGAAAAGATTGTGATGGCGAAGCAATAATGTGGATAAGGAAAATGAACATAAATATAAGAGAGACGAAGACTCTCAAGAAAGCAAACCTTGATGTGGTAGGTGTGCTTGTCGTCGTAGGGCGCATTGAAGACGACCTTGGCGTTGGGCTGAGTGACGATGTCACCAGGAGGGACGGACTGAGCCATGGCTTGAAGAGGAGAAGTGGAGAGGAGAGGAGAGCAGAGAAGCACAATCGACGACTGATGGAAATGGTTCTGAAACTGGCCTTTTATACGAATTTCTCAGCACGAAATTTTACATTTCCGCTCAGGCTGACTAATTAACCAAATTCTTGGTTATTTCTTATGATCACGGAATAACGTTCAACGTTTAAACACTTTTAGGGAAAAATATGCGAAATATTGCTTTTGTCCATACAAAGTACAGTTGCTATTCATTATCATTGAAATTGCAAGGACAATACATGTTTAACAAACAGAACAAGTTTCGCATAATTTTTCTTTAAAATTTTTAAACGTTGGTCTTTGAACCGTGTTCTTGACATAAACGAGAATTTTACTATATACATAATTATTTCGTTGCACTTCAACGGAAATGCAAAATTTCAGACTGAGAAATTCGTATAAAAGGCCAGTTTCAGAGCCGTTTCCATCAGTCGTCGACTGTGCTTCTCTGCTCTGCTCTCCTCTCCATTTCTCCTCCTACAAGCCATGGCTCAGTCCGTTCCTCCTGGCGACATCGTCACTCAGCCCAACGCCAAGGTCGTCTTCAACGCGCCCTACGACGACAAGCACACCTACCACATCAAGGTTTGCTTTCATGAGAGTCATCGTCTCTCTGATTTGATATATCCACTTTCAATTATCCACATCATTGTTTCGCCATCATAATCTTTTCTTTTTATTTGGAGCAATAATTACTTAATTCTAATTTCAGGTGGTTAATACCTCTGCGCGCCGCATCGGCTGGGCCTTCAAGACCACGAACATGAAGCGTCTCGGTGTCGACCCGGCCAGCGGCGTCCTCGACCCCAAGGAGCCCGTCCTCGTTGCTGTCTCCTGCGACGCCTTCGCCTACGGCCAGGTATGGTTTAGCATTAAAAAGAAAAATTTATATCAACAAAATTATTCCAGGAGGACACCAACAACGACCGCATCACCATCGAGTGGACCAACACCCCGGACGGCGCCGCCAAGCAGTTCCGCCGCGAGTGGTTCCAGGGCGACGGCATGGTCCGCCGCAAGAACCTCCCCATCGAGTTTAACCCCTGAACCTCCCCTTTATTCCACCATGCAAGAATAAACAAACTACCAGCTTTTCGTGTGCAGAAAACGCCAAATGCCAAATTATGACGGATATGCACGTTGTTCTTTGATGAGAAAAAGAGGAATTCGCATCTGAGTGAGTGTTACGAGTGGGTAACCACCGAAAAGTCGTTTACGAAAATGAATATTCCCCCCCCCCGAACCTTAAACAGGCAAACTGTTACTGATTAAGATTACTCACTAGACCACGCTGCCACTTGGGAAAGGTCTAGTTGGAGCCGCTTACTAGAATTGGTGGCGACGTCTTTTTTTTTTGGGGTTGGGGGAGGGGGGGGGAGTCAGGCACAGAGCGAGAAACTTTAGAAAGATTGAATGCACGACTAGAAAAGGTTCGCGTCGCGTTTTATGCATGCCTAACAATAAGTAAGTGAGCACAATTTAGACTGCTACGACGAGAAGAAGCCTAAGCTTTCAAGCTTCATTCTTGGAGTTTTGCGATCCGAATTGATAAATTCATTTCATGATTCGTTTCATTATCGATACACAAAAATTTATGACTCGACTTCTTAAATTTATGACTCCTTAAATTCATGCTTCTTTAAATTCAAGCGTTTCATGCTTCTTTAAATTCAAGCTTACACATTTAAGAGAGAAAAAGAGATTCACGTTTTTTTCAACAGTTCATTTTATATTTGCTATGAGTGTTCTAAAGAGATGTCCGACAGTTGACTAATTTGCACTTTATTCATCAGAATCAGTTAGACTTTGCAAAAAAATATTTTGTGGCATCTGTAGAAAATTGTTGAGCAGCTAGCTGGGCGTGGTCAAGTAGGCGGGAAATGTTGAAGTGTTGGCTTAGGGTGCAGCAACTATAAAGATTCCATCAATGAGCGTTCCCTCAGAGCTTTTGTTGCAAGAATCACAAAAAAAATTTAAGGCAAAAAGGCAAGTAATTCAGGCATATAAATATGACAGCCATTTTATACCTGCGTCAACGGCACAGTAGGCCTTTGTTGGAATGCCTGGAATATCACGATCGCTAGTGCCGTCGTTGAGAATCCAGTAGTCGTACGGGCAGACGGCGTACAGGCCAACGTCGAAGGTGGCATTGCCAGTCTAGGAGAAACGAAATATTTTCTGCTGAAAATATACCAATTTTATAACCTACTTTTCGGGGTACCGAAGTATACTACAATCTACGCAAGATTTTCAGGCGCAGAATTAATATTATTTTGGGAAAAACAAATGCATTTATGAGTACCAGAAGGAGGAGGCGTGTCCATTCGTTGCCACCTGTGCACATCCACTTGTAGTGGTCTCCGTCGTAATAGAGGGATGCCGATGTGTCGAACGGGTAGTTTGGCTTCGCGGTCTGGCCATCGTTAGCATACACACCCGTCACGTCCACACACCAACCGCCTGGCGCTACAACATCCACAGTAATCACCATCATTGCTGGCATTCTCTGATACCACTTGCGCCTAGCGCCAACGGTATGAACATTTAATTCTAGAACATTGCTCTGTTTCGGTGTTGCGAGTCTTCAGGGCGGCTGTCAATTTTCAATCATTATTACATACCCGTGGTTGCTGTTGCCGTATGTGATTAGAAAGAATGCGCAATTATGTACATGTTTCTTCATTTCTTAATGTAAATATATGTACAGGTGCTATTTCATGAACAATTAAGCAAAAAAAACCTTGTTGGGATGGAGTAGGAAATGCAAGCTTTACCTGGAGACGTCATAGTGGTGGGCTCCCAGCCAGTTGTAGTGGGCTCCCAGCCAGTTGTAGTGGGTTCCCAGCCTGTTGTAGTCGGTTCCCAGCCTGTTGTAGTGGGTTCCCAGCCTGTTGTTGTTGCAGAAGCTAGGAAGGTTCCACTCGATTAGTGTTCCCTTAGTTCTTTAGTCGTAAGAATCACCAAAATTAAAAAAAAAAAAATCCACTCCAAACAAAAATGTAGGCATACACTTCAGTCATCACATACCTTTAACGCCACAGTAGACCCTGGTAGTAAAATGAACTTCATATGCGCCAGCTTCGTTTTCGACAATCCAGTTGGCAAATTCGGGCACGCATTCGGCGAACAGACCAACGTGGAAGGTTTCAGTGTTGTTAGTCTAAGAGAAACGAAATATTTTCTGCTCAAAAGATTCCAATTTTATAGCCTACTTTTCAGCGTAATTATCACCGATGTACACTACAATGTGATCAAGATGTAATATTGAGGGAAATTCAAATTGATATGCGAGTACCAGAAGGATGAGTCGCGTTGCAGCGGATCCATCTGCGCATGACCACTTGCATTGAGCTGTGTCGAAATTGACGTTTGCCGTCGAGTCGAACGGGTAGCCGGGTTTGGCGGTCGCGCCGTCGTCAGAATACACACCCGTCATGGGTCCGCACTTGCTGCATGGTGCTACAACAACCACAGTCATCACCATCATCGCTGGAATTCTCTGAAACCACTTGCGCCAACGGTATGAACATTTAATTCTAGAGCATTGCTCTGTTTCGGTGTTACGAGTCTTCAGGGTGGCTGTCAATTTTCAATCAAAATTACATAGATTTAGCAACGAAAACATATACCCGTGGTGGTTGTTGCCGAATGTGATTAGAAAGAATGCACAATTATGTACTTGTTTCTTAAGTTATTAGTGCTAATATATGTACAGGTGCTATTTCATGAACACCTGTTGTAGTGGGCTCCCAGCCTGTTGTAGTGGGTTCCCAGCCTGTTGTAGTTGGTTCCCAGCCTGTTGTAGTGGGTTCCCAGCCTGTTGTAGTGGGTTCCCAGCCTGTTGTCGGGGTTTCGGTTGCAGAAGCTAGGAAGATTCCACTCGATTAGTGTTCCCTTCGTTCTTTAGTAGTAAGAATCAATAAAATAAAAAAAATCTACTCCAAACAAAAGTGTAGGCATAGAAAGAATGCACAATTATGTACTTGTTTCTTAAGTTATTAGTGCTAATATATGTACAGGTGCTATTTCATGAACACCTGTTGTAGTGGGCTCCCAGCCTGTTGTAGTGGGTTCCCAGCCTGTTGTAGTTGGTTCCCAGCCTGTTGTAGTGGGAAAGAATGCACAATTATGTACTTGTTTCTTAAGTTATTTGTGCTAATATATGTACAGGTGCTATTTCATGAACACCTGTTGTAGTGGGCTCCCAGCCTGTTGTAGTGGGTTCCCAGCCTGTTGTAGTTGGTTCCCAGCCTGTTGTAGTGGGTTCCCAGCCAGTTGTAGTGGGTTCCCAGCCTGTTGTAGTGGGTTCCCAGCCTGTTGTCGGGGTTTCGGTTGCAGAAGCTAGGAAGATTACACTCGATTAGTGTTCCCTTCGTTCTTTAGTAGTAAGAATCAATAAAATATGGTTCCCAGCCTGTTGTAGTTGGTTCCCAGCCTGTTGTAGTTGGTTCCCAGCCTGTTGTAGTGGGAAAGAATGCACAATTATGTACTTGTTTCTTAAGTTATTTGTGCTAATATATGTACAGGTGCTATTTCATGAACACCTGTTGTAGTGGGCTCCCAGCCTGTTGTAGTGGGTTCCCAGCCTGTTGTAGTTGGTTCCCAGCCTGTTGTAGTGGGTTCCCAGCCAGTTGTAGTGGTTTCCCAGCCTGTTGTAGTGGGTTCCCAGCCTGTTGTCGGGGTTTCGGTTGCAGAAGCTAGGAAGATTACACTCGATTAGTGTTCCCTTCGTTCTTTAGTAGTAAGAATCAATAAAATATGGTTCCCAGCCTGTTGTAGTTGGTTCCCAGCCTGTTGTAGTGGGTTCCCAGCCTGTTGTAGTGGGTTCCCAGCCTGTTGTAGTGGGTTCCCAGCCTGTTGTAGTGGGTTCCCAGCCTGTTGACGTTGCGGAAGCTAGGAAGATTCCACTCGATTAGTGTTCCCTTAGTTCTTTAGTAGTTAAGAATCACCAAAATTTAAAAATAAAAAAAATTTACTCCCAAGAATAAGGTAGGCATAGGTATATTACAGTCATCACATACCTTTTTCAATGCCACAGTAGACCCTGGTAGTGCCTTGAACTTCATAATCGCTAGCTACGCCGCTGACAATCCAGTTGGCAAATTCGGGCACGCATTCGGCGTAATGAGCAACGTAGAAGGTTTCAGTGTTGTTAGTCTAAGAGAAACGAAATATTTTCTGCTCAAAAGATTCCAATTTTATAGCCTACTTTTCAGCGTAATTATCACCGATGTACACTACAATGTGATCAAGATGTAATATTGAGGGAAATTCAAATTGATATGTGACTACCAGAAGGATGAGTCGCGTTGCAGCGGATCCATCTGCGCATGACCACTTGCATTGAGCTGTGTCGAAATTGACGTTTGCCGTCGAGTCGAAAGGGTAGCCGGGTTTGGCGGTCGCGCCGTCGTCAGAATACACACCCGTCATGGGTCCGCACTTGCTGCATGGTGCTACAACAACCACAGAGTCATCATCCATCGCGCGGCTTCTCTGATACCACTTGGGCGAATGGTAGTCTAGTGCATTGCTCTGTCTCTGTGCTTCGAGTATTCAGGGTGGCTGTCAATTTCAAATCAATATTACATAATAAAAAAACTTATACCCGTGGTAGCTGTTGCCGAATATGATTAGAAAGAAAGTACTATAATATGTTTCTTTTTTAAATTTAAATTAAAAAGTCTATTTCATGTACCATCAAGAAACTCATTTTGACTATTCTGCAGTCCAACTTCAGAGACATAGAGTCCACTTTTTTGTTCCAACGAGAATGTTCGCTTTACCTGCAGTTGTCGTTGTCGTGGTCGTCGGTGTAGTCGGTGGGTGGGTGCCTAATTAGTAGGATGTTAGACGTGTATCGCTTAACGGTAACATTTGAGATTTGCCCAAATCGCAGAAGGTAATTCACGATCTTCACAATTCCACATTCCCCTGTTATATTTCCAGCATTTATTGAGAAGCCACCTTCAATGTGTTCAATGTTATTGCTCAATCTTGATGGCACCACCAACCAAAGACAGCGCATGTCAGCTGCAGATTCGCGTAGAACGTCCCCGCGTAGTCTTTCCACTGATTGTTCACTGAAGTGCATGTGAGGATCGAGTCGATTCGAACGACCGTTCCGTTGGAGTATGTCGCCTAAATTTGTAGAATCTCGCAATTACACTTATATTCAGCAAAGATGCCTGCACACAATTTTCTTTGGAGTGCGAAGCCACTACAAGTAAAACCAATAGCAGAATCGACAGAATCGAAGTAGCAAAACGTCAACTAAATGCTTTCTCGCCCCCTTTCGACAAGAAGACAATGCCGACCGATGCGGTGTAGCCGCTCGGGCAGCGCAGCGTCGTACAGTTGGTGTACATGTTCTTCTCGAGCAGCGGCGAGCTCGAGCACGAGTAGCCGGCCGAACACGTGGTTGTCATGGTGTATGTGCACAGATCGCATCCTGAATCGTTGTGTAGAATATACCAATTTGTAGCGTCATCAAACACTCCAACAATTGGAATATTCGAAAAAGCAATTCCGGGGTATTTGAGCAAAGTTCTGCTTACGTGGAAGTACTTTGCAGTTGAGCAATGTCGGATAGATGACCTTGTTGTTCGCATAGTAGGAGCCCCCCGTACAGTTGATTTTTTCCGCAGTCAACCACGAAAGCCCGGTCTTGTACTGCAACGACGACCACCCAGCATCATTCTTTTGTATGTGTGTAAGCACTATCTTCTATATTTCTTCTAATGGCAAGCTACATGGATTTCAGACAATTCCATGGTCAGAGGCGAAAGAAGTGATGACATTTTTTTTGCTTGGATCGACTGACAAGTGGCTGCGCGAATGGCTGAGTACACGAGACGGTGCAGGCGTCCTCTCGCAGCCTGCTCGGATCACAAGTCGCGCCCGTCTGGCAGTTCGCACTGCCCGTCGTGCCGTTCGCCGCCGAAAGGGGCTTGCACGAGGAGCAGGAATCTGCGAATTTGGGCGGACATGGCAGCAGGAAAGGACATCCATCACATGACATTGGTCAAGTTTCACTACTAATTCTAATCCCACTTGATGAGGAAATTCAGGATGTCTTTAATGCAAAGTAGAACTGACCAAAGAATGCATTTGCGGCGATTGGGAAGAAGATGAAGACGAATGTCGTAGCGAGGGCCGTGGAAAACAAACTCCGCCGCATCAGTACCATTTACGACGCTATCTGAATTGTTAAAGAGTTAATGTAATTAAAAGGTTTTTATAATTAAAAAAAAATAATATCAATCGATCGCTCTAAATTCTGACTAAATGAGGGTGAAAATTGTCAGACAAACCAACCTGTTCCGCAGTAGTGCAAATGCTCCCGCTATTGATGGAACACTATTGTATGGTGGACTTTTATATGCATTCTGCTCGAATGCACTTTATTTGATAAACAGCCCAATGAGGATTACTATAATGGAAGATGACTTGAAATTTGGAATAAACAGTGGTGTGTGTGTTCATGTACAGACGAGAGAAACCGACGTTAGAGTGAAGTAGAACAGAGAATCGAACACGGAGGAAATTCAAATTGCTCCATCGCTGGAATACTGGGTGCTCGGCAATGGCCAAATTTGACTATAGCTTGGGTATCTCGGTGCAACACGTGGCGGTTCTCATGGCCTTCCTCAGTTCAGCAACATACTTACCGTTGTATTATTCAGGAAATATTGGAATGTGAGAATTAAACCGCGAACGGAAAAAGTTGATTTCTCATCTCTTTCGACGTTTAGTTTTTGTAATCTGTGCCTTTCCATTTCTGTTCTCTCTCTCAATCTCTCTCTCTCCATTTCTCTCTCTCCTTCTCTCTCCCCTCTCTCTTCAATTAAAACACCCAACAAAATGGAGCCTATTGCCAGTTTTATTTGATATGCAATTTAATGTTTGAATTACTTTTCTATTGGAAACACATTCATCAATGATTTCAGGATATCAATTACTTTCACACAGTCTTACGTTAGCTTCTTACCTTTTTGTTAGCCTGATTATATCGAAATGAATTGTTTTCTTCGTTATCGATTCTACAATTATGCGCTAAGTTTATTTATGTATTTATTTTATCTTTGCCTTGCATCGAAATATACTCACGAAACTAGCAGAATATCAAAGAATCTAGTATGGTAATCAGATAAATTTGCAAATCGATCACTGTTAGTGATTGTGTTCTCTACAAATGAATATGTGCTCGTCACAATGCGAACAGCCACCCACTGAAATCGTATTATGACATCGCATAGAAGGCGAGTCCTTCTCACAGCATCTTTATTGAGGACATTAATTTATTACAATTATCCTGATTCCAGTTATCACATTAATCTGTGAACTTTCTATTCTAGGGCTTCTACGGAAGACGCTGCTCGAAATTGGGAATGCTGACCGTGTGCGATTGATAACAATGGCAAAAGCAGCAGTCATTCGACTTTCCATATTTCAACACAACTGCATCCGCCACCGATCACCAGCACCAGATCGCGGCGGCCGTTTGACTCTTCCGATGATTCTTCGCCAAGTTATCAATCCACTTTCTGTACCATAATTTTTGAAAAATTTTAGAGGTTCTCAATATAGCCTTGCAAAATATAGTCTTCGAATTTCACGTAGATCATCCTTGATTTTTTTGTTCTGCTGATAATTAAAGGAGGGCGATCACCGAAAAGTCATTGCCGATTTATGAAACATCTTAGCTATTTTCGAACAGTATCGGGCGTGAGGAAAAAGAAATGGCAACTGAAAAAGCACCAAGAAGTTCCATATTCAAGTATAAGATACTTGAAAGTGTATTCAAGTATAAGATACTTGAAAGTGTAAATTTTGAATGAATTTGTGATTGGTGTCCGTGCAACAACGTGGTGTTACTGCACTCGACGGTAGATTAACGGCCACGTACTCATCGCGGGAAGATTAAATTTACAAATATTTCAAGGCTTTTTTATGCTTGACCACGTTTCTTATGAGATTGATTGCCAACGCGAAAGGTGACTTTGGCCCAGGGATGGCCAAAACAATTCCCGGGCCGGCCCGCCTTCTTTGCGGGCAGGGCCGGGCCGGGCCCACTATCCTTGCTCGGGCCGGGCCGGGCCCGGGCCTACTTTCATGGGATAGAAAAAACCGAAATATACATAGTCTTGTTCAGTGAATTTTTATCATATTATATGTTTATTAACTTAAAGTAGCATAGAAATAAATATTGCAATTCTGAAATACAATTTCCGCCCCGCTATCACGTCGGAGTTTTATCGTATAGTTAAACTACAATCGGCTTTTGGTACTCCATTCTAAATTTATTGTTGTAAAACAATAATTTGAATAGCAACACGACAAATATCATTAAAACAAGGTGGCGCGGCGTTTTTTGTGCTCTAATAGCGTCCAGCACTATGCTCTGTAAGGCCCGGGCCCAACCCGAGTCGGCCCGGGCCAATTTTTCTAAACGCGGGCCGGTCCCTACCTTCAATGTATGGGCCCGGGCCCGGCCCAGGCTCGGCCCGCTTTGGCAATCCCTGCTTGGGCCTTTTGGAATAATCAGTAATGTGGGTGTTCATGATCAGACGAGAGAAACCGACGTTAGAGTGAAGAAGAAGAGACACTCGAATACGGAATAAATGCAAATCACTCCTCCGATGGCTGACACGGAGTGCTCGGCAGTTCCAATGTTGGCTATAGCCTGCCTCTCTCTGTTCAAGACATGGCGGTTCGAATGTACTCAGTTTGTGGCATACTAATCGTTTTGTTATTCGAGAACGATGAACTGTGGAATGTGAGAAATAAGCCGCGAACGGGAAAAAGCCGATTCTTCACCTCATTCGACGTTTACCTTTTTTCCCATCTATCCTTTCCTTTTCCGCCTGACCCGCCTTCCTTCCCGAGCTTCCCGTTCCTGTTCTGCTCTCAACGACCACCACGCCTCGGTTCCAACGCCCTTCCCTGTCGCCTCTCTCTTGTCTTGGTCGAGAAACGCTGCTGATAAACTTGTCTTGTCGCTGGGGAAAACAGTGTTGACTAAATGAGAGTTTTTGGCACTTCAGAGCGAGATTATTAATTCATGGGACGATAATTGTTAAGTTAGCGACGTTATGAAAGAAAACAGTTTATTCATCAGAGTTTGATATTGGCTGTGAGTGTCCTGAAGACATGCATGACTGCTGACTAATCTGCAATTTATTTATCAGAATCGGCTACACTTGACATTAAATTTTGTGGAATTTGTAGAGAATGGTTGAGCAGCTGGGCGTTGTCTTATCCATAGTCGGGGAATGGTGAATTTGAAGAGGATTCGGTGGCAACAGCTATAACGTTAAGTGTTCCCTCAGTTCTTAAGTATCAAAAATCACAAATATTTAAAAAGACAAATTTCGAAGGCCGAAAAATGCAATTAATCTAGACATATAGATACATATGACAGTCATTCATACCTTCTTCAAAGCCGCAGTAGAGCTCAGTTGGATTTTCAGCGGCATAGTCGCTAAAGCCGTTGTTGACCAGCCAGACGTCGTTCGGGCAGACGGCGTAGGGAGTAACGTGATAGTAATCAGACTAGTAGAAAGGAAATATTTTCTGCTGAAAAGATACCAATCTTATTGCCTACTTTTCGGGGAAATCATCACGGAATACACTACAATCTGCTCATGATTTTCGGGCACATTATAAGCGCGTCATCCAAATTGATATGTAAGTACTTCCAAAACGATGAGGCGCGTTGAAGGGGATCCATCTGCGCAAGTCCACTTGCAGTTCTCTTCGTCGTAAAAGAGAGTTGCGCTCGTGTCGTACGGGTAGCCCGGTTTCGTAACATTTTCGGCGTCAGGATTCGCAGCCGTCATGGGTACGCATCCACCGCATGGTGCTACAAAATCTACAGCCATCATCAAACATCTCTGGCTTCTCTGTTACCACCTTCTGTCGTCCCGGAGCTGGCCTCCCAGCCTGTTGTAGTGGGTTCCCAGCCTGTCGTTGTGGGTTCCCAGCCTGTTGTAGTGGGTTCGGTTGCAGGAGCTAGGAAGATTGCATCGATTAGTGTTCCCTCAGTTCTTTAGTATATTTATAAACACAAAAACAACTAAAAGATATACCCGTGGTTGTTGTTGTCGAGTTTGATTAGAAAACTGCATTATTAGTTGTTTACAAGAGTACTAATCCATGAACAATCAAGCAACTCATTTTGACGATTAGGAAGTTCAATTTATGAGGGTGTACTTTCCTGTTCCAGCCTTATCGGAAAGTAGTAGGAAATTCCATCTCTACCTGGAGTCGTCGTTGGTTCTGTTTCGGAGGTTGCCTCCCAGCCTGTTGTAGTGGGTTCCCAGCCTGTTGTAGTGGGTTCCCAGCCTGTTGTAGTGGGTTCCCAGCCTGTTGTAGTGGGTTCCCAGCCTGTTGTAGTGGGTTCCCAGCCTGTTGTAGTGGGTTCCCAGCCTGTTGTAGTGGGTTCCCAGCCTGTTGTAGTGGGTTCCCAGCCTGTTGTAGTGGGTTCCCAGCCAGTTGTAGTGGGTTCCCATCCTGTTGTAGTATGTTCGGTTGCAGGAGCTATTAAGATTGCATCGATTAGTGTTCCCTCAGTTCCTTAGTAAATTTATAAAGACAAAACAACGAAAAGATATTCTCGTGGTTGTTGTTGTGGAGTATGATTAGAAAAAAATGCATTATTAGCTGTTTCTTAATTTTTTGATTGGAATATAAGAGTACTACTTCATGAACAATCAAGCAACTCATTTTGACCATTGGGTAGTTCAATTTGCGAGGGTGTACATTGTTGTTGGGAAGGAGTAGGAAATGCCATCTCTACCTGGAGTCGTCGTTGGTTCTGTTTCGGAGGTTGCCTCCCAGCCTGTTGTAGTGGGTTCCCAGCCTGTTGTAGTGGGTTCCCAGCCTGTTGTAGTGGGTTCCCAGCCTGTTGTAGTGGGTTCCCAGCCTGTTGTAGTGGGTTCCCAGCCAGTTGTAGTGGGTTCCCATCCTGTTGTAGTGGGTTCGGCTGCAGGAGCTATTAAGATTGCATCGATTAGTGTTCCCTCAGTTCCTTAGTAAATTTATAAAGACAAAACAACGAAAAGATATTCTCGTTTTTGTTGTTGTGGAGTATGATTAGAAAAAAAAATGCATTATTAGCTGTTTCTTAATTTTTTGATTGGAATATAAGAGTACTACTTCATGAACAATCAAGCAACTCATTTTGACCATTCTGTAGTTCAATTTGCGAGGGTGTACATTTCTGTTCCAACGTTGTTGGGAAGGAGTAGGAAATGCCATCTCTACCTGGAGTCGTCGTTGGTTCTGTTTCGGAGGTTGCCTCCCAGCGTGTTGTAGTGGGTTCCCAGCCTGTTGTAGTGGGTTCCCAGCCAGTTGTAGTGGGTTCCCATCCTGTTGTAGTGGGTTCCCAGCCTGTTGTAGTCGGTTCGGTTGCAGGAGCTAGGAAGATTGCATCAATTAGTGTTACCTCAGTTCTTTAGTATATTTATAAAGACAAAAACAGCGAAAAGATATACTCGTGGTTGTTGTTGTCGAGTGTGATTAGAAAAAAAATGCATTATTAGCTGTTTCATAATTTCTTAATTATAACATAAGAGTACTACTTCATGAACAATCAATCAACTCATTTTGAGCATTGTGTAGTTCAATTTGCGAGGGTTTACTTTTCTGTTCCAACGTTGTTGGGAAGGAGTAGGAAATGCCAACCTCTACCTGGAGTCGTCGTTGGTTCTGTTTCGGAGGTTGCCTCCCAGCCTGTTGTAGTGGGTTCCCAGCCTGTTGTAGTGGGTTCCCAGCCTGTTGTAGTGGGTTCCGAGCCAGTTGTACTGGGTTCCCATCCTGTTGTAGTGGGTTCCCAGCCTGTTGTAGTCGGTTCGGTTGCAGGAGCTAGGAAGATTGCATCGATTAGTGTTCCCTCAGTTCTTTAGTATATTTATAACGACAAAAACAAGGAAACGATATACCCGTGGTTGTTGTTGTCGAGTGTGATTAGAAAAATGAATTATTAATTGTATCTTAATTTCTTAATTTTAATATAATAGTACTATTCCATCAACAATCAAACAACTCATTTTGACGATTGTTAAGTTCAATTTATGACCTATTCTAGCGTTGTCGTAAAGGAGTAGGAAATGCCATCTCTACCTGGAGTCGTCGTTGGTTCTGTCTCAGAGGTTGCCTCCCAACCTGTTGTAGTGGGTTCCCAGCCTGTTGTAGTGGGTTCCCAGCCTGTAGTAGTGGGTTCCCAGCCTGTAGTAGTGGGTTCCCAGCCTGTTGTAGTGGGTTCCCAACCTGTTGTAGTGGGTTCCCAGCCTGTTGCAGTGGGTTCCCAGCCTGTTGTAGTTAGTTCGGTTGCAGGAGCTAGGGAGATTGCATCGATTAGTGTTCACTCAGTTCAATAGTATAATGAATCACAAAACAACCAAAGCATATACCCGTGGTTGTTGTTGTCGACGCCGTCGTTGTTGTTGTGGAAGCTAGAAAGAATGCCCTGTTAGCTAGTTGCTAATTTCTTAATTGGGCTTCCCACTACGGAAATTTCATGTAAACGTATTGTTTTGTGAACAATCACTCATTGTAACAATTGATTATGAAGTCGATTGTGCGAGCATAGACTCCACTTCCCCGCAAGAAAGTGTGCCAATAAAATTGATTTTGCTTACTCTTTGTCGGAGTTAGTAATGTCAATTTTACCTGGAGTAGTCGTTGTCGTGCTCGTGGGTGTAGTCGGCGGGTGGGTGCCTAATTAGAAGATATGTCAGACATATATCGCCAATCGGTGACTTTACGATTTGCCCATATGGGAAGATCGTATAAATTTTGATATTCCCAATCCGATATATCTATTATGCCGCCCCCATTTTTGAGCTTTTATTGATAAGACACCTTCAAGATTGAGCAATGTTGTTGGTCAATCATGATAGCACCAACCAAAGACGGCGCATGTCAGCTGCAGATTTGCGTAGAACGTCCCCGCGTAGTCCTTCCACTGATTGTTCACTGAAGTGCATGTGAGGATCGAATCGATTCGAACGACCGTTCCGTTGGAGTATGTCGCCTAAATTTGTAGAATCTCGCAATTACACTTCCATTCAGCAAAGATGCCTGCACACAATTTTCTTTGGAGTGCGAAGCCACTACAAGTAAAACCAATAGCAGAATCGACAGAATCGAAGTAGCAAGATAACGTCAACTAAATGCTTTCTCGCCCCCTTTCGACAAGAAGACAATGCCGACCGATGCGGTGTAGCCGCTCGGGCAGCGCAGCGTCGTACAGTTGGTGTACATGTTCTTCTCGAGCAGCGGCGAGCTCGAGCACGAGTAGCCGGCCGAACACGTGGTTGTCATGGTGTATGTGCACAGATCGCATCCTGAATCGTTGTGTAGAATATACCAATTTGTAGCGTCATCAAACACTCCAACAATTGGAATATTCGAAAAAGCAATTCCGGGGTATTTGAACAAAGTTCTGCTTACGTGGAAGTACTTTGCAGTTGAGCAATGTCGGATAGATGACCTTGTTGTTCGCATAGTAGGAGCCCCCCGTACAGTTGATTTTGTCCGCAGTCAACCACGAAAGCCCGGTCTTGTACTGCAACGACGACCACCCAGCATCATTCTTTTGTATGTATGTAAGCACTATCTTCTATATTTCTTCTAATGGTTAGCTACATGGATTTCACACAATTCCATGGTCATAGGCGAAAGAAGTGATGATTTATTTTTTGCTTGGATCGACTGACAACTGGCTGCGCGAATGGCTGAGTACACGAGACGGTGCAAGTGTCGTCCTCTCGCAGCCTGCTCGGATCGCAAGTCGCGCCCGTCTGGCAGTTCGCGCTGCCCGTCGTGCCAGTCGCCGCCGAAAGGGGCTTGCACGAGGAGCAGGAGTCTGTGAATTGTAAACAAAAGTAAGGCGTCTACGAATCCGTAGATAAAGCTAAAAGTTAAGTCAAAGCTAATGCAGCGGGTGGACATGGTAGCAGGAAATGACAGCCGTCACATGACATTGAGCGCATTTTTCATTTATTTTTGAAAAATACTTTCAAGTTTAACTACTTCTTGTAAGAAAAAGGACCTAATCGTAAGAATGAGTTCGAATATGCCATTCGACGAGAAGAGAAGGACACAACTTGACATTCACCATCTCTACTCATTGTCAGCAAAAGATGACGACGATTCTGATAACCCAAGATCAGAAAGTTCGACATGTCTTGAAAGTAGAACTGACCAAAGAATGATGCATTTGCGGCGGTAGGGAAGAAGATGACGAAGATGAGCACCGCAGCAAAGGCAGTGGAGGACAAACTCCCCCGAATCATCGCCATTTTCGAGGCCATCTGAATTGTTGAATAAATTCAATGATTACAAGATTTAGATAATCAACTAATTATTATCAATGGACCGATCGAAATTCTGATTAAACGGCCGTGAACATTGGCAAACCAAAAGCTGTTCCGAAGTAGTGCAAATGCTCCCGCTGTTGATGGAACACAAGTGTATGGTGGCCCTTAATATTTATTCCCGTCAATTGCACTTCATTTGATATTCAGCGCACCGAGGATGGTGAACTTGGACGTTTGGAATAATCAGTAATGTGTGCGTGTGTTCATGGTCAGACGAGAGAAACCGACGTTAGAGTGAAATAGAAGAAGAAGAGAGATTCGAACACAGAGGAAATGCAAATTCTCCTCCGCTGGCTGGTGCTCGGCAATTCCAACCTTGATTGTAGTCTGGTTCTCTCTGTGCAACACATGGTCATTCAAATGAATGCAATGTCAGTTTAAGGGCACACTAATCGCCTTTTAATTCAGGAACTGCGAACATTGGAATGGGAGAAATGAACCGCGAACGGAAAGAAAGGCTGATTTCTCATCTCATTCGACGTTTACTTTTTCCCATCTTAATATCCTTTCTATTTCCGTTTCTCCCTCAATCTCACTCTCTCTCTCTCTCTCTAGTTATGGTATGTATGTACTCCTCTCAACATCAAAATGGAGCCGATTGCCACTTTTGTTCGATAAGCAATTTAAGTTTTTTTTTTAATTACTTTTCTATTGTAAACTCATTCATCCGGGAATTTCGGGTATCAGGTATATACTCACATATCTACACAGTCCAACATCAGCTTCTAACCCTTTTTGTCCGCCTGATGATATCGAATTGAATTACTAATTGTGAAAAGTATTTTGTTTTCAACGCTATCGATTCTACAGTTATGCACTAAACTAAATTATTTATGTATTTACCTACCGGTTCGCGCTCGCTTTCACAGCGGCCTCGCTACTTGACTTTTCTTCCGATACCTTTTCTTGGTTTATGACGGTGCATGGTAAGGCAGGGGTCTATCGGAATTCCGAATTCCGAATTCCGAATTCCCACCTTTTTTCCCTTCCGAATTCCGATTTCCGAATTCCGTTATGAAGGGAGCCTTCCGAATTCCGAATTCCGAATTCCGTTATGAAGGCCATTGCTTCGGAATTTTTTTTTCGGAATTTTGTTACTCAGCCGTGCACATTTTATGTATACATATATCTAAGAAGAAAACTGAAGCAAACCCTGAGAAAACTGATGCCAGTTTGATCAAATGTTAATGAAGCTTTCATTTTCGCGAAATTACAATGAAATCTTTTGCGGACCTTTCCTTTTGAGGAAGCGTATTTTGGTAAAACTGAAATAAATTTCCAAACTTCACAACATATAAAGTAATGACATAAACTGAAATGACCCCCGGGGGGCCCGAGATACAGACCCCTCCAAAAGTCAAGATTTCGTCTGACGCTTCGGCCCCTTAGAGCCACTTAGTACGAAAGTTCGATGAAGTCATATTTGAAACGGTGCTCAAGCCGATTCCCTTGTTGGGCTCGAGTGGAGGGTGCCGATGGCAGCTGACGTTACCCAGACAGATGCCGTCGGGAGAGAAGTGAGAACGGACGCCGTTCGTAACGGCGCATCAAAGCTGGAGATGAGCATGGAATTTTCATGATCGGCGTTCTACCTATCGCTGCCGTTCTCCACCGAGCCGACGATCACTGCCCGTGTTGCCTTCTCCCGATTCTCTGCCTCTGTTCAGCGTGCAACTGCGGACGCGACGCATAGGAGATAAACTGTCCTGGGAGTGAGGGGAGTGGCTGTAAGAGGAGATGTTACGCTGGGTGTCGGTGAATCAGTCGGGGCACTCCGCCAGCTTGGCCAGGCAACTGTTGTTTTCATCGTCCATCGACTTGAGCACTCGCTTTCCCGTATCCATAGGGTGGGAAGAGATAGGTGCTGAGAACGATTATCTCTCGCCTTATCAGAGCGATGAAATGAGTTGTGTTAAGAAAATATCTCCTCTTATCCCCCAGAGCAGTGAAAAGGGTTTGGCTTTATTTATATACTTTGCACCTTTTGCTGAAATTGGTAGATGTTTTCCATGGGCGCGAGATACTGTTCAAAACCGAGAGAAAAAAAGTAAATAAAAAATTTGACAATGTTTTCTTCAGCTTTCACAAAAGCTTTTAATGGCGCGGCAGAGCACATCCACCATCTAATCTCACTGTTGTTTTATGCCCCAAACGCGGGAGATAGGCAAAAATTTGAGAGAAAAAATCCCATTTTTCTTATTGTAACTTGAAGTTCCGAATTCCGAATTCCGACCTTTTTTCTCTTCCGAATTCCGATTTCCGAATTCCGTTATGAAAGGGAGCCTTCCGAATTCCGAATTCCGTTATGAAAATTTTTATTCCGATACATCCCTGTTGTAAGGGAAGAGGTTCCAGACTTGGCAAAGATATGGAGGCACCGGAGTTCGAACCCGGGACCACCTACTCACGAGTCGGCTGCTCTACCACTGAGCTGCACCCCCGACGAGTGCTTCGTTGGCTACTCGGATCACATCCACGACAACGTCATTTTAGTTGGAGATAGAGATAAATATATGTATGTATACTAATGAGAGAAGATATATGTATGCAGGTAGCTATACTCCATTCATAGTTAAAGACTCGGTTCTGAAAAGATACCTGGCGCGTGGGAAAAAGTCTGCACTTTTCATAATATTCAGTTCTCTATCTGTTATCGGATTAAGATGAGTGCCTTTCCTGAAAGTCATAGAAAGTAACAAAGGGGCCAACGTCTGCCCCGGTCCTTGGAATATTCCAGAAGGTTCCAGAAAGGACAAAGTTCTGCCCCGTGGATTTGGAATTTTCCAGAATATTACGGCTCCATTTTGTTGTTGAGAAGAGTTCATACATATAACTAGAGAGAGAGAGGGAGAGAAAGAGAGAGAGAGAGAGAGAGAGAGAGAGAGAGAGAAATTGAAAGGGAAATGTTAGATGGTAAAAAAAAGTAAACGTCGATTGAGATGAAAAATCAGCGTTTTTTTCCGTTAGCGGTTCATTTCTCCCATTCGTAGTTCCTGAATTAAAAGGCAATTAGTATGCCCTTAAACTGACAATGAATACATTTGGAAGGCAATGTGGTGCACTTACAATTAGAGAACCAGGCTACAGTCAAAGTTGGAATTTCCGAGCACCCAGTCAGCGGAGGAGCAATTTGCATTTCATCCGTGTTCGATTCTCTGCCCTTCGTCTTCGCTTTAACGTCGGTTTCTCTCGTCTGAACATGAACACACACATTACTGATTATTCCAAAACTCCCAAGTCACCTTACGCGTTGGCAATCCTCAGTGCGCTGTATGTCAAATGAAGTGCAATTGACGGAAATAAATACAAAAGGCCGCCATACACTTTGTTCCATAAATTGCGGGATCATTTGCACAACGGCGGAAGACTTTTCGTCGGTCCGGCAATTGTCACAATCATTTAGCCAGAATTTAGATTGAACGATTGATTACAATTTGCTAATTATATAAATATTTTAACATGGTCCCTTCTGGAACCTTCTGGAATATTCCAAGGACCGGAGGCAGACGTTGGCCTCTTCCGGAATGTTGGAAGCTTCCTCAAGAAATTTGTTACATACTAACGTTAGTTATATATTATTTCTGCATTGCATCGACCTTTACTCATGAAAATAGCAGAAGATGTCCGAATTTCCTCTCTCTCACACATCTTCTGAGCTTCTTAAAGGGTCCTCTCAATAAGTGCCTACCTGTCTTCTGTCTTTAGTTTGTCAACGTTCTCATTCGTGTTCTCAGTGTCTTCTCACCTCATGTGTCTCCGCCGTCGTTAGCTCTCCATTTCTCACACACTTTCGCTGTCTTGTTCTTCTCCCTGTCTCTCTCTCTCTTTCTCAATTCTATCTGATGCCCTCATCTGATATGGCAAAGCGCAGGAAGATTGTTGACCTCACCTTACATGGAAATTTACTTTCGTTTCAATGTCTCAACAAAGTGCGATGCAATGTCCTCCAACCAGCGCGGGAAGCACTATAATTCACGCCTTCAGAGCGATTGAAAAAGGCACTTTCCGACTCCTAGACCAGGAGGCCCAATCGATTCCTCATATCAGTAAGCACCTACTAGAACCTTTCGAACACAATTCAAGCTGGTCGATTTAAGCAACTATGTACATATGACGCGATTTGCGAGAGAATCAAAAAGGCCGCGGACATAGCCAAAATCGACCGGCTTGGATTTTGTTCAAAAGTTCCTTATAGGTACTTTCTGATACGAGGAATCGATTGGGAATGGTCTGGGAGTCCGAAAATGTCTTATTCGTCTGCTATGAAGGCTTGAATTATGGGGCGCGCTGCGTTGGGAGGCGAGTTGGATGCACCTCTGAGGCCATTGCGACGAACTTTGTTGAGATATAGAAATGAAAATTAGCACTATAAGAGCCAAGATATTACTCTAAACAATAGAAAAAGAAAATTGTGAAAATTTTCAACTTTCAATCCCTTATTGTCTTTAAAGTTTGAAGGAGCGCAGACAACGTGTTTCTCATTTTACCAGAACCAAACCTATACAGTTGTATAGAGCGTGAAAAGAGCTTTCGAATGCACTATTGGGTTTTTGAAACTTAGGATGCGCTGAAGTTTCCTAATCGATTATTCCGGTGCGGCAGCACAAATCTGCGGGTCCGCGCAATAGAAGAACTACTTCAGAATCATTTTCGTATGCCGAAACATACACCACAAGAAAGAGCGTTGAATTTACTATTAGGTGAACCACTTTGAACAAAATAACGAATCTACTATGTTTTGATGATAGATCAAAAGAATACGGCATCTGCTTCTAATAATTCTTCAAGGATACGCGCTTAAAAAATAATTGGAATATTCTAATTTGAATAAACTAAGAAAAAGGATTATTGGGCGCAATGTAAATAGCAATACCGACCATACTTTTAAAGCTTATAACAAAATATCATAAACTTGAAAGTTCATTGAAAGGGGTTCAGCTTGTAGCAAATTTAACGCTCTTTCTTGTGGTGTATGTTTCGGCATACGAAAATGATTCTGAAGTAGTTCTCCTATTGCGCGGACCCGCTGATTTGTGATGCCGCGCCGGAATAATCGATTAGGAAACTTCAGCGCATCCTAAGTTTCAAAAACCCAATAGTGCATTCGAAAGCTCTTTTCACGCTCTATACAACTGTTTAGGTTTGGTTCTGGTAAAATGAGAAACACGTTGTCTGCGCTCCTTCAAACTTTAGGGACAATAAGGGATTGAAAGTTGAAAATTTTCACGATTACCTTTTTCGATTGTTTAGAGTAATATCTTGGCTTTTATAGTGCTAATTTTCATTTCTATATCTCAACAAAGTTCGTCGCAATGGCCTCAGACGTGCATCCAACTCGCCTCCCAGCGCAGCGCGCCCCATAATTCAAGCCTTCATAGCAGACGAATAAGACATTTTCGGACTCCCAGACCATTCCCAATCGATTCCTCGTATCAGAAAGTACCTATAAGGAACTTTTGAACAAAATCCAAGCCGGTCGATTTTGGCTATGTCCGCGGTCGCTTTGATTCATTTTGATTCTCTCGCAAATCGGGTTATGAACATAATGGAAAACAGTGGAATATTCTAAATTCACAGTGGAATATTCTAAATCCGTGCCAAAAATAAACAGCTAATTCGAAAATTGCAGGAAAAAACAGAATTTTATTTTTAATTCACACTGTCTTATATGCTTTTAAACTAAATGATGGGTTCCTAACTGCTTTTTATTAATTATATCTGAGTACAATGACTATAACAGCGAGCAGCGCGATGACTTCAACGACAAAGCAAACACCGAGTGCGAGGAGAATTCCGCCAAAACTGCCAACGATCGAGAGCATCCATGATAACTTTAAAGGTTTAGTATATAATTTTTAGTAATACAAAAAATAATAAATAATAAACAAACCTAAAGCGCTCCTTTCTATTGAATAAAATTGTACTCGGAGATGCAACACGGTTGACGACATCCTGCGGTGCACTCTGGCCACGCCACACAGCGGAGAGTTTCGAGATCATGCCCTAATCTATTCTTCTCTGATATCAACATTTGTTTCTACTAAGATTAAAATCCGCGGAGAAAATTGTTTGATAAATAGAGATTCTTACTTTTATGAAATAACAGTAGTATGGGATAATAATATGAGCTCCTCGCCATCTTCCAAGATACATATGCCTCGGCCCTAAACGCGAAAGTGAAGTTGAGCTGAGTCACTATCTCTCGAGACCTTTTCTAATTATACTCCAATGATGTCTGCAGTATATATGTATTCACGAATGCTAAATTAATGATAATAACAGCTTAGTTAATAAATAAAATAAATTTTTTTTAACGATCCATCAATTGCACGTTGCTTCACAAAAAGGCAAAGCAGTTGAGTCGCAAGCTATATTTGAGTGTCTACTCTAGTTACTCAGTTAACGTATGAAATTGGGAATTAAAAAATTCACAAACGATGAAAATCAATGGTCTATTCGCCGTCAACAAGCGCCACTCGATTGCAAGTAATAACTAAGCAAACATGCTTTCTCTCTCTCTCTCTATCCTCTCTCTCTCACTATCTCTCTCTTTGTTGTTTCTATTTCTTTTTCTATTTCTGTTGCCACTCTCGTCCGGATCTCTTGGGATCCATCTCCTCTAATTCTCTGCGTTCTTCTGCAATCTCTCGCTTTCTTTCTTCCTTAGCCACTTATCTCTGCCCCCGATGCGCGGTGACTTGGTCTAGATAGCATCATCATATTTCCTTCCCTCCCCTCCTCTTCTTTGGATCCTCGAAATCTCGAGATCATCCAAAGTTGACCACACGGCTATTGTTGCGACTCTTATGAAAGAAGGAAAAGGAGTTAATGACGAAATTCATCCTCATCCACTCGCTTCTACTTCTCTGCATTAGCTTCCTTCAACAAATGAAAGGTTAAGCTCTTAGACTTGATATTGATTTTTTGGTAAAAATATAGGTCATTTTAATTGGTCTTTTATTGGATATTCGCTATTAGATGGCTATAAAGCGAATTGTGTGGAAAAAGCGAATGTTGAATTAATTTTTACGCATGTGGGATGCATTGTGAGATTTTCTAAAAAAAAAAAAAGATTAGTAGAGTAATGAAAAAAATTAATTTAAAAAAAATATATATATAAAAAATCCAAAAGATTTTTTTCCATTTTTCCAGCACAATCCCGCCGAGAATGCCCGATACCCAATCGATGCAACGTCAACGGCGGCAGCTGCCTGCTGCAAGAGAATGGTTTTTTTTTATCGCACGGGACAAAGGGTAATCTTGTGATTGTTGAAGGAACTTAATTTTAGTACACTTATTGGCAGACTTGTAAATGTTGGTTTGTGACTATCATATGTTTTGAAGAAGTAGAAATTTTTTTCTCCCTATCTTGACTTCTATCATGTGAGAAGCATCAGGATATTTGGTGCATAAAATATTGATTGAATATTTATATATTTTGTAATTAAAAAAAAAGGATTGACTTAATGCCTAATAGCTAGTTAGTTGTATGATTTAGATGAGTGGACACTCTTCGAGGAGTGCGAATGCTTCGCCGGGAATACTGGTGCATTTTGCGATCAACGCGATGATCCAGGCATATATTTTTATTTCATTTTTTTTATTCAAACGACTACAATGACTATTTCCGAGCTGAAAAAAATCCACTTAACGGCATATTCCAAATTGATCATAATCAAATTCGAGAATTTAAATTCATTCGACTTTTTTTGGCGGAAATCCACAATCGTTCTACTGCGCAAATGAGACAAGCGGACCACTGACTCTGGCATGCAGGCCTCCGTCCACGATTCGAGTCGACTATGCGTCCTATGGCACCAATGTTGGTAGATGATCTAGGGATTGGAAAGAGAGTTAGAGAGCGAGAGGAACTAGAGAGAGAAAGAGAATTAATGAGAGAGGCAGAGAGAAATGCAGAAAGAGATATGGGAAGAGTCGTCAAAAACTGCAACTTTAAACGGTGGATCAATATGATATTTGTATATAATATACATATGAAGCCAAATCATAAGAAAATAAACTGACTGCGGCTTTGAAAAAAAACTTAACAAGTATATGTTTTAGCGTATTTATATTTTGAGGGAATTCAATTTTTTTCTTTTTTCTAGTACATCCAGAATTCGTGCGCCAACTTTCCACACTCGTGTGTGGATGACAGGTCGATGAGTGTGCTCGCGGCAGAGTTAGTTTATATCCTAATTAATCTTTTTCAATTAAAAAAATTGTATTTTTTTTAATTTTTACATTCTATTATTTTCTTTTTAATAAGACAATTAGCAAATTAATCAATAAACTAATATCTTAAATTAACTGGGTTACTGTAGATGCGAGGGTCGGACGGAGTGTCGCCTCGATGATCTCGACTACGCCTTCCCGAATAGACGATGCACCGTGCGCGCCAGTCTACTCTATCGCTTCCATTGCGAGCAAAGTAGTAGAGGCAGAGAAAATGAGAGAGAAAGATAATTAGAGAAAGAGAGCGAGAGAGAGAAAGAAAGATGGAGAGTTGGAGAAAGGGAGAGACAGACAGAGAGAGAGAGAGAGAGAGAGAGAGAGAGAGAGAGAGTTACCCACGACTTTATCAGACTCCGAGAATGAGAGAGGAAGAGGAAAGTGTGCTGAGCCGTCAGCCATCTCCGCTGCCGACCGCTGCTTCTTCTTTGACGAGTCACGCGGCCGCCTCGACTACCAACAGGCGTACGAGCTGTGCAGGAATAAGGTGTGCAATTTTGGTTTAAATAAAATTCAAATTTATTTTGGCGGGAAAATTCGAATTTATTTGGCGAGTGTCGTCTAGATTGCGATATCTCACCTAAGAATATTACCATATCTGCCATTTCTGCATTATTCTCATTGCCCTTGCGAAAGTGTAACAACCCCATGCCCTATATAAGCCGACCCAGATCGCTTAATAAACATTGTCTTCTCGTTTTTCCATTTGTGCTTCTGCATTCCAGTGTTGCCTTAGCGAGCAATATAAATGCGCGACGCGAAATTTTATGCTATTTTGTTGTCAACGTGGTGCCCTGAAAACAGCCCTGGAATATTCCATATTTTTTATGGAATCTTCAAATTTTTTTTTTATATTAAAAAAAAAATTTGAATATTCTAAATCTCATGGCAAATTTACTTGGGCGGCTACCTCGCGACCTCCGTGACATAGCAAGTTCACGATGCGTTCGAGCAATCCGGCGTCGCCGGCCGTCTCAGCAGCAACGCGTGGATGGGTGCGCAGGTGTGATGACAGATTTTCTTCACAGACCTCTCTCACTCTTTCTCACTCTCTATCTTTGTTGTCTTCTCTCTCTCTCTCCCAGTCTCTCTCTCTCTCTCCCTCCAGATATACATATAAGTTATATCTCACATATATGGCTCTCTTACACTCTCACTCACTCTCTCACTGTGTTTCCCACCTACGAATGAGGATATTCCTAATTGCATCCACAGGCAGATGAGGCTGCTCAGCTCCGCTGGAACAATGGCCAAAACGTCAGCTTCGTGTTCGTGCTTTTATCCTATACATATTTACAGCACTTCTTTTCCTTTTATCCTTTACCTTGCCTTCAGTTTATTTGTTTTTTTAAATCTCAATCTACATAGGCCCCTCATATTTTTGCCTTTCTCTCTCTCTCTCTATCTATCTCTCGCTCTCTCTCGCCCTCTCGTTCTCTCATTAAATGTCTCTCTCTGTCTATCTTCTTACTCTCTTTTTCTCGTCCTCCGGTCCTCCCATTCTCTGTCTCTCTCTATAATCTTACTCCCTCTCTCACTCTCTCTCTCTCTCGCAGTCCCCCCGGCTCTGCGCTCGGCTTCGCCTTCACTTGCATCTCATACGAGACGGATCAGATGACGCGCACTCTCGTGTGGACGGCGCAGAACTGTGATCAGAAACGGTACATAGATAGGTTATTTGCAGCGGTGACATAGACCATTTGAAAAGGTTAACCTTGCAATTAGCGCATCAAACTAGATTATAAGAACCATAATTTTCCCAATTCCACTGCTTGACAATTCTGATGAAAGAAGAAATTGTCGTAGTTGAAATATTCTAAATAGTTAGTTTGAACAATTTTCTGGAATATTCAAAATATATTCAGAAACGTTTTAAGGAATATTCTAAATTTTTCAGGCAATATTTATCTGTAAAATGAAGCTGATGAATTGAAAAATTATGTAAATTTCTCTTTTTCTTAGCTATGCTCTCTGTGAGTATCTGCAACGCGAACGGCCGGGGCAGCCGACGGTGGAGATCACTGGCAAGAAGAAGAGGTTAGTCACGGAGAGAGTGACAGAGAGAGAGAGAGATAAAGAGATAAAGAGATAAAGAGAGACTAAGAGATAGAACGTGATGAAAAAGAAAGAGAGCGAAAGAGATATGTAGAACGAGTGATGAGGAACTCAACGAATGGAATATATAGGGAAATAGAGAGAAAATAGACCCATCATTTTTCGAAGTTCAGCCATAATGTAACGAATTTTTGATAGTGTATTTTCAATTTTTTAAAATACATCCCTTACTATTACCTGATGACGTAATGCTTCTTGGATATTGACGTAACCTAAGCTGAATCGGAAAAGCCTCAAGGTCTTTTGTCTGGCGGAGGTCTTAGAGAGATGAGAGGGGGCTGGCTAACACGGATGAGTCACTCTCTCACTGACACACACGGAGCAGGATGCCTTTGAACCGTGCGAGGCTGCGCACTCTCTCTCTCTCATTCACTCTCTTTCTCACGCTTTCTCTCTCTCTCTCTATTTTTCTGTCTCGCTTCACTTCTCTATCTCTCTGCCTCACTCTCTCTCTCTCATCTTCGCATGCTCTCTCGCGGCGCAGATAACTGGTTTCACGAATCCTTCACCATCGCGCAGCAATGCAGAAGAAGCAGCGGCCCTGCTGATGATCGCCATGGCATTCCTTCTGCACGTCTGGGCACTCTCATTCTCTATTTTTCTCTCTCACTCTCACTTTCTCTCTCTCTCCCACTCTTTGTATCTCTCGCGTACTCTTTTTTCTTTCTCTGTCTCTTTCATCTCCTTCTCTCTCTTTCTCTCAACCTTCTACGCTCTATCCTACCCTATTCTTCATTCTCAGACACTCCTTGTTTGCCATGCTCTCTCGCCATTTTAGACTGTATCAGATTGGCTCGATGCAATCTCTACTAGTAAAAGGTGTCGCGCACCAGCTGGAGAGAACCTTTCCCAGTATCTCTTACTTACCTTTACTTTCTGTCTTTCGCTCTCTCTCTCTCTCTATACCGTTAACCTTCGCTTCCTGTTTACTTGAAAGTATTTCTATCCCCTTCTTCGTCCATCTGTCCCTCTTACTCTCTCTATGCTTCTCTCTCTATCATTAGCGAATACTATACCGCCCAAGCCGATTTTTTCTCTCTTCCTCTCTCTCTCTCTCTCACTCGTTCCGTGCATCTCTCACAAATCTCTCATCTCGCCTCCTCTCAACGCCGGCTTTGGCGGCCCTAAACACTTTCGATCACGCCTAGGCCTCAACAAACGTTTTCTTTTCTCTTTTCTGTTTATGTACTCGTCGAAATATCTCATGGCGGATCGGTGCCACATTGGTCTTCCTTGAGATATTCTCATGGCGTAACTCCTTCTCTCTCGCTCTCTCTTGCTTTCTCTCGCTCCCTCTCTTTTCTTTCTCTTCCTCTCTCTTTCTTTTCCCTCTCTCACCCTCTTCTCTCTTTACTCTCTCTCTATCTATTCCCTGGTTATCCGATGTACGGGATTCAAGGATCACGGCGTTCCCAGATGAGGCTGATTTCTGCCTTGCGCCATCCCTTTGGCTTAGTGCCAAATCCGCTTGCCACCGTTCTTCACCTTCTCATTCTGTCGACGCTCAATGATGCTGCTCCATACAATAAGTAGGCAGAGATAATCGCTATGAATTAAATTTAGTTTAATTAATGAAATTTTCCATACTTTATTCCTTACACATTAGTCAGATACATATGTAGTAGACTATGATATGTAACATGGTTAATCATATAGGATAAAACATTCATTGGATTGATAGTGTGATCATGGGGATCTTTTAATATTTCGCTATAAGACAGGATTGGAATGGTGTACTTTGATCCCCTTTAAATCAGGGTATGTGCTTTGATTTCATGCTTGCTTACGCAGTATTTATCTGACTATATAATGAATTCAGAGCCTACATACATAAATCCATGTTCACACTTTATTTTTAAAGCGCTTCGAAAGGAAGCTACATGGAAATTTGTTTACCGAAAATAATTCTAGAGAGCATTAAAAATATCTAGTTTTTACTCTTCATTCCATTTGAAAGTTCAATATGTTGGACAATCTCGATTTCACTCCATGTGTTAATCTGTCTCCCTTTCTTTTTTTCTTATTCTCTCTTATGCGCTCTCTCACTTTATCTTTTTTTCTACTTCTTTTTTTTTCTTCTTTTCAAGCCAGCCTTACTCACTCGTTGCTTTGTTCATGGCTCTCAATTGCTTTCCTCATAATTTTTTGCTCTTTCACTTCACTTTCCAAACTCCAATCTCCTCTCTTTCCTTCTTTCTGTTGCACAAGAAGGCATTGCGTGAGTTCGCAAGCACTTTCTAGGCATCTCTCCGCGTTGGCCTAAATGCATTTGTTGACCGAATGTCTTTTTCTCCTTCTTTTCTTTTCTTAGCCGTTTGCAAGAGGCTCATGTTTCACGAACTCTTCCTTTTTCTGTCTCTACCATTGCCTCTTCCTTTATCTATACTACTTACCAAGTTGATCTCTCATCCTTCCTCTTTCTATCTCTCTCTTTCTCCCTCTCTGTCTCTCTCTCTTATCCAGTTGTATTGTACACATACATAGATTTTGATTTCTTTCCCTTGATCAACATCACTTCACCGGTTCCCTGTCTCCTCATTTTCTGGCAAGATACACGTAGATCTGCCAGTGCAAGATCAGAATGAGCAAAGTACACACTTTCCGAAGATAGTGATGATATCAACAAGTCATGAAGTATTTTGTGACTAAGAAGACAAGAAAAGGGAGCTGGACAAGTTAGGAACTTTCTCCGTACTTGCAAAATACTACTGTAATGCTTATCCTTATTAATATTTTCACTGCAGCAAAATAGGTAAGATAAAAAGTTATGGGTAAGTGTACCTATTATATTTATGATCTGAGGAAAAATCTTTTATAGATAGTTTTTCTCAATCGGTAAATAAAAATAATTCTTTAGCGCGCTTGCCACTTGCGGTGAGGTCACATGGAAGGGTGTTCGCTTCCCTCAGACGCGCGCATGCGAATTGGTCGTCATCGACTGCCCAGACCCAGAGAACGTCGAGGGTGAGGAAAGTCCACTGGCCTTTCTCTCTTTCTCTATCTCGCTCTCTCTCCCTCTCTCTCTCTCTCTCTCTCTCTCTCTCTGAACCTCTAAACCTCTCGCTCTCTCTTTCTCTCCTTCTCTCTCTCTCCCTCTCTCTTCCTACATCCTACATTTGTTTTTCAGGTACAATGTCCCGACGTTGCGAGTGTCCGGCGCAAGGAGCTGGTAAGGAATCGGTTCAAAATTTGAATTAAATAATAATTTAGAAAACTACTTTCACTGCCTTATTGTATGAATACGTTTTGTTTTGGAATATACGATTAGTTTGAAATATACTGTTAGTTCGGAACATTCATACATACTATTGGATTGGAATATACTGTTGGTTTGGAGTATACTATTGGTTTTTAATATATTATTTTATTGACTGAATATTTTCGCTTACTCTACATTTTAGCCTCCGTCCGCTGGCAGGCGACGCCCGACACGCGGAATTGCACTCATCGCTGGCTCGGACGCATGCGTACGGCCGTTGTTCAGGTTGAAAAATTTTCTTTCCTTTTTTTGTAAAATTTTTTTAACAATTCTCTTGAAAATTTTGAGACAAAAAATATTAAAAAATATATTTTCTTAAATAATAGCATTAATTTTTTTAATGTTTTTAATGCTATTCTTACATTTTTTAGGGTCGCCCCGCCGAAGGAATCACCGTGGAAACGGCCGGACTATTGAGGTTTTCGTTTTTTTTCTTATTATAAGTGAATTTATCAAGCGATCATTGCAAGAACCACTCAAATTATGGCTCCAATTCAAATGTCATATTTTCAGGAAGACAGTCCAGTCATTGTACGGCGGCGACATCTCGGGCAGTGTCGGCCTCTCGCGCGATCTGCTCGGTCTCGCGCGTATCCAGTTCAACCAGCTGGACGAACGCAACGTGCGCCAGATACGCGCGCGAAACTTCACTTCGGTACGTTGGGGGTGATGTGGCCGAGAGGCAATTTTCCTCCGTTATGAAGAAGTTGTAACAGAGGAAAGTTGCCTTTATCCCCCTTGAGATAGCCAAAATCTCTTTATCTTGCCTGTAGCCTATTCTTGTGACTTATTCTTCTAGAAATTTTTCTTGCTGGCCTATTGGTTAAATGGCCGTGCCTCAACGCCAGAGTTGTTGGTTCGATTACTCCTATGTTGCTTCCTTTTGCAGTCGCTCGGCGACTGCGGTGATCAGCTGCTGTCGCCACCGGCTCTGCCCGTCTGGGCGTCGTTCGACGATGGCGAGCGAGCCGAGCAGGCGACCGGTTAGGATATACTAATTTCTTAAATATACTAATTGATTACATAATATTTGTATGGCATATTCCAATCGATCAAATTTTCAATTAATATACTACCTTTTAATAACAAATATTCTAATTTACATAAAAGCACAAGATTCTTCAAGGCTATAAACTACTCGTTTAGGCCTGATCAGCGCACTCGAGCAATCGACAATGCTTCTCGCCGGCTATTCAACTCCCGGCGGCATATCGATCGACTACAAGAACTGGGGTACATTTTTATTATTATTTCTAATTTTAAATTCAATTTTTTCGCATATTAATCTCACTTAATCTCTTCGCTTCCTCTCCCTCTGTCGCTCTCTCAATCCCGCCTCTTATTTCCAGAAATGAAGCTCGAAGTCCGCCGAACAACTCCGTTGATGCCGAGCATAAGGAATGGTGGAGCCAGAATCAACAATGAATTTCACACAACCATAGGTATCATGGAAACCTGCAGCTATGCTTTTTTGCCGGCTTACCATGGAAACTTGCCCAAGTGGCTCCTGCTTTCAATTATGCTTCATGAGGGTGTCCATTTTTATTGCAATTTACTAAAATCATCTCCCGTCTTACATGTTTTTTTCCTTAGAATTACGGCCCCAGGACGGTAACTTCAAACTTTAGGGATTAAAAAAAATGTGAATCGTTCAGATGACGGTTTTAACAGAGGGTTAGCTGATGATCCGCCCAGTTTTGTTGCGGCGCCTTCTGCAAATGGAGGAAGAGGAGGTGGAGGGGGAGGACGAGGAGGAGAAGAAGTAGCCGACGATAGAGGTTAGGTTTTCTAAGAAAAAAAAAACAAATATATAAAAAAGAACTCAATATTTCATTGGATTTCTCGCCACGTAAATAAATTGGTGGTTGTTCAAATAATAATATTTTCATTACTCTTTTCCAAAATCAGCTCCCTTCTCGCCGTACGCGCGTCCGCCTGTTCCTGAGCCTGCGCGGACAACCACCGTCTCTTTCAAGGGCGTCTCCAAGTCGCCGATCATCTCGCTCCCGAGCCTCGCCGTTCTGAGTTGGTGGCCTGGTTTTAGAGTAGCCATTAACTCACGTTTGAATTCGCGCCTTTTTAAATGCCATTGCCTACTTCTTCGAAAAACACTGTGGAGTAAGGGTCGGCTCGGGGACAGGAAAGTAAAAAGGGTATAGTAAAAACAGAGGTTTGTACGTCAAAATCTGGCCGGGTTATGGATCCGGGAAGGCCCAAAATCGAGATGGTTACATCGAGAAACAACGAATTGATCCACATTCATTGTCTTTTTTTGTTTCTTTTGAGCAGACATATTGAATTAAATCGTGTACTAATGCCAGGATCATCATCGTCTTCGTCTTCGTCATCCGCCAGCTCGCCATCCGGGTTTAGTGGGGCGCCAGCGCCCTTCTTGTCGGGCGCGACCGCTCGCGGTGGTTTCGCAGCGAAATTTGGAGCGCCAGAGCACTTCGCGCCCTCCGACAGCGCCGCCACGACGCAGGACGCAGAAGTCAGGCGGCATTCCGAGCTTTTTTTTTATTACTTTTATTATGTAATATTTTAATATCGTATTTTAATCACCATTAAATTGAATAATCATAAGAAATAATTAACTAATCAATTAATTAGTAAAAAAAAGTTATCCTTAACGGGCTGTGCTTTCGCAGGGTGCGTTTGGCTTTGATGGCTCCGCCCACCCGACCGCCATTCCGCTGCCGTCCTCGCTGCGCATGGGCTTCTTCGTGTTCACGTCGCTCGGTGCGATTCTCTCGAATGCGACGAGCCGCATTAACAGCCAAGTCATCGGAGCGGCCGTCGATGACGCGACGCGCAGCCTCGCGCTACCCGAACAGGTACGAGTTAAGGAGAGCCGAAAACTCGCATTTGAATTCGCGCCTTTTTGCCTGACCGAAATTCGAAAGATCTTGATATGTAGACGAGACTACAAAAGTGAAGAAAATTCAAATAGGTACATATGACGCGATTTGCGAGAGAATCAAAATTAATCAAAATTGCTGGGGCCCTAGAACAATCATCAACTCCGATTTTGCTTAAAAGTTGTTTCTAGGTAAAGTTAGACCCGCAGAATCGAATGGGATTGGTCTTGGAGCCTAAACAATTCATTTTAAAAAGTTATGAAGAATTGAAAAACTGCGCATCTTTTTGAGGTGGTCGAGTAGGGCGCATGTTTATGAACATCTCTCCGCGCACAGTAAAGCAATATAAGTGAAAATTTGAATTTAGATAGAAAAGATATTTCTTATATAAATCGTCAAAACAGAATTTGAAAATTTTTAAATATCGATTTTTTACGTGTTCTCAAACTCAATGAGGAATGTACATGTTATATTTAACTTTACACCGACAGTTTTGTATGTATCGTATAGAGCATAAAAGTGGCTTTCTAATGATATATAGGATGTTTTATTTCGACGAACTATGCGTCTTGTGTATGCGTTTAGGTCATGCGCAACAGTGAAAACTGGCGCAGAATCTCGGCGCGACGCGATTCTGCGCCAGTTTTCACTGTTGCGCATGATCTTCAAATATCGATTTTCTATATATCTAATGATATTTTGTTTTTGATCTTTCTTTTTACTTTTTTGAAATGATTAAGCTCATTTTTGAGCAAAAAAATGAATTGTTTGACCAAATATTAACGAATTCACTCTTCTCCACAAAAGGAGACCGAGTTGCCGTGAAAGTGCGTTAAAATAGCTACAAAGTAACATTCTTGAAACGGATATTTAAGGAAGGTTTTTCTCGTAACAAATCGAAAAGCGACTAAAACCAGCTATAACACTATGTAAATACACCAATTCACCAGATTTTCACCGCGTGAATTAGAATATTCGAATGTGTAAATTGGAATATGCGAATTCGACATCTCTGGTCATCACACAAGCCGCATAGTTCGTCGAAATGAAACATCCTATATATCATTAGAAAGCCACTTTTATGCTCTATACGATACATACAAAACTGTCGGTGTAAATTTAAATATAACATGTACATTCCTCATTGAGTTTGAGAACACGTAAAAAATCGATATTTGAAAATTTTCAAATTCTGTTTTGACAATTTGTATAAGAAATATTTTTTCTATCTAAATTAAAATTTTCACTTATATTGCTGCGCGGAGAGATGTTCATAAACATGCGCCCTACTCGACCACCTCAAAAAGATGCGCAGTTTTTCAATTCTTCATAACTTTTTAAAATGAATTTTTAGGCTCCAAGACCAATCCCATTCGATTCTGCGGGTCTAACTTTACCTAGAAACAACTTTTAAGCAAAATCGGAGTTGATGATTTTTCTAGGGCCCCGAGCTTTTTGATTCTCTCGCAAATCGCGTCATATGTATAGATTACGGTAGGGATTCGTGCATCTTTAATATTTATTAATAATTTTTTTATTCAAGTTTATTCATTTACTAATTATTATTGTTAAAAAAAATCATTCAATTTGGTCTCTAGAATGTGAAAGCCATTTTATTATCTAAATTTGTTTTCTTTTCTCCACCATCTGAAAGTTCAACAGGAGCCCGTGACGCTGACCTTTTTCCATCTCTACACAAAAGGCGTTGTGAATCCGCGATGCGTCTTCTGGGACACGAAAGAAAGGTGAGCATGGGGGGAGAGACTAAAATGTCATTGGGCAGTAAAAGGAAAGGGAGAAAGGATACCATTTGCTTTTGTAATTTATAATTTTAATTAATCAACCTTACCAACATTGAATTTAGCGTCTGGAGCACGGCGGGTTGCATGTTGCTGGAGACGAACACCACCGTGTCGCTCTGCCAATGCAGCCATCTGACCAGGTCGCTTTTTGCTCAGACACTCTCTCTCTCCCTCATTCCTTCTCTCTTCCTTTTTCTCTTTATTTCTCTCTCTCTCTCTCTCTTTCGAACTCTCTCTCTCCCTCTACAGCTTCGCCATAATCATGGATGTGACTGGCCGCTTGGATGCGCTGTCCACTGCGGCCCTCGACGTGGTGACCGTAATCGGCTGCGCCCTCTCGTCCGTCTGCCTCGCCGCCGCCTTCCTCGTCTTTGTCAGCTTCCGGTGCGATAATGTATTTAGAATATTTAATTTAATTTTTTTCCTTTTAATTGGTATTTTCAAAAATAATGTTTTTTCTCTTTATTCAAAATGAATATGCTAAAAATATTTATTCTAACAATAAGCATTTCTCACTACTCTACATATTTGTTTGCTAACCAAAAGAATTTTATTCTTTCTAATTTCAGCTCGCTACGCGGTCTTCGCTCGACGATCCACGCCAATCTCGCATTGTGTCTGCTCATAGGCGAGCTTGTCTTCGTCATTGGAATTGGTTCGTGCGAGCATTACGGAGATTGAGAGAATGAGAGAGAAAGAGAGAAAACGTTTGAGAAATAATATACGCAGACCGTTTACAAGCAGACAAAGTATTTAGTTGTTATCAGTAGCAAGAGTATAGCAGTTCTTTTCAGAAGTATAGTTTTTATGTTATGTGTGCATGTTCAAATAAATTGCTGTGTCTTTCTTTAACATCAACAACCGACCATTGGTTAGGTGAAATGATAAAATGATTTAGAGATGTATTTTATTATCAGATCGAACCGAGGACGAGACGGCGTGCGCAGTCACGGCCATTCTTCTCCATCTCGTCTTCCTCGCCGCATTCTGCTGGATGCTGCTCGAGGGCGTGCAGCTGTGGATGATGCTTGTGCAGGTTTGAGGGAAATTTTAAAGTTCCAATATGAATATTATAAAATTCAAGTTACGTAATTCGAATATTCTAAAATTTGAATTTCATCATTCGAATATTCTAAAATTCCAATTTCATCATTCCAATATTCCAAAATTCGAATTTCATCATTCGAATATTCTAATAACATCTTCGGCGGAACTTTTCAATGCTTGCTTTCTATGATCGTGTTTCCTTAATCCAAGCTGACCACTTTTCATGAATATAGTTTATGACCAACGATTTTTTAAGAAATAAGCAAAACAGCAAATTATGTTATTTTCACAGGTGTTCGAACCGTCCAAGACTCGCCTGACGCTTTTCTACTTGTTCGCTTACGGCGCGCCTGCCATTGTCGTCGCTGTCTCGGCCGGCGTCTCGTGGGAGAACTACGGCACGCCAGACTAGTACGTCACAGGGTTGGCTTGGCGCAGTGGTTGTACGATGGCTTCTTAAGTCCTTCTATCACGGGTTCGAATTCCACGACATATTTCACTTTGAACCGGGTAGCTTGGCACAGCAGTGCTGTCTCTGTCGCAGCTTAAAGGAGGACAAGAAAAGAAGAATTTATTCAAGTTCAAATTACCGCGTGCACCCTGCTGTTATGCACTCTCATTCTCGCGTGCTATTGCGCAAGTCACAGACTGCGTGAAAATAGTAGGCGCGAATGGGATAGCAAAGGGCTGCGGCAATCTGAAATCATACTAATTTCTTCGGTGCTCGACTTCCTTTAAAGCCGATTTGTCATATGTTCGATTCCCTTGAAGAGTTTCTCTAGAGCTATCTGTCCACGTTTATCCTTGAAGCTAATGACGCGACAAGAAACGCAAACAAACATAAAAATTCCAGTGGAGGTACAACGAGGGGGCGGACACAGTGAGAGAGACAGAACGTCAGCAAAATTCTAACAAAATGAGCACGAAAAGGAACACCGTGTGAGAGGCATTTCCCCTTCATAATTCTGACGCTGACGAACGCAGGATATAAAAAAAGTGATGCTCCAAATTTCGCAACAAAATTTTCCCGGCACTGTGACTGGCGCTAGACCGATGTGTTTGCTTTTTTTCTTCTTCTTGTCAACTTAAATGCAGTAACATATAGAAAGAAGAACGTCAAATTGACATCATTAATTTATCCAAATACGTTGCACACTCGACATCTATGGAAAAATCACATTTAAAAATTTACAAGTTTACTAACTGATATTTGTTCCGGTTTATCAACATGATAGGCACACGTAAGCCATTCCTAACCAGTAGAAATTAGTAGCAGCAAAAAAATGATATGTTTCCCGCGTCCGTCTCTTCATATCTCCCGCCGCCTAGAGGGCCACCAGATGAAACACAGTAGCTCGGCCACAAATACGATCCCCGAGAAGCCGTAAAAACAACCTCCAAAATTGATATCGTTTTAATCAAGAATACTATAGTATGATCAAAATACATAGATATATGTATTTCAGTTTTGAAGTTATGAAATAATTAGCTGACCTGCGAGAAGAAAGATGATGCGTAAACTGAGAATGCTCATGGGCGCATAGTAGAAACGTGGTGTAATGGGAAAAGTTCGACGCTCCCGATTCGTAAAGCGCCGCCACCAGAATGTTTCAACCTGTGACGTGAAATAAGGAAAATAACTTTATGTGAGAAAAGATAGGAAACGTGAAATAGAGTGATAGGCAGAGAATGAGAGTGAGAGAGCGAAGGAGATAGAGATAGAAGGATAGAGAGAGAGATACAGCGCGATATAGAGATATGTAGAAAGATAGAGAGAGAGCGAGAGTGGAGCAAGATAGAGCTATGTATAAAGATAGAGAAAGAGAGCGAGAGAGAGAGAGAGCGAGAGTGGAGCAAGATAGAGCTATAATGATAAAGAAAGAGAGCGAGAGAGAGAAAGAGAGCGAGAGAGAGAGAGAGAGAGAGAGAGAGAGAGAGAGAGAGGTGGACAAGCATACCTGTTCCTGCCTGAACAACCGCAGCATAACACCGTTGAGTGTCTTTCGAAATCGCGTCCGTACATCGCGTTTCATGTAGAATACTCGTTGGTGCTTCTTGAGATTACTACTGGCTGCCAGCTGGGGAAATTTGGCGTCGAGGTAGTCCAAATCCGCATGCACTCTTAAAGAAGAAATTTACATTTCGTTTTTTAAATTCGTTTTCTGTTTGCCAAGTAGACGATACCTACCAAAAATCACTGAAAAAATTAAATTTTTTTTTTGCCCAAGTCGGGCGAGTAAGTTAAAAGTGAGCAAGAAAGCGATCGAACTCTCTCAATGGGCAAAGCCTCTCAGCCTTGCCGCGCCACGGAGCGACGGCGCTCATGTGGTGAGGCTCGGCGAAACCGAACCGGAAAAAAGGCAGAAAACAATATTTACGTATAGCTAGGTATGTATATAAGATGATACAAAATAATAATAAAAATTACGACCCTTGTTTGGTATAGGAGAAAATGCTCGCCAGGATTTAAAATATTCAAATGTTCGCCAAACCATAATCAAAGCAGCCAATTTTTCGCCAAACAATCGAATATTCTAAATTCCGAGGCAAAATTTTTGCAAATAATGGAATATTCTAAATTCCCGGACAAAATCCACGCGGGCAATGGAATATTCTAACTTCCAGGAAAAATATTTTGGCAAACTGTGGAATATTTCAAATTCCGGGACAACATTTCTCAAACAGATAAATATTCAAAATTCCGGGAAAAACATTCGCAACCGGTAGAATATTCTAGATTCCGGGGCAAAAGCTTCTCAAACAGCGGAATGTTCTAAAGTCCGGGAAAACATTTCGCAAACAGTGGAATGTGCGAAATTCCAGTCCAATAGTGTCGCATATACTGGAATAAAAATTCGTGACTTTTTTAAAATTGACTTCGCCTTATATGTAGTATGTATGTGCATACATATATATATATTTACACGTGGGCTGACTACAAGTGTGAGCTACATTGCCTAAATCATATACATACATAGGTATTCATGATACTGAACACGAAATTACACTTTGTGATTTGTTTCATTTCAATAATTTTAAAAGTATACCAAGTTGGATTGTGACATAGCGCCTTGTGAAATTCATCGGTAGATGCAATAACTCTAAGGCGCTGCTCGTCTCCGCGGACGTTCTCGCCAAATAGTTTGATTACCTTTCATTAAGGGGCATATACTCAAGCTAGGCTTGCTCAACGATTGATTTCAACTAGAAGAACTAGGTGAGCACAAAACCGAATGTTACGAGCCTATCGACCAAGATTAGTATCTTCCAACTGACCCCAGGCATTTTGAGATGTTCAATGTCCTGGAGGACTAGCGTTGCCTCTCGTTCACGCAACGCAATGGCAACCGTCGAGAACTCGCTAAACAACAACAATTTACGTTCCAACCTCATAATTGACGTATATTATGTATGAACAACGCTTCTATTCAACAAAACACATAATTTCGAAGTAAATTAAAAGGAATAGCTCTGTAAAAAAATCCAAATGATTAGATTTTATTAGATTGGCTCACACTGAAGGCAGCGGTGGTGGCACGCTCGTGTTGCCGGCGAACTTGGCCGAGTAGAACGTGCCAAGAAGAGTAAGCGAGAGGAGATAGCATGCAAAGTAGGGACGGCGCAGCCATCGCAGTCGCTTGCTGCTTTCCTCGACGTCGTGAGGCGGTGGCGGTGGGGAGCGGTAGAGCTCGCACAGTAGGTGGAGTCTACGAAGTAGAGAGATCTTGAAATATTTCATTTGTTTAACACATGAATCTGGGATATTCTAAATTTCATGGCAGCTTTTTCGTGGTGAGATCGAAATCGAGATCGAGATTGAGAGCATGCCGCACATGCGAACGCAGCCGTTGAAGCGTGTTGTCGTTGTTTCTCGTCCTCCGCACTCATCGAGGTGCTCTCCTCCGAAAGCGAGCATCGCCGCCGCTCGAATAGCCTTTTCGGCCGCGAGCAGGAACGCGTATGACGCGAGCAGCAAGACGATGAGTGGCGGCGAGAAGACGGCAAAGTCGCCGAGATTGCCAATGCCGGCCGAGTCGACTTCGAGTGTATAGAGGCTGCGCTAAATATGTATCTATGAGCTTGAATATTTCTGGTATGAACAAATAAATGAATATTCTATTCTCTAACGACAATAATTAAATGTTGACACAGCATACTACCGTATTGGTCTTGTAGCGAAACGAGGCTGCGAAATCGTGTACTCGCACATCGACGCCAGAAGCGTCGTCGAGCAACGCATCAATGTCGCCGCGCGCAAGCCCCTCTAGCATGCCACCGTATGAGCCTTCCGTGTCAGGAACATAGGAGCCTGATTATGAGCGGGAAATTCAAAATTCGAACTTTGGTTCACCGTTTGATAAGGTGCACCTGTGAGACTACGAAATATTCCGGACATCCTAGCCTTTGTGGCTTTTGACACGTAATTTCAAGGAATATCCTCGACCTATTCTTGCGCTAGGCTAAAACTTCAAAATTGTTTTCGGTGTGCATACCGTACTCCTCGAAATGACGAATTTGAATGTCGTGATAGCCGTAGAGACGCGCGAACTCTCGCCACAGCTGCCAAGTGATGCCGGCCATTGTGTGTTGCGGCCGCTCGAAGAGGAATGGAAAGCTCGCAAAGACATGCCCGAGACGGAGGGTCCCGAACTCTTCGCGAGGCTTTAAATATTGTGGCGAACACACCAAATTGTAGTTATGGTAAAAGTACCAAATTGTATTTATTGTGAAATTAACATAGTTAAAAATTTTTGGACTACATAGGGGATAATCTAACAATTTTATTGTTTAAACTAGCAGCAAATAAATAATCGAACACAAAATAATTAATTGAACAATGTAACACATTCATAATTACCTCCCGGTCGCTAATGTTGAACATGCCCTTCGGGACTCGGGTTGAGTATTTCGCATATGCTATACAACTTGTGCCCTCGAGGTCGTCCAATCAAACTGCATTCACAACAGCCGGAAAGTTGTAAAAAAAAAACAAGACGCGGCACGCTGGAAATAAAGTTAGAGACAGTTCCGCGAACTTTGACTGGTTCTTGGCCACTTCTGTGACTCTCACGTAAACGAGCGAATACTTACTGGCGCACAATTTCTTCACAGCTTCATGATACTCTCCGGACGTTCATGTTGCATCTTTCGAAGGCAGAAGTTATGTTTGTTTGGAGAAAAAGAGAAAAAGAGAAAGATAGGGAGACAGACAGAGGGAGATGCAGAAAGAGACGAGAAAATTAAATAGTCAATAATAAAAAAACCTGGTGGAAAAGGTGTGGGGTTGACAAGGACACAGCCCGGTGCAACGTTAGTCGTGGGAGACATGCTTGCTTGTTCTATAATTCAACATGCAAACACGCTTGTTTCTGAGCGGTAGACGAGAACACGCGTGAACTCTAAATGCACCTTGTAGATGTTTCTAGAAACAAAATAATCCGTTATAAAGTGCGTGAGGGGACCTTAAAATAAAAAGCTTTGCCAAAGTCATTCATGACAAAACTTTAGAAATCGTATTCCAGTTTCATCAGACTCTGCAGTTGCCTTTTAATTCTGTCACCTTTCAATGCCATCTCACACCTCATTCTTCTTCTTTCCCTCTCTCTCCTTCTCTCTATGTCTGCCTCTCTATCGCTCTTGCTCGCCCTCTCTCTCACACTTTCTCTCTCGCTCGCTCTCTTTCTCTCTTTCTCTCTCTCTCTCTCTCTCTCTCTCTCTTTTCAGCTGCTGGATCGACACGACGACTCCAACCATCTGGGCATTCGCCGGGCCGGTAGCCGCCGTTGCCGCGGTTAACGTGTGCTTCCTCGCTGTCGCACTTCGCGTTGTGCTTTCGATCAACTCACGCGACCGGAGCAGAACGGATAGACTGAGGGGATGGCTAAAGGTGAGGAGGAAAGAGAGAGAGAAAGAGAGAAATAAAAGATGGAAAGAGCGAAAGAGAGAATGAGAAGGATGGGTGGAAGATGTAAAGACATAGAGAAGGAGAAACAAAGCTAGAGAAGGAGAAGGAAGATAGAGAACATGAGAATCTCATTATAGGGTTCGGCGACTCTCCTATGCCTCCTCGGCATCACATGGATATTCGGATTTCTCACCGCCGTCCACGGGCCTGCCGGCATTGTTTTCGCGTGGATATTCACTGTGCTCAACTGCACGCAGGTCAAAATTTTTTTTATATTCTTAATAATACAGATAATTCGTACTCAATTCTAACATAAATAGGTCTGACCGTTAGTATATTCAATAGAGGACATATAATTAGTATATTCTCAATGCATCAGATAATTAGTTTATTGTAAATACGTATTCAATTAGTATATCCTGATTGGGCCAGATAATTAGAGAATTCGAAATGGGTGAGAATATTGGTATATTCCAAATAAGCAAGAGAATTAGTATATTCGAAGTAGGTCAGAAAATTATAAAATTTTCGAGAGGTCAAAAAATTAGGATATTCTAAATTGGTCAGAAAATTGGTGTATTCTAAATAAATTTCGCTTTTGACTTTCCAGGGCGTCTTTATTTTCACTCTGCACGTCCTGCTGAATGACAAGGCGCGCGGCGCACTCGTCCGCTGGCTGCTCGGCGGCAGCGCCTTCTGCTGCTGTGGCACGCCGGAGAGCGCCGCGGCCTATAACAGCAAGGAGTTCGCATCGAGCAGGCAGAGGTCGGATTGGAGAAAGGGCAGAGGACCGTAAATTAGGAAGATAAATTTATTTTATTGCACAAAAGAATGGAAATTAATTGACCAAGGACCATCTCTTATTTTCGTTTCTTCCCCATTCAGATTCATGCGAATTATCCGAGGCGGCGGTCTCTCTGCCGCCGATCTCGGCGCCGGTGGTAAAGGGGTATCGGGCAGCGACGGCGATGGCAAACCAGGTGAGAGTAAGAGAGAGGAAGAGAGAGAGAGAGGGAGGGAGAGAGAGAGCGAGGGAAGGAGAGAGAGGGGGGGAGCGAGCGAGGTAAAGAGAACGAGATAGAGAGGGAGAGCGAGAGAGAGAGAGAGAGAGAGAGAGAGAGAAATCGAGATAGAGAGAGAAAGAGCAAGAGCCTCCTGCCAGCAGAATGAACCAGAATCTTCTCCTTGAAATAGGCCGCCGAGTGCCCGCCGTCACCACTTCGAGTGGCCCCTCCACGGCGAGCACTGACTCGAAGGAACACGGCCAGACACCGGCCACGCCCACTTGTGCGTCCTTTCTCTGGAATTATTGTTGTCCATCAATGTTTTCTCCTAATTACCTCTAGAACCTCCTTGTTTAGCAGCCCTTTAATTTCTCTTTTCTCTCTCGCTCGCACTCTTTTCACGCTTTCTCTTCTCTTCTCTGTTGTCTCCTTCTCTCTCCATATCTCGATTAGCTGTTTTTTTCTCTCTCTCTCACTTCCTCCATCTCAGCCAAGTCCTCTGGCTGGGCGAGCTCCGATGACGCGCCCTCCTCGGAAGCGCTGAGTGGCGTCGTATGCGCGGCGGACAGTCTCGAGGCGATTCACGACACCGCTGGCAGAGTGCCAAGTCGCACGGTCAGGCGAATGGCTTGTTCAAATTACTTTTAGAATAAACCAAACTTTGCATCATTTAAAGTGAAAACAAACATATTAAGCCATGATTTATTATTAATTTTAGAATATACTAAAGGAAAAATATTAAAGCATTATTTATAATTCACTTTAGAATATACTAATAATTATATTAATAATTTAGTATGATATAAATAAATGCACTATTTGCTCATCAGCACTTCAGGCAAAGTCATCAGACGAGCTCGTTGGCGAAGACTCGGGCGTCATCTCTGATAGCGCGTCGTCGTCGTCACCGTCGCCTCCGTCCGGATACTTGCCGATCGCTGATCCGGCCGGGGAGCCTACCGTATCCGTACATTCGCGCGAAGACCGCACGCCGGTCAAGCGGCGCAAGTTCCCGCTCGGCGCCACGGTCGAGGAGCGTCGCGCTGTTGCGCCGACCCTTTCTGCGGTCTCTGTCGCGGACTATCGCTTTTGATCGATCTTTAATTTTTGACTTTTGAATTGAAATTGTTTGTATGACATTTCGATATAATAAAGCTGTAAAAGTTGTTAAAAGGGTTGCAATAATGTTCATTGTCAGTTTTTATCTCTGTGTAACCCTAATGACATCTCCCCATATTGAATTCTTAATGATCTCGATTGCGACTTAGAAATGCATGTAAACATTGTTATCAAACGAGTGCAGATACTGTATTGCTATTATTTGTTTGTAGATTGTGGTATAAAGAATGTGTCGATTTATTGCAAGCAGTCGTGCGAGAATGAACGAGCAGTAGGAGGGGGTAAGGAATATAAACGAAATTGAAGAGTTGAAAAGAATGGTTGAGAAGGTGGAAATGGAGATCAAATTGCCGAAAGTGTTAACAATGTCCGCTGATTGCATGAATAGAAGTGTTCAAGGGCGAGAGTTTATGAAATTTTCTACTCTTTGCTTAGTTTACTTTCGTGGCAAGGATGCAGGTCAAAAGTTCATCTCTCTAACTTGAATTTGTGGCCTTCAGTGTGAGTCAGCCCCTATGATTCCAGAGGACACGGGAGCATATATGACGGTGCCAACTAAAAAAACGGTCGTTTTTTGCATTTTCGACTCCTTATGCACACTTGTTTGGAATATTCCACACGAATATGCCAAATTTGTCAAAAAGTACGCGTACTTTTTGGCCAATTTGGCATATTTATGTGGAATATTCCAAAAAAGTGTGCACAACGAGTCGAAAATTCAAAAACGACCGTTTTTTTAGTTGGCACCGTCATATATGTGTTTTTAAAGATTTCTCAGTCGACAAGCACAACATGAATTGTACGTGATTCAGCAAGAGAACAAAAGAACAAGCGAGAGTCCAGAAAGTGGGAGAAAGAGCGAGAGAACAGACACGAGCGTAGGGTAGGAAGGCAAGAAAAAGTACAGGGCGCTAGGATATCATAGCATCGGACGAATGATACAAAATGACTCATGATGAGTTTGGTAGGAGAGATAGAGAGAGAGAGAGAGAGAGAGAGAGAAAGGGAGAGGAGAGAGTGTGAGAGCGAGACCCACCTGAATACATCATCTGTTCTTCTACTCTATTGGTGGCTTCTTTCGTAGTTTGTGACATTTCAACTGTGCCAGACTACAAGACTGTTCATATAAAAGGGCGGATGGATAGCACTGTAACATCACCGAGATCGCTCATTTGCTTTTTACGGTTCCTTTGGCTCAAGTCCCTGGAATTCATTCATCCTAAGTCATGAAATCCTTCATGATCATTGCCCTCTGCGTTGTCGCTTCACTCGGGGCTCCATCAAAGCCTCAGGTACGAAGGTTTGCTTCTTAATGATTGCTCAAGGTAGCCAAAAACTCGCATTTGAATGTCGCGCTCTTTTGTCTGACCAAAACGCGAGAGAGAATGTGATTTAGAGAGACTCCGACTACAATGTTCAGTGAAATTTAAATACGTACATAGATTATGGCTGTTCTGTACTTCTTTATGTAATAGCTAAATAAATCATAAATAGTTGGATGATATTAGTATTAAAAAAATATATACGATGGCTTGATAATATTTTCGAAATGGGTGAAAATATTGTTATATTCTAAATGGGCAAGAGAATTAGTATATTCTCTAGGCCGACCTCGACAGCCATCTGAAGGAGGCGGCGGCGAGGGGAATCGATCAAAGCTCACTCGAGAAGATCAAGACGATCGTCCTCCAGCCGGCCACCACCGTCAAGCAGATGAAGCAGCAGATTGACGACTTTGTGAAGACGCTGCCGGAGGAGCAGCAGGTACGGGATGGGTGGTGGCCTGGTGGTTAACGTGCGCGCGGGGGTTGGTGGTTCGGGCCCGGTCAGGAGCAGCAGGTACGAAGAATAAACCTTAGCAAAATAGTCAGGAACTTTGCGAGCGATGAAAAAGCAAGAGTGGCAATAACAACAGAAAAAGAGATATAGAAGAAAACAATTAAGATTGAAATTTTCCAGAAGAAAATCGGCGAATTCGCTGAGGAGATCGAAGCGAGGCAAGCGGTGTTCTTTGAAAAGGTCGGCTTTAATTAACTTTTTTTCATTTGTGAAGGCATTCAGATGTATTATTATTATTATTATTATTATTATTATATATATATATTTAGATGCGGTTGAAAGTAAATAAAAATGTCATTCGAAAACAAATTGCAAGAACAAACTAATTTATATAGCTGACCTTCAAAGAAAAAAAAAAAACTAGACAGAAAATTTTTTTTGTCTATTAAAAAAAGCAAACCACAGGTGATGCGACAATTCGAAGTTGCTGGCGGCGACGCAAACAAGCTTGGCCAACAGATGCTGGCCACCTTCCAAGACGAGAATCTCACATCTGATCAGATGAAAGAGAAGGTATTGAAAAATTGTTTTCTTTTTTAGTTTGTTATTTTTAATAATATACTTTAAAAACAAGAACAAAATGATACTTTTAAGTAGGCAAGAAAAATTATGTGTTGACGAAAAAGTATGTCTTCTTTGAAGTGGCCGCGCTTTCGCACTCTCATTCACGAGCGCAATTTTCCGGCTGCGGGTGTGCGCGACCTACGAAATAGCATGCGAGAATTAGAGTGCCTACTCACAGGGCAGATCCCCAGCGATCGAAAAATTTTTCGAAAATTATACTTCGCTGAGGGTTTTTCGGTGCGTGGAACACGAATAACACATTCATTTCTTATCACGACGTCGTTTGCCCGAGTTAAAATCCCTTTCGTTCTCTTGCAGATTAGGGACATCATCATATCGGCTCCAGATGCTCTGAAGGAGCAGCTGGACGAGCTCGCCAAGCAGTTCGACCAGTCACTCATGGAGATGTTCGCAAACTGATTGATTCATGTTACGAATGTACATATTAACGAATCGATAAATACTTATTAACATGCTTTATCTTGACCGCCTTGACAACTACATATATGTACTTTCCTGCATTCCAACATGCAAACGTAGTTCTACAGCGAAATATCTCCACTCTCCCTGAAACAGGCCGCCGCGTGCCCGCCGTCACCACTTCGAGTGGCCCCTCCACGGCGAGCACTGACTCGAAGGAGTACGTACATCATTTTTACTTTGCGAATTGCAGAGAAAAAGTCCTTCTCTGCAATTCGCAAAGTAAAAATTAAATTTTCATTCAATGCAACACGCAAAGTAAAAATCAAATCGATGAGCAAAGAAAGTATGTACATAAAAGTACTCTAGGACTTTAAAGATTGTTTTTTAAATTTTCAAAACAATTTGTGCCGAAGAGGCATTGAACCTGCGACCGGAAAATACTGGTCGTAAAACCACTGAGCTACTCGGGCATGATGTTCCCGTTCCTAATTAGGCCAGGTAATTAGTATATTCGAGATGGATGAAAATATTGGTATATTCTAGATAGGCAAGCGAATTAGTATATTCTAAATAGGTCAGTAAATTAGAATATTCTGGAGAGGTCAGAAATTAGTATATTCTAAATTGGTCAGAAAATTATTACATTCTAAATAAATTTCGCTTTTGACTTTCTTCCAGGGCGTCTTTATTTTCACTCTGCAGGTCCTGCTGAATGACAAGGCGCGCGGCGCACTCGTCCGCTGTCTGCTCGGCGTGAGAATACACAAAAGTGAGAAACCAAACGGAGCAATGCTTCATCGCACTTTGTACATTCTTGCAGTTAGAAAAAGAGTTGATAAATTTGTTGACCAGTTTTTGTCTGGCTGTCCATGAGCAATCTTTTTGGAGATGGGATTATTTTGGAGCAAGATTGGCCCATCTTTCTTCTTTTCCATACTATCAGCTTATTTCAGTGTTCAAACTCAATCTTATTCATTAAAAGTTGAGCTCAACTTTTCCCTCTTTCTTCCACCACTTGTCAGAGGGCATTGACAAATTTTTTTATTATTTTAATTTCTTTTGAAGGGTTTCTTTTGTTAGCTATGGGGATTCAAAAAAAAATTCAAAAATGTATTTTAGTTATTAAAGGTGATTGGCACCTTCTGGCCTTTTAATTTTTTTTCATGGTTTCTGATATTTTCAGATCAAGCGCCATAGTTTTACCTTCGTAAGATAGACCGTTTAATTTTATATAATTGACATGGGCTTGTAAATGCTGATGCGATTTTGCGGGCTACGCGGTTATATAAATCATGTGAACATTTCGTGGTATACTGTGCTTAAGAGAGCATGTCCATTAGCTTCGAGCGCAGCCTGCCCCGGGAAAATTGTTTTCGAATTCATTAAAGGAAAACATTTTGCTTATACAACTCGACGTGCTCTTTTTAATGAGACTAATTTCATCATCATCCGATTTTTTCAATTCGGGATACACTACCGTAACCCTGAAAATTCATCGAGCCATAAATCCGTTCAAAATCTGTTTTGAGAAACGATGTACATATCAATCAATAGCATTTCGAAAGCTCTTCAAATTTCATCTGGGAACATGTTTTACGAAAATTTTATTTAGCCGAGAAAATTGGCGTTAAATTATTTGAAGGGTCGAAACGCCACTTTCTGCTCATTTCTACACTCTGGAACCTAGATAGAAAGAAAGAGCGTGAAATTTGCTATCAAATAATCACCATTCAAGAAAAATCTGAGCGTACCAATTTTTTCTATGACGCGAGCAATGCGCGCGAGTCGGTCAAAATGGCACATTTTTGGCCGCCGAGGCACCGTGCAAGCGCATTCATCGATCCATAACTACGCTCAATGTTAAGATTACAAAATCGTTAGCATATCATCTAAGAGCTCTCAGAGAGATCTTCAAATGCTACATACATACTTTTATTGAAATATTTATATTTCTATGGAAAATTTCGTTCTGTAGTTTTAGAACGCTTAAAAAACTACTTTGCAAACATTTCAGCATTTCAAAACATGCATCATTAGAAAGAGCTTGAAATTTGCTTCAAGATAGACCCCTTTCAATAAACTTTCAAGCCTATAATGTTTGGTTATAATTGATAAGAATTGGGCATCAGCTTAGCACAATTCTTCACCGATAAAAAATATTGGAATATTCCAATTCGAATAATCTAAACAGCGAAATTCTTGGGCGAAAAGACAGCGACGTAACTTTACCTACTCTTATGACTTATAACCAAACATTATAGGCTTGAAAGTTTATTGAAAGGGGTCTATCTTGAAGCAACTTTCAAGCTCTTTCTAATGATGCATGTTTTGAAATGCTGGAATGTTTGCAAAGTAGTTTTTTAAGCGTTCTAAAAGTACAGAACGAAATTTTCCATAGAAATATAAATATTTCAATAAAAGTATGTATGTAGCATTTGAAGATCTCTGTGAGAGCTCTTAGATGATATGCTAACGATTTTGTAATATTAACATTGAGCGTAGTTATGGATCGATGAATGCGCTTGCACGGTGCCTCGGCGGCCAAAAATGTGCCATTTTGACCGACTCGCGCTCATTGCTCGCGTCATAGAAAAAATTGGTACGCTCAGATTTTTCTTGAATGGTGATTATTTGATAACAAATTTCACGCTCTTTCTTTCTATCTAGGTTCCAGACTGTAGAAATGAACAGAAAGTGGCGTGTCGACCCTTCAAATAATTTAACGCCAATTTTCTCGGCCAAAATAAAATTTTCGTAAAACATGTTCCCAGATGAAATTTGAAGAGCTTTCGAAATGCTATTGAATGATATGTACGTCGTTTCTCAAAACAGATTTTGAACGGATTTATGGCTCAATGAATTTTTAGGGTTACGGTAGTGTATCCCGAAGGGAAAAAATCGGCTGATGATGAAATTAGTCTCATTAAAAAGAGCGGGTCGAGTTGTATAAGCAAAATGTTTTCCGTTAAAGAATTCGAAAACAATTTTCCCGGGGCAGGCTGCCTTAAGCGCATGCTCGACTCTTACAGAGATGCTCTCTTAAGAGAGCCAATCTGAGAGACTCAAGCACGGGCATGTCGGGAACAAAATTATTTTTTGATTTTTTATTCCTTCTAATGGCTCATGTAGCACCCTATAGAGATCCCAAAAAAATTATTCCAAAAATTTTTTTCTGTTATTTCACCATGGATATGCATCGAAAACCCGAAAAAACTCAAATGATCATAACTTTGTTCGTTGTTGAGATATATTAATTTTGAACTGTTTATTCAATTCAAAATTAAAAGGCGCACAAAAATTGTGTTAATCACTTTTTAAAAATATTTCATTAAAGGCCTCATTTTGGCATTTTTATATTTCGAGTGGTGCGTTTGGGACACAAAAACCCCCCATGTTAAAAAACTGAAGGCACCACATGAAAGAGCGACCTTTTTTACCCCTATTTAAATGCCTTTTACTAAAAAACTCCGATACACCTGTTTCAATATTTTGACATGAAGCGCGCGAGTCGGTCAAAATGGCGCATTTTTCGGCCGCCGAGGCATCGTGCAAGCGCATTCATCGATCCATAACTGCGCTCAATGTAAATATTACAAATTCGTAAGTATATCATCTAAGAGCTCTCACGAAGATCTTCAAATGTTACATACATACTTTTATTTAAAAGTTTCAATTTATATGGGAAATTTCGTTCTGTACAATTAGAAGGCTTAAAAAACTACTTTAAAAACAGTTTCGCCTGTAGAAACATACATCATAAGAAAGAGGATGAAATTTGCTACAAGATAAAACCCTTTCAATGGAATTCCATGCATACGACCTTTTGTTATAAGTCATAAAAGTAGTGCCAGTATAGTCGCTGTCATTTTGCCCAAGAATTCATATTTTAGGTTATTCGAATTAGAATATTCCTATCCTTTTTTCTACAGTTTTTCCATAAGGCCTACTCTTATGACTTATAACAAAAGATCGTATGCATGGAATTCCATTGAAAGGGTTTTATCTTGTAGCAAATTTCATCCTCTTTCTTATGATGTATGTTTCTACAGGCGAAAATGTTTTTAAAGTAGTTTTTAAGCCTTCTAATTGTACAGAACGAAATTTCCCATATAAATTGAAACTTTTAAATAAAAGTATGTATGTAACATTTGAAGATCTTCGTGAGAGCTCTTAGATGATATACTTATGATTTTGTAATATTGACATTGAGCGCAGTTATAGATCGATGAATGCGCTTGCACGGTGCCTCGGCGGCCGAAAAATGCGCCATTTTGACCGACTCGCGCGGTTCATGTCAAAATATTGAAACAAGTGTATCGGAGTTTTTTAGTAAAAGGCATTTAAATAGGGGTAAAAAAGGTCGCTCTTTCATGTGGTGCCTTCAGTTTTTTAACATGGGGGGGGGGGGGGGTTTGTGCCCCAAGCGCACCACTCGAAATATAAAAATGAAAAAATGAGGCCTTTAATGAAATATTTTTAAAAAGTGATTAACACTATTTTTGTGCGCCTTTCAATTTGGAATTGAATAAACAGTTCAAAATTAATATATCTCAACAACGAACAAAGTTATGATCATTTGACTTTTTCGGGTTTTCGGTGCAAATATGACGGTGCCAACTAAAAAAACGGTTGTTTTTGCATTTTCGACTCGTTGTGCACACTTTTTTGGAATATTCCACACGAATATGCCAAATTTGCTAAAAAGTACGCGTACTTTTTGACAAATTTGGCATATTCGTGTGGAATATTCCAAAAAAGTGTGCACAACGAGTCGAAAATGCAAAAACGACCGTTTTTTTAGTTGGCACCGTCATATATCCATGGTGAAATAACAGAAAGATCTCTATAGGGTGCTACATAAGCCATTAGAGGGAATAAAAAATCAAAAAATAATTTTGTTCCCGACATGTCTTGTATAGTGGCCTGCTCGAACCTCTCAGATTGGCTCTCTTAAAACCGAAACCCTTCAAAGAAGACTCTAAAATTTTTTTGTTCCCTGCATGCTCTGTACTGACGATGAGCAATGGCCGAGTATCCCATACAGGCTCTCTTAAACTAGTAGCACCCACCCGTTTGAAAAAAAAACACAAAAACCCATCTTTCTTGTCTTTAACTTTTGCACTTCGTCTACAAGACCGATGCCGCCTCATTGTTTGCCAGCCGCCGTAGTAAGGTGTCGCAGTTTTGGGGGAGAACTGGGGGGGGACCTCCCCGACCCGGCAACTTGCTCCGGCACCTTACTTCTCAAACCCATCACAGTCTGCCATCACAATAATCTTCGACAAAATCCCAATTCCTTATATCCGAATACGAGCCATGGAGAGGACGTGGAAATGGGCCAGTCTGATTACGAAGATGGATGGAGAACGTTGGACACGAAGAGCTGTGGAGTGGAGACTGTGGAAGTGGAAAAGACATGCTGGACGTATCCGAGAGCGATGGTGCGACGAATTCGACCGAAATCTACTTGGATGCGAACCGCAATCATGAATCCCGATTCCTTCGATCTTGCCTTCACCCACCGGACTCAGTCTCTGATTGTGGAATAAACTTGTAAACTTTCACTCTCTCTTTTTTTTATTTGCTTGCAACTTGGAAGCAAACCATGCCATCCTTTTCTTCCTATATAATAGAGTTGCGGATGGTTGGTATCGGCAGTCTTCCGATAGAATTCCCTGTTGTTCGGCGGCCGAAGAGACGTGCGTAGATGACATTTCTGAAGGCAGGCGTCAGTAAGAGCAGAGCTGTCGACTGTGCCATCGAATTGCACGCGTACACGAGTAGGAGGCCGGCCCCGATTACTGGAAAACCAATAAATACTCTACTCTAAATAGTGCTTGGATTAAAAAAATATTACATTCATTTTCATAGCTCATTTCCACTTTACTTTTTTTTCTCTCATTCTTATTGGTGTCAAAGCGCAAGCGACTGACGCTATTTCGGTGTCGGCCTTAGCATTTAGTACTGACTTCCTGGGTTTACAATAAGGTCATCTGTCCCCCAGTTTTGTTTCCAGCTTTTTGCTCAGTGGATTCAAAGTTGCCTTCTATAGGTTCATGGGGCGTCGACCTGTGCGAACAAGAAAACGACTCGGTCTCTACGATCCTTGGAGGCCGGGCTACAGACCTCTCTTATGTTAAACTTTTCGTCGTGTTCTTTTAGGAAACTCAGTTACTACATCGAAATATCACAAGTACCATTGCCATTGAGCAAATGCCGTTTTGCATAAATTCAAATGTTTTCGCACGTAATAATAATAATGCCAGTAAAATTTTTTTACATTTGATCTCCCTTGCTTCCTTCCGCACACTGCTCACTCATGCTTACCATCCGCGCTCTCTGGCCGAGAGTTGTAGACGAGAGTGGCAAGTGCAAGTGGAGCATCAATTAAAACGATTGGAATCATTGCCTGCGTCAAGAGGTTTCTCTCTCTTATTATTAGATTATATATATATATATATATATATATATAATATAATATAATCGAATAATAAGAGAGAGAGTGAGAGAGTGAGAGAAATACTGCATGCACCCGAACAAGCAGAATGATAGTCATTAGTCGATGGAAGTGCGCTGTTCGCTGACTCATCTGAGCAGTTCGAGAGAGTTGACGAAGAGTGTAGAGGGTGTGGCCGGCTACTGAGAGCATGATGCAGACGGCGACGATCATCATGCAGAAAAGGCCAACTCAAGCGATGGATGCTCTCTTTTGAAAAGGATGATAAGAAGATGTCAACACCATACAAAATTACAGAACAATAATACATGCGGCGCACAGTTCCCGCCAGGGATCTCTTTGGTACCAAGGACGGTTCGGACGGCTCAGATGTTTCCTTTTTCAAACCATGCGTGAGGGTGGGTATTAAAAGATAGACAGCGAGAGAAAGAGACAGTGAGAGAGAAAAAAGGGAGAAAAAAAAGAGAGACTGACTGCTAATGACCAGGCTAAAGCCTGCATACATGCACATAACCGGAAGATGTAAGAGAGTTGTAGAGTTTGCGAAAACCTCAAATTATGACATGTTTTTTCTATTCTCTCATGACATGAGCAACTAAAGCTTGCTATTTATGGCTTATGATAACTACCTCAAACATCTTTAGACACACAAGCATACATACAATTATGGAGATAATCAGACCTCGTCAATTACATGTTTTGTATCGCCAGGCGGCATTGCTGACACGACGAGGACTCCCGCGCAGTTGAAGGGCAGTGTGTAAACGCCGACCAACAAGAACCAGCGAACTCTACGATCCCAATAGGCCATATTCCACTTGGATGAGGGCATTTGCACGGCCTGTAATCAGTTCGCTCGTTTCTATTCAATCTTTGATCTTTTCTGCGAGACATTTGATCCTTAGAAAGCTCATGAAAAAGAGATGGGATATTTTAATTTAAAAAAAAATGATTTTCAACATTGAGAATGACTCTCCGCTGGCACTAGACATCCGTACGAAATTCTGCTTCATTGTACGTCATCGGCACCTTTTTGAACAAATGGCTTGTTCAAAATAAGAGAACTTATAAAACAAAAGATAGTATACCTGATGTTGGAGAAAGAAGCATCTAAGCAGCGCAGACCTTGGTGCAAACATGAAAAAAACCTCAATCGCCTGCAAGGCAACTATTTTCATGACATCGGTCTCCAATTGTCCGCGACATACATACATAGTTACTAAAGATAGTATAAAATAAAAGTTCTATTAAAGTAAGATTTTCATATTTAAATAATAGATATCATCCCCATCTGATTAATGCATGCCATGATAAATTGTGAATTTGAATATTGAATATTCACAAATCATACTCACAAAGACAAGTTCGGCGGGATGATTGAAGAGGGAGACGAATACTCCAGAAGCAACGCAACAGGGAAGAGGTAGTGTGACGTAAGGCAAGACAAGGAAATTAAAGAAGACATCAAAAAATAGCATCGAAACCTAAAGTTAATCAACAAGTTTTATTGGGACATCTCAGAGTAAAAGCAGTTTAATATTCCTTTGAAAATTTTAAACAAATAGTAAACAATACAACAAAAAAATGCTTTTTGGACAAACAATTTTCATATATAAAAATATGAAAAAGTAACCCTTACAATGTGAACGATTAGGGCATCTCGATATGCCAAGCCCGTTTTTTCACTCGGACGAGAGAGGATGATAAGAAGAGCGAGGAGGTTCAGCGAGATAGAAGCAATGCCAATGGCAGAATGCGAGAGATGGAGAGAGGAGAGAAGAGATTCGGAGGGACCGAGAGAAGGAGAGAAGTCGCCTGCTGAAACAAATATTATGTATTATGTTTTATGAATGTGCTGCAAGAAGCATAAAAGATGGAAATCTAGAAGGAGATATGTGTGCATATGAAGAAAAAGAAGAAATAAATCATTATTCAAAAGTCTTCACATTTTTGACAGGTTTTTTTCTCTGAAAACGTACCCTTAAGGAGATGGAACCAATTGGCAGGCAGAATCCAACGAAGCCATTCATCTAGCATTGACAAGTTCCGCAATCAATCTGTCACGTATATATGCAATTAGTTTCAGTATTTCAGTATTCGTTCACAAGATAGGATATTATTAATCCCACTTTCATTTCTCTCTCGCTAAATCTCTCAGAATCTGAATTAAAAGGTTGATGTTATCCCTCTTTCGATAAATATTCTCTAGATCGACGACGTGGGAAGCGAAAATTGTTTATGAACTTTAGTTTAAATGCCAGAATTCTACACAATGACAAATTGTTGCCAATTAATCTTGAGAAAACTGACGCCGCATTAACCAAATGTTAAACTGACGGTATTTGGGTTTCGGCCCGGGCATTTAGTTCTCGCGATTTTACTGGTTTAATGAACACTTTGCCAACTGTTTCTTTCTAACTTTTTGCTCTCCTCGACCCTAAGATGCGTCCTAGACGTCCACGAACGTAGGTAGAGAAATCACAAGGATTGAATCAAAAGTTAAGTGAGGATGATCACCGAAAATAATAATTCATGTAGGTTCGAACTGGGTTCGTTCACACTCCTCTCATTCTCGCGCGTACCATTTCCCAGGTCGCGCAAAAAACCGCAGCGTGAGAATAAGGGAGTACGAAGGGCCAATTTGATTGATATTTCACTAATCGCTCTAATTTGAGTCATTTTCAAGAGTAAACCCGCAGACAACCTGCATCTATGTACATATGACGCGATTTGCGAGAGAATCAAATCGAATCAAACTGCCCAGGGACCCGGCCAAAATCGACCGGCTTGGATTTTGTTCAAAAGTTCTTTATAGGTGTTTTCTGGTATGAGGAATCGATTGGAAGTGGTTTAGTCATCAGAAAATGTCTCATTCGTCCGCTATGAGGGCTTGAATTATTAGGCTCGGCGCGCTGGCAGGCGAGTTGGATGCACGTCTGCTGTCACTGCGCTGCAGGTTTTTGAGATATAGAAATGAAAACATGCATTTAAATAGCCAAGATATTGACCTAAACAACGAAATAAGAAAAACTTGAAAATGTTTAATTTTCAACTTTTTATAGAATTTAACGTTTGAATGAGCTCAGAAAATGTGTTTCTCACTTTCTACCAACCAAACCTATACAGCTGTATAGAGCTTGAAAAGAGCTTTCGAACGGACTATTCGGTTAAGGAAACTTAGGATGCGCTGAATTTTCCTGGTCAATTATCCTGAGCCGCAGTGCAAAACAGCACTTCATAATCATTTTCGCATATCCAAACATACACCATAAGAAAGAGCGTGAAATTTTCTACAAGTTGAATCCCTTTAAATTATCTTTCAAGTCCACAATGTTTTGTTATGAGCTATAAATATTGGGCCGGTAGTGCCATTTTAATTGCGCCCAATAATCCATATTTTTAGTTTATTCGAATTAGAATATTCCAATTATTTTTTAAGCGCCCTTCCTTGAAGAATTGTTATAAGTAGATGACCTAGTCTTTTGATTTATAACAAAATATCGTAGATTCGGAATTTTATTGTAAGGGGTTCTGCTTGAAGTAAATTTCACGTTCCTTCTTGTGGTGTATGTTTCGGCATACGGAAATGGTTCTGAAGTAGGTCTTCTAAGCCGCGGACATGCTGACTTGCACTGCCGCTCAGGGATAATCGACTAGGAAACTTCAGCGCATCCTAAGTTTCCTAAACCCAATAGTCCATTCGAAAGCTCCTTTCAAGCTCTATACAGCTGTATAAGTTTTGTTGGTAGAAAATGAGAAACACGTTTTCTGAGCTCCCTTGAATGTTAAATTCTATAAAAAGTTGAAAATTAAACATTTTCAAGTTTTTCTTATTTCGTAGTTTAGATCAATATCTTGGCTATTAAAATGCATATTTTCATTTAAATATCTCAAAAACCTAATGCGCAGTGACAGCAGACGTGCATCCAACTCGCCTTCCCGCGCGGCGAGCCTAATAATTCAAGCCCTCATAGCGGACGAATGAGACACTTTCTGATGGCAAAACCACGTATCGATTCCTCATACCAGAAAATACCTATAAAGAACTTTTGAACAAAATTTGAACCACTGCCATTTTGAAACTCTCGCAAATCGCGTCATATGTGCATAGTTTCTATTAAAGCTTGTTCAAAGTTAACACAGTTCTGTTTTTTCCAGTTTTATTGCGAGCTTAAAGGAGGTATCCGGGGAATAATTAACCTATGTTTTGTGTATAAGTTTTTCCAGTTTTATTGCGAGCTTAAAGGAGGTATCCGGGGAATAATTAACCTATGCTATGTGTATAAGTTAATCTTGGCGTGAAACATATATCCAGAGAGTTTGAACGATTTTCGTTCATTGAATTCTGAGCAATAGTAGCGTGAAAACTAGCGGGTAGAGAATTAGCTACGGTAGATCATAGCCGCCCTCCTATTTCACATGCTCTCTCGACCGAGCAACAGGCACCTTTATGAGCGCGCGCATTCAAACAGGTTCTCTAGCACTACTGTGTAATTATTCGCCGGATACTTCCTTTAAAAATGGTGAAGTTGGCTTGGCAAAAGGAGATCAAAAGGGAAAAACTCCTACCACGATGGACAACGTGGCACGTGAGCCTATGTGTTAAGAAAAACCCGGCCAATGTAGGTTGCTCAAACCATATGTGTAAAGTTCGCAGGGAGTTGTAGAATGGCCTCGTCGGCCACGGTGTGGTTCTGACAATTTTTTTTGAAAATGGCGGGAATATAAAATATTCGCGAATTCAAAGTAGAGAATGCTGGTAATTTCCTCAATGCAGAGAGATTTTTGTAACTTCGGGACTCTTGCAATCTAAGGTTCTAGCTCAAGCCGACCAAATAAGTCGAAAAAACAAGACACTATTAAATTCGCCTTATATCTCCTTTAAGGGGCGTGTCGAGACGAGATGACGTCTGGTAAAACAGGAAACGTCGTTGTGTGGCATATGATTGATGCTAATGTATAAGTAATTTTGTCATTCTCGTCGTGTCATTTACGAACGCTCTTTCCACAATTCCTAGGATAAATACTCGAGTTATTTTGAACAACAAATATAAATCGCTTGAAGAAGAAAGCCTGATAGAAAAACGGAGAAATTGGATAAGAATAATAAAGTTCAAACATGCTTTTTTTCTTGGATTGTCTTTCTTTAAATCATGGCCGCAGTATAATTTCGCTTCCAATTATACAGCTTCCAATTACCCTTTAGAAACATCTGTCGTCGGCCTAACAAACATCAGTTCAAGTGTACAGCTAACACTGATGTTTGAAGAGTAAGCTTTATCCTTGTTTCCCCTGCATTCCTGGGGATCAGATGAGATTCTTTCCTCGCGATCTTCGCACCAATATATCTGTAATATATCAATAACTCGCGAGAAGGATCTTTCCTTTATCAAACCATGCGTGAGGGTTGTGTATTAAAAGTTAGACAGCGAGAGAAAGAGACAGTGAGAGAGAATACAAGGAAAAGAGAGACTGACTGCTATTGACCAGGCTAAAGCCTGGCGTACATGCACATAACCGGAAGGTGTAAGAGAGTTGTAGAGTTTGCGAAAACCTCAAATTATGAAAAAAAAATATTTTCTCTCCTGTTATGAGCAACTATGGCTAATGATAACTACCTCAAACATCATTAGACATACATACATACATACAATTATGGAGATGGGCAGACCTCGCCAATTACATGTTTTGTATCGCCAAGTGGCATTGCTGACACGACGAGGACTCCCGTGCAGAAGAAGGGCAGAGCGTAAGCGTCGGTCAGCAAGAACCAGCTAACTCTACTATCCCAATAGGCCTCATTCCACTTGGATGACGGCCTATCCGGGCCAACGAGAAAAATTGCTAGGAAAATTGAGAATTCATCCTGATGAGTTTCTAAGGAGAAAAACGACATTTCCATAAAGCTGTACGGTCGAAATTAGGGAGTGACGTCATAATTTTCTTGCCACGCACTCCCTCATTCTTCCAGAAAGAAGATGATAATTAGGTGAAACGCGGCAGGCAGCCCACGATTGAGATTAGATGGAAGAGACGAGAAGTAGAGAGAAAAAGACTCACATCAGAAAGTGTACTTATTTATTTATTTATTGTACATGAGTATTTCAATGTGACAGCATTAAAATAGGATAAAATCATCGCTCAAGTGCAAAATAGTAAAAATAGATTGGGGAAGCGTGGTTGGAGAAGTTGGATCAACGAACACGGGTCGCACCGAGCCGGCTGCGCCAATGCCCGGCCTCGTCTTAGCCAGAGGCGGGGTTCAGGCTTACGAGAGAACAGCAGGAGGATTGAGCCCTAATTGTCGATGGGGGACTTAGAATATATGTACATATGTATCTAGTTGTTATGATGGATTCTGTGCTAGCAAACCGCCGAAACTTTCTACACAAGATGATGCAGCGGAAATTCAAGCGTTAGTTTTTAACAAGCGGCTTATAAACTCAATGGACACTCTTCTTCTCGTTATTCCGGCAATCCTTCTTATGGCTTCTCGAGCGTATCCTCTTTAAAAAATTTTTATGAATAAAAATCATTGAAATTGTTTTTCTTCAATATCTTATTATTTAGAAAAATAATAAAATTTTAGAGACCTTTTTGTTTTGTTCGTAGTAGACATTCCATTAAGTGGGATGGATGGTGAATTTTGTTTGCCAAAATGTGTGCATTCTCACATCTCTTCCCCGTCCACGTCATTCTGCGTCGAAGGACGAAAAACGGAGCTCTCGGGAGGAGGACCAACTGAGGAGGAGCATGTGCCGCAGTGATGTTTAGAGTGCGACGGCGGGCTAATGCAAGTCACCGGCACCCTTAGGGGACCAAGACATCACGCATGTATGCTGTTAACTGTTTCGTTCAAAATTATAATTAGCATCTGGCGCAACCTGGCCTTTAGAAACATCTGTCTATGGCACACTCAACAACCGTCAGTTGAGACGGCCAGCTTGCTTACACTAATATATTTCAAGAGAAAGGATAAAGGACGCGGCGGATTCATTGAGGTCAGAAAATGTATCTATCTGACAAAGTGGATGTGAGAAAGAGTGAAGCTGGTTGCGAGCGGTGGAGTTTATTCTTCGTAATTTTTGGCAGCGTATGCAGGTTCTGTTTCGGCCTCTCCCTCCACTCGTCTTCGGCATTGAAAGGCAATGAAGTGAGCTAAAATAACAACATTTCTACGTGGAATCGTTGCGGATCATCGGACGTGCCATAAAATTCCAAACGATAGATAGACAGAGCCAGAGATCTGGGAAAAGTGTTTTAGAGAGAGAGGGAGAAATAGAGAGAAGGGTCAGCGATCAAACACTAAGCTGCAATTACAATCACCTGTAAAAGTAGCTTGCTTATCGTGCTCGACATTCCGAGAGAAGACCAATGAAATACACAGAGTACCAGGCGCGATAAGAGCAGTCGAATATGCTAGGAAGTCTGTTAGCAACAGAATTTCTACTTCTCTTCAAAGTTTGTCTAGTAATAAACTTCATATTTTTTGTTTATATTTGCACTTATTCTTATGGTTAGCAACGTACTACCGCTTTACTTCATTCTTATGATGTAACACTTAACATTCTATCATTCCATGGCAAAAGCCTGCGGCGCCAACTCGGATTCGAACCTGAATCGCTCTTGACACGACACCAATGGAATTACCTCCCGGCTCTAACATTCTTCTTTGTTCCTAGATGTTTCGGATTGTCTTGCTCTCATGCCTGCTCACTGCCCTCGCTTCTGCCGCATGCATCGACAAGGTCAACAATCTCGTCTACGTCAATGACATCAAGCACCGTATGCAGGAACTATTTAGAATATACTAATTATCACGAACTGTTTAGAATATACTAATTATCAGGAACTATTTAGAATATACTAATTATCACGAACAGTTTAGAATATACTAATTATCAGGAACTATTTAGAATATACTAATTATCACGAACTATTTAGAATATACTAATTATCAGGAACTATTTAGAATATACTAATTATATCTTGCATTTACTTTTTCATCTTATTCGACTCCATTAGCAGTGCATTTTTAAACAAATTAATTTCATTAATTATTTTTCTTTACACCTAGTGAGTTGTTCTATTAAACATGTGATTTTATGATTTAAGTATGCCTTTTATAAATCAGCAATTAATTAGATATGAACAATTAAAAAAAAAAAAAATTTGAAATTAACAAAAATTGAAAAATTTCAGCATCGCTCAGCGTGCATCTCGAGGGCATCACGGTTGGAACGTACGACTCGCAAGGGAGGCCAGTGTGCGAGGGCGACATGGCCGAGATCAAGCTGCCCGGCGAGATCAAGATTCTCTCGGGTACGACTCTATGGAATATTCCTTGCGCGGCTCTCTAAATCACGCATGCACTTGTGTCAGGCAAAAATGCGCGAATTCAAATTTGAGTTTTTGGCTCCATTAAAATAAAGAGAATTATCTTATAATTACTCACTGAAGATCATTGGCTACTGAATTGCATACATACGTACATTAAATTTTATACATATGTACATATATACATACATACATTTAACTCCTTTCCATAAATAATATTTAGAAAGAAAATGATACTGGAATATTCAATGTGTCCTAGAATATCTAAAAAAAAATATAAGAAAATTCATCAGCAGCCTTGAGTTTTTACCTCAGTGGGCTACAAAAGTTTTGCGCCTCCTGGTTCTTTAGTTTGAAACAATCGAGAAGTAATATACTAGAATATTCTGCATAAATTACTGATATGTTTATCAATCAGGCAAGATCAAGGTGACAGCCGCGAACGATGTGTCCAAATTAGTTGGCAAGTTCACGCTGACCAAGAACGCTTTTCTGGTCGGCACAGCTTGCAAGGAGGGCGAAGGCAAGAGCTCGCTCTTCCCCAAGGAGTTCTGGTAGGAGAGAGAGAGAAGCCTAGACTCCGCCCACCCGCCCACCTTTTACTTAAGAGAGGGTGTCAGTAAAACTCGAGCAGGGCCCTATTATGACCTGCCCTAGGAATTTTTTTTCGAATTTCTCAACCAAAATTAATTACAGTTTGCAACTCGATGTGGCGAACAAAATAGGTTACATTTCAAGGTTGAAAAAAAATTTCCGCGTGAGACCCAGTACAGTAATCTTTTAAATTACATTGGTCATAAGTCGCTTCAAACTTATTATTTTGTTATAAATCATAAAAGTAGTGCCAGTAGCGTCGCTGTCATTTTGCCCAAGAATTCACATTTTAGGTTATTCGAATTAGAATATTCCAATCCTTTTTTTCTACAGTTTTCCATAAGGCCTTTCTATCCTACTCTTATGGCTTATAACAAAAGATCGTATGCATGGAATTCCATTGAAAGGGGTTCAACTTGTAGCAAATTTCATCCTCTTTCTTATGATGTATGTTTTGACAGGCGAAAGTGTTTTTAAAGTAGTTTTTTAAGCCTTCTAATTGTACATAACGAAATTTCCCATATAAATAGAAACTTTTCAATAAAATAATGTACGTAATATTTGAAGATCTCCGTGAGAGCTCTTAGATGATATACTTAAGATTTTGCAATATTATGGATCGAAAAATGCGCTTGCACGGTGTTACAGTTTACACAGGATCATGTTCAAGCGTTTGGGAACCATAGTCCGGGACGCTTAATTTTTTTGAAAGAGACATATATTGTAGAAAATTTCAAGCACTTTAAGAATATGTAGGAGCGGTTTTGTGGAAATGAACGGAAAATGCAAAGTTTTGCCAAAAACCACAACCGAAAATGTTTAGGGCCGTATTTTAGGGCCAAATTCAAATTTTATGAAAACATAATCAACATGAAAATTAAAGCCCGTCCAATCCGCTATCCAATGATGGCTCGATGGTTGTCTAATAATAAGTTTGAAGCGACTTATGACCAATGATATTTAAAAGATTACTGTACTGGGTCTCACGCGGAAAATTTTTTTAAACTTTGAAATGTAGCCTATTTTGTTCACCACGTCGAGTTGTATACTATAATCAATTTTGGTTAAGAAATTCGAAAAAAAATTCCTAGGGCAAGCCTTGATCAAACGATACTAACAGGCTCTCTTAAAGCTTTATAGTAAGTTCGATGCAACGAAGGTGCTCTCCGAGAGTTTGCGCAATCTCCTTGCAACTCCGGGCGAGTATGACATGGAGACGTCGAAAGTGGACAAGACAATCAAGATTCATGGCGTGCCACATTCAACGGACAGGGTTATGAAGGTAGGAAGGGAAATTGAGAAAAATATGACTGAGATTAGACAAGGGGAGTAGGTTCTTTCAAACTTTTTCCAACACCTCAAACATATATAATTTTTGATCTTGAACTCCTTTGCAGCTCTAAACAAAGAAAGGTATTTTTTTTAAATTGATGCATACCTCACTAATCATTGATTTGTACCGCTGTGTTCTGCAATAAAGATAGTGGATCAGAGCACAACACAATTTGTAGGTCCGAAACTCGTGTTATCAGACTGATAACTGATTTCTGATTTTGTTCATCGCTTACTTGATGAACACTGTTGAGAAGACAGAAATCGACTTGTTGCAACAATACCGCTAAACAAAACGAGGTATTTAAGTTTTGGGAAAAATAAATCTCACCTTTAAAAATTAATTTAATAATAATTTAGAAAAACAAACATTAAATTTACATTTAGGGCGATTGGCAAGGGGACGTCGACTTTGTGAACGGCGCGAAGATTCTCACCAACGTCAAGTTCCCGATCAACATGAAGTGGCTCTATGTTGAACCATAACAAGGAACATAGATGGCAACTGCCTATTCAGTCCACGTCACCTGTACATATAGTTTAATTTTTTTTTAGCATATTCTAAAATTGTGTCACATAATTTGGAATATTCCACTGTTTTCCATTCCTGATGTTAGGAAAACTTATCATAACGCAAATTTTACAAGGTTCGTCATGAATGCCAAACAGTAGAATATTCTAAATTAAAAGAGAGCATTTTAGAATGTACTAAAAAAAACTTTTTTAGAGTAAACATCGTATTATATGCAAGCATGCACATTTGGAGGGGTATTCTCGTGTGTCTCCCACCTGATTTCATTTCAATTCCTTCTTCCTCCCATTTCTCGAAATTCACATGCATTTACAATGGACTCATCTTTGCAGTGTGCCAATATTGTTGCATCTTTCGATTAAATCAACTTTGGCAAATAAAAATAGCAAATAAAATATACAACTTTGGCTTATACTTGAATGCTGAAGAAATGAAAAGCTCAAGGATCGAGTTTGCGAAATTGTCTGCAACCTGCTAATGTTTGCATTCGTGCCAACGGAAGCTGGGGTCAAAGGTCTGCGCTCTCTAGCTTGAATTTGTGGTGGTGACTACAGAGTGAGTCAGCCCCTATGATTTCGGTGGTCTCGGGAGCACTTGTTCGTTTTTTTAAAGAGTAGTCGGCAAACAAACACAATTATATGTACGTCGCGCGGAAAGTGATTCATAAAAGAGAACAAAAGAGCTACGAGAGAGTCCCGAAAGCGAGAGAAAGAGAAAGACCGGCCGAACAAACATGAGAGTATGACAAAAAAGGAAAAGCATAGGGCATTAGAGGATATCATAATATCATGGGATGCATGCCACAAAATGACTCATGTTGAGTTTGCGAGGAGTGTGTCGAGAGAGAGAGAAAGAGAGATAGTGCATGTAATGCAGGAGAGAGAGGGAAAGAGAGTGAGAGGGACTCCAAACTGAATACATCATCCGCTTTCATACTTTTCTGTGGCTTATGGTTAGTTTCGGAGGATGTGATCTTTCAATATTGCCAGACAATACAAGACTGTTCATATAAAAGGGCGGATGGATAGCAGAGGAACATCATCGAGGTCGTCCTTTGCGTTTTACGAACCAATCGCTAGCAGATTGCCTGACATTCCTGACATTCATCTCTCCAGCCATGAAGTCCTTCCTGCTCATTGCCCTCTGCGTTGTCGCTTCCATCGCTGCTCCATCTAAGCGGCAGGTACGGAGAATGAATGGTTTCTTGATTATTTCATAATATTTAATTTCGAATAAAGGAGCCCGAACCTCAACTGTAATCTATTTTATTTTCCTGGCTAACTCTATGCTATCCCGCCCTTCTATTAGGCAAGAATGGTGCGCGAATTCACAATCGAATTTTTGTCTCCTTTAAGTAATGGCTAAATAAATCATGAAGTAGTTAGATGAAGATATTGTTTCTGGTAAATTTTACAGAAAAAATTATACATTATACGCAAAGAAAAAACAATTCCACATGATTATTGTAGGCGGACCTCGGCAGCCATCTGAAGGCGGCGGCCGCGAGGGGAATCGACCAAAGTGCACTTGACGAGATCAAGAAGATCTTCCTCGAACCGACCACCACCGTCAAGCAGAAGAAGGAGAAGATTGGCGAATATGTCAAGACGCTGTCGAAGGATCAACAGGTGAGAGAATTCTCTTTTTTAATGCAAAAGAATCAGAAACTTTGCGAGCAAGGAAAAAGCTATGAAAGTCTAGCAATAGGCTATCAAATATATTTTAAGAGGTTTGAGACTAAACACAACGTTCCAGGAGAAAATCGGCGAATTCGCAAAGGAGATCGAAGAGAGGCAAGCGGTGTTCTTTGCCAAGGTAGAGTCTTTTGATGAATTCCTTTTATTACTTAAGGTTTTGTTGTTCTTTATGTATTCTATGCATATTTGCATACGGTCAATCCGAACAAAATAAGATAAAAAGAATTGGCCAAAACGACAACAAAGTGATGCGTATTGGTCTTTAAAAAGAGAAGAATAAAAGATGCAAGATATTTTTGAATGTTAACAAATAAACAAAAAAACCGCAGGTGAAGCAGCAGTTCGAAGATGCGGGCGGCGCCGCGAACACTGTTGGCCAGCTGATGCTCGCGACATTCCAAGACGAGAATCTCACATCTGATCAGATGACCGCGAAGGTATTAAAAAGTCTTGAAAATTAACTTTACATATATATATTTAATCGGGCTAGAAAAGAATGACGAAGAAAAATATACTCTAAAGGAGAGGGTTCCCGCAGCGGGCTTCTGCACCCAGCGAAATAGCATGGAAGTATGAGAGTGCGTACTCCCAGTGCAGAAGTGGCTGCATTAATTAATGCTCGGTGACTGATATCCTTTCAAACTTAAAGAAATATTCTTATAGATCATCGAGATCGTCAAAGCGGCTCCTGACGCTGTTCAGGAGCAACTAAAGGAGCTCGGCGAGCAGTTCAACCAGTCACTCATGGAGATGTTCACTAATTGATTGATTGAACTTATGTACATATAATTGATAAGATAAATACAGTTACAACTTTGATGTTCAATGCCTGGACCTCTAAACACTCTCAAGTTTTTTTTCATTATCTTTCTTTTCTTTTCTATGAGGAGCCACCATGTCTACATGTGATTTCTAGTGAAATCGGACTTCACTCCAACAAGTGTATGTCTATAGTTGCATTGCGTTTATCAACTTCTACAAGAACAATCATGAAATATATTTAAACATGTAAGTATCTAAGTAAAGAAGAGTACTTCATACAAAAGATGTAGAAAGGAATCAAAGAATATTTGATGTCGCTCGGCACGTGGTCACTTTGATTTTACTCTGCAAAATATGAGTATTGTCGGGAGCGCAATAATTCATGTTAACTTTTCGTCCTTTACTGGACGAGTTTATATTCCGTACTTTCATTCGCATATAGAAGAATATTCCTTATTATTTGGTCTGTGCTAATGAACTTGTTTTCGCACGTTTGGCAAACTGGCAGGTGACCAGTCTAGGGTTGACCACCTTGCCGTTTGCGTTGTAGGAGCCATTCTGGCATTTCAGGCTGTTGGCAATCCTCCAAGTAGTTGACCTCCGTGAGCTGGAAATTTTGGTTAGAAGAAGAAAAAAATGCAAGATATATTAAATTTTCTTGGCATAACAAAAATTTTCAAAAAGACATGTGAGACTAACGGCGAGCTTCGAAGAACCACCGACTCCGCTGCAAGCGACCTCGCACTCGTTCACATGCGTGACTGCCTCAGGATCGCAGCTGCCATTGCAGTTACATCCTCCAGCCGTGTTGTTCGGAGCCCTGATCGGAGTGCACGACGCTGGGCAGTTCTCTTAATAAATGGACGCGAAAATGCTAAATTCCGTGCGCAATGGACAAGCGCAGTTCATTAAAGCGAATCCAGGCGTGTTTCTTTGTTTAACTTCAATCAGAATGGAAAGGCAATATAATCAGACATGAGAAGCTTAATATCTAACGGAAAGTAATGTCTTAATTTGGCCAGAATTGAAACGGCATATTTCTCACCAAATAGTATATTGCCGGTGGGCATCGGGCACAACGGTTTGGGCTTCCAGACTGAACACGCGAGATATTTCGGCGGAAAACTTGAATGTGAATTTATGATTGAAAATTTTTATACCGGTCGCGGTCGTTGTTGTCGTTGTGATAGCTGTTGTTGGTGTCGCAGTGGCTGTCGTTGGGGTCGTGGTGGTTGTCGTTGGGGCCGTGGTTGTTGTTGTTGGTGTCGCAGTGGTTTTCGTTGGTGTTTCAGTGGTTGTCGTTGGGGTCGAGGTGGTCGTCGTTGGTATCGAAATGGTTGTCGTTGGGGTAGTGGTGGTTGTCGTTGGGGTCGTGGTGGTTATCGTTGGGGTCGTGGTGGTTGTCGTTGGGGCCGTGGTGGTTGTTGTTGATGTCGCAGTGGTTTTCGTTGGTGTTTCAGTGGTTGTCGTTGGGGTCGAGGTGGTTGTCGTTGGTGTCGAAGTGGTTGTCGTTGAGGTCGTGGTGGTTGTCGTTGGGGTCGTGGTGGTTGTCGTTGGGGTCGTGGTAGTTGTCGTTGGGGCCGTGGTGGTTGTTGTTGGTGTCGCAGTGGTTTTCGTTGGTGTTTCAGTGGTTGTCGTTGGGGCCGTGGTGGTTGTTGTTGGTGTCGCAGTGGTTTTCGTTATTGTTTCAGTGGTTGTCGTTGGTGTCGAAGTGGTTGTCGTTGAGGTTGTGGTGGTTGTTGTTGGTGTTTCAGTGGTTTTCGTTGGTGTTTCAGTGGTTGTCGTTGTGGTCGAGGTGGTTATCGGTGGGGTCGTGGTGGTTGTCGTTGGGGCCGTGGTGGTTGTTGTTTATGTTTCAGTGGTTTTCGTTGGTGTTTCAGTGGTTGTCGTTCTGGTCGAGGTGGTTGTCGGTGGTATCGAAGTGGTTGTCGTTGGGGTCGTGGTGGTTGTCGTTGGGGTCGTGGTGGTTGTTGTTGGGGTCGTGGTGGTTGTCGTTGGGGTTCTTGGTGGTTGTAGTTGGGGTCGTGGTGGTTGTCGTTGGGGTCGTGGTGGTTGTCGTTGGGGTCGTGGTGGTTGTCGATGGGGCCGTGGTGGTTTTCGTTGATGTTTCAGTGGTTGTCGTTGGGGCCGTGGTGGTTGTTGTTGGTGTCGCAGTGGTTTTCGTTATTGTTTCAGTGGTTGTCGTTGGTATCGAAGTGGTTGTCGTTGAGGTCGTGGTGGTTGTCGTTGGGGTTGTGGTGGTTGTTGTTGGTGTCGCAGTGGTTTTCGTTATTGTTTCAGTGGTTGTCGTTGGTGTCGAAGTGGTTGTCGTTGAGGTCGTGGTGGTTGTCGTTGGGGTTGTGGTAATTGTCGTTCGGGTCGTGGTGTTTGTCGTTGGGGCCGTGGTGGTTGTTGTTGGTGTTTCAGTGGTTTTCGTTGGTGTTTCAGTGGTTGTCGTTTGTATCGAAGTGGTTGTCGTTGGGGTCGTGGTGGTTGTTGTTGGGGTCGTGGTGGTTGTCGTTGGGGTCGTGGTGGTTATCGTTGGGGTCCTGGTGGTTGTCGTTGGGGTCGTGGTGGTTATCGTTGGGGTCCTGGTGGTTGTCGTTGGGGTCCTGGTGGTTTTCGTTGGTGATGCAGTGGTTGTTGTTGGGGCCGAGGTGGTTTTCGTTGGTCTATCAGTAGTTGTCGTTGTTGTAGTGGCCGTTAGTTCCGCTGTCGTCTTGCACTTCTTGACATGGAGCGACTGTGGCTGGCACGTGTGATCGACGACACCAGCGAGAAGTGCGCAGAGAGCGCGGCTGCCATCGAAGGCGACCGCCTCCCATCCGGCATGCTGATGGTATAAGAGAATTACTTTGGCAGATAGCACAACAAGTAATTTTCTATGGAAGCTGTGGCATACACAAACAAGATATTTACGGAGAAGTTGGCAAAAGTGGAAGAAGAGAGAAACACGAGAGGTGGAGAGAGAGAATGAAATCAGCTCTGACCAGATCGCACTGCCCTGTGCGGTTTGTGAGCGTATCGATGTCCGTGATCAGCCGAAGACGTTCGCGCAACTCGTCGGAGTCGCTCTCCTCATTGTACTCGCACGACAACATCAATTTCGCTGCCATATGTTTTATGTCAATTTTTTTTAGATTAGAGTTTAATTTATTTTAAATAATTGTTTAAAGGAGGCATCCAGGGAATAATTAATCTAGGTTCTTTTTTCCATTCTGAATAATAGTAACGTGAAAAATGGCTGGTAGAGAATTAGCTACGATAGGCAAGAGCAGCTCTCCTATTTCGCATGCTCTCTCGACCGAGCGACAACTTTAACAGCGCGCGCATTCAAACTGGTTCTCTAGCGCCATTGTACAATAATTCTCCGGATACTTCCTTTAATAATACATAATGCTTTAGCAAGTTATTTATATTTACACTAAACTGTTATATCAACCATATTTTTTCTAATAATCTGCAAAACGACCTTACCGTACTTCGAATGAAAAAAACCAACAACACTGCCGAACTCAGGCGTCTCATCATGTGTTTTCGAAGTCCTCAGAAAAACCGAGATTATATATGAATTTGGAAAGAATTCACGACAAAAGAAATACAAGGAAAGTTATATGGTAGGGAGTTAATGAAAAATGTCAAACTTCTAATATTCTTCATTTCACATAAACTCCGAGAGCAAAAGCAGCAGAATAATGCGAAAATTCAGTTCTCATTGAAGATAGCAAGCGCCTGGCAACCATGGTCAGATCCATCAAACTGCGCTGTGACAGGCAGGCTGGCCTATATTTATATCGCGCACATAAAAGACACAAAACATCATCCGAGACGTCAAATAAAATCTTTTTTTTTCAATCTGGAGAAATCAGGCTTATACTCATCTGGAGCATTTCCGCTAAAAAGAACTCCAATTTCTCCTAAGAGATAGAGAGAGAGAGCGAGTGAGCGAGTGAGTGAGTGAGAGATTGAGAGAGCGAGGCAGTGGGCGAGAGATAGAGAAAGAGAGCTAATTATGCAAATATTTGCAATTAGGAGGAGGGGCTAGATTGCCGTTTGACTCCTTATCGTATTCACTGTCGGAGCAGTCAGTCTTCTCGACAAGTAGTCTCTCGTCGTACAAGCGAGTATAACAATCTTAATTGGCAGCGTGCATCTGCCAAACTTCATCGTTCAACTTTCTCTTTCCTTATAGCTGCTCCTTGAGTTACAACAATATACATATAATTCCATCAGCTTCCCCTTCGCATGTCCGACAGAGCACCGTCCTCTTCTCGATATTGATTGATATTTATTTAGGTGTCAAGCACTTGAAATGAAGATAGTGTTCAAATTTCCCGATAAGTTAAGCAACCTTTAAAACTTTAAAGGAGGCCTTAAGGGAAAAACTCCTACCACGAAGTCCCTGACGGATTTGGACGGAATGATAAAAAAAAGGAGTAAAGAATCAAAAGAAATGGTGCTACTGCTCCTTGCCTCTCTACCCAGAAACTTTTGGTGTGCACCACTGCCAGGTGAGGCTACGTGTTAAGAAAAACCCGGCCAATCTTGGTTGCGCGCACCACATATATGCAATTACTCGACATGACTGGCTTGGCCCCAGCGGCCACATTGTTGCTATTTCAAAAATTTTTGAAAATAGAGGGAAATAAAATATTTGGGAATTCGAAGTAGAAAACAGTGTTAATTTCCTCAGGGCGTGAAGGTTTTTGTGACTTCGGGACACTTGCAATCGAAGCTTCTAGCACAATTCGACCAAAAACGGCGAAAAAAACAAGACACTATTTATTCGCCTCGGACCTCCTTTAAAGGGAAAATCGTGCACTCCTCATGAATATTAGCACCACCTGAAAAACATGGATACATTCCTCTGTTCATCGGGGCAGCCGTTTTGCCTCGTACCGACCTCTGTGGAATTGTTCCTTACAATTCTGCGTTAATATCGATCGTTTAATTGTCGTAGTAGATCTTTGCATTTCCTCAAAGCCTTCTTCATTTAAACACTGATTAATTTTCCAGCGTTATGTTCTTGAATGGAAACTTACTGCCTGTAAGACTTGATGTTATACAGCGTGATGATCGGCGAGATGAGAAATTGAACATGCATGACCTTAAGCATGTAGTCCTTCATGGTTTGTTTTTCTCACGGCATTGAAAGGGTTCAGTTTGATTAAATGCAGTTTAACTAAGTTTAACTAAGTGTGCCGTAACATGAGCCTGCCTACCAATAGTGCGGATGCATCGAGAACAGTCGATTTAATGACATCCCAATGGCCTGCATAAAAGTAGGCCACCGGGTAGAACGCAAGGGAGCATAACATTATTTGAACAGTCGTAATCTAAATGACATCCCATTAGAACACAAGTGTATTCTTCGGTCTTTTATTCAATCTTTCGAATATTCCATAAATTTGCCATTTCTGAATATTGAACAAAATCGTTGAAATAAGCGTAGATAATTACTGCTCACTCGTACAAAGGCGCGATGCTGAGCTTGGGTAGCGCGCGACATTTGCGCGCGACCCTCAACACGAATGGCGCGCAAGATGTAGGCGCGGCCCGCGATCGAGCACACGGCGAGCGCGCCTGCGCCGACCGCAATGAAGAGCATGAAGAAGTTGGCCTCGCGCGAGCCGTGGTGCTCTCGATAGTAAAAGATGCCTGAATCTTTTTTTTCGTTTGTGCTTTTTTCATTCTATCCCATCTTATTCCACTTGAAGAATTACGTAGAAATAGCTTTACAGTGGTACAATTGTGAGCAGAAGATGGTGCTGTGGTTTCCCTTAAAGAGGCTGTCCATGAAGCTTCTAATGCACCGTACTTATGGTTAGCCTTCTGCTTCTCTCTTCTTACTTGTTCTTTTCATGAGAGGCTTACGGTAGTTTTAGTGTCCCTGGACAGCTCTTTATATGAGGTGATTCGTCTCTATATGAGGCGACTCACAAACCATTCGCGTTGCTCGCATCGACGTCATCGTATTCGTCCGGCCGGTACTCCTTCATAAGTCGAAGCGAGCCCACGGAGTAGATGTACTGCAAAATGGCGACATGAGTATTCTCATCAAGATCATATGATCACCTTTTAACGCTTTGTAATTAGCTACGAAGATCTAGTCAAATATTAGATTTGAATATTAGGTTTAAAGGAGCCAATAACTCAAGCTTCAAATCGTTTTTGCATGGCAAACTTCTGAAAGAGCATGTTACTTCCTAATCATTAGTGAGTCGAAACTAAAATAGGGAGGAAAATTAAAATACAGTCAAGTCGTGTGCTCCTTTAAGCCGAGAGACACTTCCATACCATCATTGGCGTAATTGTAAGCGAGAGCGTGACACTGGCGACGACGTACTCACGAAATGTCGGCTGTCTCTTGCGCACAATCGTGTAGATGCGGAAGAAGAAGCCGAAGCAGAAGCAGCCGATTGCGTACATGTAGCAGAAGACTGACACACCCTGAAACCGTAGAAATTACTGGAATCACCGTGAACCCCGAATCCCTGAAAAACGTAGACCCAGAGTCCCTGAAACCCCCCGTAAACCCAGAATCCCGTAGATCCCGAATCCCTGAAACCCAAGCGCGCACGCATCAGTGTTCGGCAGATAACTCCTATGGTCTCCGGCCAATTTTTTGCTCGTCGTTTAGTAGTCTTTATCCGGTTGGTCTAGGCATTAAAACTGACAGACCACTTAAAGGAACGATGCAGTGAATGATGCTACAGTAGTACTTTAGGACGACTCGCTTCGACTTACGCGCCTTCAAAAAATTGGCCCTTCTTCTGGTTTGAAATAGGGGGGTGGCTAACAGCTGCAGTAAAAAAATTTACCGTGACATATTTTGCGCGCTTTTAACTTTGTAACAAGTAGACAAAAATGGTTCAAGCTTTTTTAGAAGTATGTTTTAGACAGACGCAGATAGGTCTACTTTCATTAAACCATATGTATTTTAGTTGTTCCGTGAACTACTCCTTTAATATTATGTGAATTTACTGCCTTATTCAATGAACTGCTCCTTTAATATTATCTGAATTTACTGCCAGAATATAGAAGCAGAGCAGAGGCGTGGAGGCCTTGCACGGTCCGTGATAGATGAACACGACACTATAACGCGTCGACACCATTCGTGTTAGCGTCAACAGATTCGCGACGCAGGCTGCAGACTCGACGGTGATCTGATAGTGAGCGAAGAATGATCTCGCAAATATACTGATTCCATCCTCGTTTGCTCACCAGCTAATGGTCACAAACCGTGGAAAAAATAAAATGCACATTTTTGGTGCATCGATAAAGGAGGTCATAAAAAGTTGCGGAATACATAAAGTAAGCTGCTGAATCGAAGTACAAAAAATAAATAAAAAATATCAATAAAATGTCTATAGTATATTGACAGCATATTTAACGCCCGAGACCTGATAGTAAATTTGATAGCCGTACAGCCGCTGCAAGGATGGCGTCGCCGTGTGAACGCAATAGAATAGAAGTACATTTAGCGTCGGGTGGAATACATTTGCGCGCAGACACTTGCGCGCAGACACTTGCGCCCAAGGACACTTGCGCACAAGGACACTTGCGCACAAGGACACTTGCGCACAAGGACACTTGCGCACAAGGACACTTGCGCACAAGGACACTAGCGCATATGGACACTTGCGCGCACGGACACTTGCGCGCAGGGACACTTGCGCACAGACACTTGCGCGCAGGGACACTTGCGCGCAGACACTTGCGCACAAGGACATTGCGCACGTAATCGCGTATTATAAATTCTCATAAATTTTTATTATCCGAATTGCATGAAATTTCGATTTGCGTCGTTTACTGACTCATCGCTATTAGGTTACCGTGGGACCTGAAAATTGAAGTTTTTGACCGCGCATGCGACTGAAGTTTTATTTCTCGTTCCTTTTGCTGCTTACTTGATTTAATGATTGTAATCCTTTTTCTTGAGTCGACCCATTGAATTAGTTTAATTGCGTTTAGCTCTCTACCGAATCACCCGGCTAATCAGATACAAAATGAAAAAAAAATTTAAAAATGCACATCACCCAGTTAATACGAAATGAATCTGTTTTAAATATGCATTTTAAAATATTAAAATCCTTTTGATTCATCAGCATTCTTCAGGGAAGCATCATTCTTAGCGCAGTCGGGATAGTGAAATGGCTGTGCCAAGACGGTTAGCTGTTGTGTGTATCTTTCCCTTGATTGTGTCGCTGGATTTGATTAGATGTTTATTTTTAGTCTACCCAGCAGTACGTTACGGAGCACCAAGGGGAAGAGAGTGTGGCTGGACTGCGACCTGTTCAGCTACAGATTTCATCGTATCAGAGCTGACGGTTCGACAAGTGTCAGGTTCGACAAAACTTTTCCCTTTTGATTTCCTTACTAACACTGCCAATTCCCATATTCATTCGTAATGTAAATGTGTGTTTAAAAACTCGATTCCTATTTAACAAGGATAGTAACAGTTCAGGTGCGTTGTACGAACCTGTTCAGCAATGGGGATAGTCGAAAATGACGTTGCATCACTTGCTGGAAAAGCTCATAACCATTCACCGCCCGATTTTCCTGAGGAGGTTAATTATATTTTGTTTCCTAAAGCCCACTCCGGCAACTAATTTTAAACAGTCATTGCTGGCATATGAGGATTCATGTTATGAAAAAGGTTGTTGGCCTAGGACCTACGGCCTAAATCATTTTGTTAAATTTCAAAGGGGAATGCGACTGTTTGGAATTTTTGGAATAGTGCCCTATTGTTTCAGAACTACACTGTCAGAAAGTTTGCGAAAACTTTCCGCCAAACATTGCCAACAGCAGAGTCAGTAAGGCTTGCCGTTGCGAATTCACCTGCACACTTGGCTCCTTACATGCCGACTAAGGGTGCCCTTACGAAGGCAACCGCTCGTGCCGCACCAAATCAAGGCAGCTCTTCACCGTCCTATCCATACACACCCATGCAACCACTCTTGGATCAAAGCGGTAAATACTGTTTAATAATGTTTATTCCCTTATCGGGCAAATGTGCAGATGGAATGCATAAATAAGTAATAAAATGCTGAACTTAATTCAATAGGACATTGTCAGGTTCTCAATTCTGCCGCTACAACTCGTGGACCTCGAGCAGTAACGGCTTCCTCCTGTTCGCTTCGACAGAAGGTCTGCGAAGACTGGATGATTTTCATGCTTGGGCCGTCGATGGAACTTTCCGCATCACACAGAATCCTTGGAAACAGTGCCTCATCGTTGGAGTAATGGTTTGTGACTCCTCCATACTTATGTAGTATGAACAGACTTAGATAGTATATTATTGTTTGTTTAAAGAGAATAGTTCGGACTTATTTGAAGCGAATTACTTATTTTTTTTCTCCAATTTTTTTTTCATTTGTAGATCGGACGACTGTTTGTGCCGTCTGCCTTCTGTCTCCTTCAAGGAAAGGCAGCTCGCGACTACGAGAACGTATTCCGAACTCTTCAGGCGCTTGGAGTGCTTTGCCCGCCTGCTACACTCTCTTGTGGTGAGTTAGTTTGTTAAACAATTTTTGGTTATTTTTCATTAAGATTATCAGCACCGATTTTGAATTTATAAATTAGCTGTAAGCTTTTATTAGATTTCGAAAAGGCCATCTCATCTGCGGCATCTGCCGTATTCCCAGCAGTGGCGATACGACGATGCTTCTTCCACTTTACACAGAACATCTGGAGATGTGTTCAGGTGTGCCATTTCTTTCGCATTAAACATGTTATCATTATCATACAAGATTATTATTTGTAACATATCGTGGAAAAGTTAACACTAATAAGATGAGAAGTAAGGATTTTTTTGTGTTCGGTCTGAACAGATTTTTTTAGCGAGAGGGGCTTGTTCGATCCTACAACTCAGTCACTGGAAAGGAGATCGTCCGGGCAACCTGTGCTCTAGCTTTTGTGCCCAGGACGGAGCTGCATGGGTACTTCTCGGCGCTTTGCGGGCATGTATCAGCGACCAGCCCGGCATTTAAAGGTGCACAACATTGAAATTGTTCCTCTTTAGAACACATGCATTCTCGCCATTTGGTCAAAATTCGAAAATTTAAACGCTATTTCTTGAATTTCATCTGATGTTTTTTGACAATAAAATATCTTTAGCACTTCTGGACTACGTTGGGCGCGTATATGTCGGAATGGTTAATGGACGGCCAGTCAGGGCTGAGTACGACGAGGACGAGTGGAATGTTGAGCAGAGAATACTACAGAACGAGCCGCTAACGAACAGCCCGCAAGAGTCATTCAATGCTGCCTTATGTGTCAGTATTTTAAAAATCGTCTATGTAAATTTTTAAAGTAAAACAAAATACAAGGTTCTCCAATCGTTCACTTACACTACTTCAAAAGCAAAGCATTTATTTCGTTTCGTAAATAATGTATTATTTTGTAATACATTATTTACGTTCGGTTTACAGGATATTCCGGCCAAAGCATCTATGAGGGAGTTGACTGAAGGCCTTCTTCGTCACGCAACCAAGTGGGACAACGAATGCGAAAGCGCGGAGTCACAGAATCTTCGCCTTGACCAGTACAAGAGGGAAAATCTTACGATGAGGCAGAAGAAGCAGCGGCGAAATCTTGCTGTGAGTAACGGACGCGGTACAGCCTCCCGTCTACAACATTTGTTGTCATTGTCTCAGTTCGTCAAGCTGTGAACTTTATGATTTCGTCTGAACTGTGAATTTTGTGAAGATGTGAATTGGATGATCGGAATGAATTTTTTTTTTCGAAACTACCCTTCAACAAAATAAATAGTTGGTCCTGAGATGATGATTAAGAACAGTCGCGGATCCAGAATAAACTAATGGCAGTAAAATCTCATACTTCTGCAATACTCACGAGACTTAGGGAGAAACTGTGCAAACTCATGCAAGTAGGTGCAAATACTATATGAAATCGGTCTCTATGGAATGTTCAAGGGATCCAAAAGAATCCATAAGAGGTCCCTAAATGGTACAAACTGGTCAATAACGTTCCCAAAAATGTCGTAAGAGTCATCTCAGAATGGTTCTAAAAGGCTCCAAAGGTTACCAAAAGTGTCCCCAAAAGTGACCAAAAGCATCCCCAAAAGTTACCAAAAGTTTCCCCAAAAGTTACCAAAATGGTCCCCCAAAAGGTCACAAAAACTTGTGCGCAAGTGTGCTTGTGCGCAAGTGTCTGCGCGCAAATGTCTGCGCGCAAGTGTCTGTGCGCAAGTGTCCCTGCGCGCAAGTGTCCGTGCGCGCAAGTGTCCATATGCGCAAGTGTCCTTGTGCGCAAGTGTCCTTGTGCGCAAGTGTCCTTGTGCGCAAGTGTCCTTGTGCGCAAGTGTCCTTGTGCGCAAGTGTCATAAGCGCAAGTGTCTGTGCGCAAGTGTCCCAAAACTATAGTGCGCGCAAGTGTCTGCGCGCAAATGTATTCCACCCTTAGCGTCAACGCCGGCAGGTGAATAAGGAGCTCCAGAAATACTTTCATGACGACCAACAGCGTAGCGCCGCCATCAGTCATTCTGTCAGCGAGCATTAGGGTCGTGAATTGGAGCATGGAGGCCCTGTTATTGGAACATGAGGGCCGTGAATTGGAACATGAGGGCCGTGAATTGGAACATGAGGACCATGAATTGAAACATGAGGATCGTTAATTGGAACATGAATGCCATGAATGGGAATATTAGGGCCATGAATTAGTATATGAGGACCGTGAATTGAAACATGAGGGCCGCAAATTGGCTACATTCACTCAAATATGAAATTATTCTGCGTATTAGTAGTTTGTAGCAACGAGTTCGCGACCATAAAGAAAGCATTTCATCAACATAATAGTATTATATATAGTTAATGATTATTATGTTCTCTAGGCCATCGCCATCACGCGCCTTCTGTGCATCGTGCACAGCGTCGAAGTGACATGGCTGCGGCTGCTCGCGATCACTGGGTTTTTCGCTATCCCAGTCATCTATATTTTTGTTCTCTCTATTATTTACATTTAACTTTTGAATATAAGTATTTATATATATATATATATATATATATATATATATATATTTTCCGATTAAAAGTTAAAATATCCTCACAATCAGGATTACTTTTAATCGGTTTCTTTGTTAAAGCATTTTAGTTTCTTATGTTCTTGGCGTCTGAAGGATGAGAGCGAACGTGAATTTGAGAACTAGAAAGTTGATTGTTAGAGAAAGAGAAATAGCTAGAGAAAGAGAGAAAGATGATTCCTCTCCAGGTCGCGTACACGTGTTCGACCGCCTTCACCGGTGTCATCCAGCCGAATGACGTCTGCGCTCAGCTCATCGTTTCGCCTTGTGCCATTTTAGTGTGTTTTGTTAATTAATTAATTAATCTTCATAATATCATCACATTTTCAGTCTTCTCCTCTTTTTCTGTAATGATTTCCAATATTTACTGTTTCTAAAATTTTAAGCTCTTGATTTTTCTTCCCACACAAGTTTCCCACTGTGACCACCTTGAAAATGTAGCCTGCCGTGCTATTATGAAGAAAAGTGGATAAAGTGTTCAGTAAAATTTGGTCGAACTAAAATAGAAACATGGAGCAGGTTTTTTGCCGTTTTACTATGAAAATGGTCAAAATGGCTCCAGTTTCGCTCAAAAGCCAACTCACTTTTTAAACTGGACCCATATTCAAACTGGGTTAAAATGAGAATTTTTAAATAGATATGTATGCATATTTTCAAAATGTGTAAAAAGCTTAATGCAAATTACTGAATTCGAGAAAGAGAGAGCGACGAGAAAAAAGAGAGAGAGGAGAGAGAGAAGGATATTTCTCTCACCCGCCACTTGCAGAAAGCGCGAGCAGCAACGCGTAGTTCTGGAGCGAAGACGGAAAGCCAATGACGAACGTGCCGATCGAAAGGAAGACGACCGAGTGCTGAAGATGAAAACAATATTTATATATTTTTCAATCACTAATTATTTTTTTCTTTCCTTTTTTGGAAGACTCGTCTTTTGGAATATTCTAATATTCATTTTTGGAAGATTCTAATTTTTTTTATATATATTCTAACATTCCTTTTTCGTAATATTCTAACATTCCTCCTGTGGAATATTCTAAAATTTTTTGGAATATTCTTACATTTCTTTTTCGGAATATTCTAATATTCCTCTTTTGGAATATTCTACCTTCCAGATTTGTCCTAACAACTCTCAACCGGTAATAAATTTGCATACATATATGACGGTGCAAACTAAAAAACGGTCATTTTTGCGTTTTCGCTATGTTATGAACACTTTTTTGGAATATTCCACACGAATATGCCAAATAGTTCAAAAAGAACGCGTACATTTGCGAGCAAATGTGCATAATAGGTTGAAAAAGCAAAAACGACCATTTTTTTTAGTTTGCACCTTCATATGACGCGAGAATCAAAAAGGCCGCGGACGCGATAATCGATCAGGAAACTTCAGCGCATCCTAAGTTTCCTAAACCCGGTTGTCCATTCGAAAGTTCTTCTCAAGCTCTATACAGCTGTATAGGATTGGTTGGTGAAAAATGAGAACACGTTCTTTGAGCTCCCTCAAACATTAAATTCTATAAAAAAATTGAAAATTAGAGATTTTCAAATTTTTCTTTTTTTCATTGTATAGAGTAATCTCTTGGCTATTATAGTGCTAATTTTCATTTCCATAACATTACAAAGTGCTGCGCAGTGACCTCAAACGTGCATCAAACTCCCCTCTCATCGCGGCGAGCCTAATAATTCAAGCTCTCGTAGCGCACGAAGGAGACATTTTCGGACTCCCAGACCAGTTTCAATCGATTCCACGTATCAGAAAGTACCGAGAAGGAACTTTTGAAGAAAATCCAAGCTGGCCGATTTTGGCTATGTCCGCGGCCGCTTTGATTCATTTTGATTCTCTCGCAAATCGCGTCGTATATCAGTACAAAGAATGCTCGCTTTTTAAGGATATTTCGCGAGAAAAAAACATCTAAAAGACGACGAAAAAGTAAAGGTGCCTTGTATTTCTCGTAGATCCCTCGCTTTCTACGCATTGTGTAGACGAGGAAGATGGCCGGAAGATAGCCGGGCAGTGTCGCGATCGAGTTCCGAAGTGTTGCCGCCCAATACTCAGCCGGGATCACGGTCGTCATTCGGCTGAGTTCGTCCAAGGAAGTGGCCATTCCACGGGAGATTATAAGATGTTTTGGGTCGTTGCGAGCGACGCTTTCTTCGCGGTTCAAGGCGTGCACAATGAAGGGAATTTCACGCTTATTCACTCTGTTATATGGACGAATACATTTGCATCTGAAAAAATACGCATTTTCCCATCTGCATCTCTCTCTCTCTCTCTCTCGCTCCTATTTTCTGTCGGAGTCTGCCAATTATTTCTACCTCTCTCTCTCTCTTTCGCTCTCTCTTGTAAAGAGAATTATGACATAGTTCCATTGTCCATTGTCTCAAGAAGATTCGCACGCCATTGCAAAAGAGTGGGAGAGAGAGAGATTTTGCTGGCAGCAACAATGATAGAGAACAAGAAAATAAAACAGGCAAAGAGGGAGAGAAAGAGTGGGAGAGAGGGAGATACGGAGAAAGAGAATAGATGAGGTGCACTGTAGTTGCACTTACTGCGGAAAGTTTGCACAAGTACAATCTGTGATGTCCTGTGGGAAAGTCGGAAGTAAAAGGCTGTATTTGTAAGTAAGTATTGTTCCTAATTGCCGCAAGACGCCTACACAATTTTCATTTCTGCTGTGAACCTGCTAGTCTTTTTGGACAGTGCATATTCGTTGTAACAATCTGATGGAAGCATCAAAAGGCGATCCTCCATTGAACAGAAGCATTCTTTTTTTCGATTTGCCAAATACGTAAGATGATTCCTCTGCTTTAAAAAATATTAAACTGAGCTGAAATCGTACAAATTCGTTTTGTTTGACCTTTTTTTCCTCGCAGCATCTCAAGTACGGCACGTGCCCATGTTCATATCTATGTAACATGTCTTTCATTATCCGGCTGATTGTGCTTTTCGTAGTTATGATTCTGCCCCTGTTCTCTGAGCTAGATCCTTTCGAGTCCGAAAGAAGACGAATGGTGGTTGCCGTATTCGACGTTGCCATACTCCTGGGTTTTAGCGCACACCACATAAGCAACGTCTGCCCATTGCGGGTGACGATGATAGCGTCCTGGCCATGACTGACCGTGTTTTGGTTGATTATGAGGCTGCGTACAACCACACACTTTTCGGAGTCTTGTCACAATGCAAGCAAAATGGTAGATTGTAGAAGACAATTGAGAAAGTATAAACAAGCTTCGAAGAACGGCAACTGCACATAAATTGATCAGCGAAAAATACACGATGCTGCTTTTTGCAATGTTTCTTTGAAAGAAATGAAAGATGACAAGTTTAGGCTAAATTAGCTAATTAATTTTTGTTATTTGTAATAATAAATTACTTTTACTTGAAGAACACGAGTGAAAGAAGCATGGGGGTTCAATGAGAGAGAGAGAGAGAGAGGATAGAGAGAGAAAAATAGAGAGAGAAAGACGGAGAGTGAAAGAAGGAAAGAAAGCACGTTTTAATACCGTAGATGGCGAAGCCTTGCTTGGCTCAGACGTGGATGGAGAGAGGAGGGAAAGAGAGAGGGATAGAGAGAGAGGGAGAGAGAGAGAGGAGAGAGAGAGAGAGAGAAGAAGAAGAGAGAGAGTGAGAGGAGCATGCAAAAAAGTGCCTCTTCTTATGACTAGGTTGTGAAAAACAAGCTTCCTATGTCTCTAAACACCGTAACGTAGCGTGAAAATGACGAAATAATCAGAAATTAATATGATATTCGTGTACCCCGTATCGAAACCCCTTTGGAGTGTATTTCAACGAAATTTTTTTGTATTTTTGAAATAAATTATTCGACATCTGGAGTGGCAATAGTACAGTAGTACAGGCTTTGCACTCGAGAGAGCAAAGAGGAAAATTCATACGACGGACAACGCTTGCACCAAAGGAAAGGTTATTCCATGGGACGCTTTTCTCCATGGAATGCCCTGTCTGAATTTCAAGGCATTTTTTCTGTGTTTATTTCGAGCCCAAATATCCTAAGAGTTATGATTTACAGAATATAACTTACGAGAATAGTTTTTACCGCCGTAACTTTTGAAAGTGATGTGAACATTAAAAAAAACTACGTGATAATCGTGTTCCCAACCCCATGGATCCCCCCGGAAGAAATTATTTTGGGGGAAACTATTTTTCGAACTATTCTTGGTCAAGCAAATTCTGGCAGGCGGCCGAAATGAACAAATTCCAACACCCAATGCCCTTATATAAAAGAAGAATAAGGGTTAAAATAATTGCAAGTGGATATGCCCTTCCTCGCTTTGGAATAAATTATGTTTATATGTGCACTGCTCCAAATTTGAGTATCCCAATCTCCAGCAAAACTTGCGCACCGGATGGGGATCGAACCTACCACACTCAAAACAACCATGAAGCGTGCCTGCATCGTCCTCCTCACAATCTGCCTAGTGAATCAGCCCGAGCAAACAGCACAGAAGCTCTCCCTCGTTCCTCTCGGCTGAAACTCATTACCACGCCCAAATCAGGCACAGGTGAAAGCGAGCCATGATAATGAATTTTTTTTTCGTTCCTTGCACGAGCGAGGAATCATCGATGATGTCAAGTAAAGCAATAGTAGATATAGCGACGAATGCGAAATACATGTATAATGGACTGTATGTATGTATATATAGGAGGCTTGAAAGATTACAAGTTTCCGCCCTCATCTTGCATTCATATTTCAGCAAAACACACAAAATCGCTGAAACGGCAGAACATGATAGAATCAAAATCCGAAGAATAATATACATAGTATGCTGTCAAAACTTTCAAACAAAAATCCATTAAGAAAATTCTATCAATTGAAAGTTATAAATTGGAAAAAAATTGGCATCTCGCGCTAGGTTTAGTGCATGATCAGAGTGTACTGGAATTCACAAGCAGCGTCTTGAGCATTCGATGAGGGAAGACAGCGAAGATGAATTCTTCCCTGAAAATGAAAGGAAAAAAACTATTTCTAGGTAAAGCGGCAAAGAGGTTGAAGATTGAAGGAAAAGGCTGGAGAAGGTTTTGATATTGAAAGAAATAAAATGGTGTCAAAGATATAATGCACTTGTTTCAACCAGGCAGAAAATACAGCAGCGGAATAATGGAGATTAAATGCCAATCTATTTGATGCAACCTGTATTATGCAAGAAGAATTGGCGAATGATATCAAAAATCTACCTGAAAACGCGTAGAAAGAGCATAGTGGAGATTGGATTGAAAAAGGTCGTCGGGAAGGCGAGGCACATCAAGAAGGTCATCAGTGCGTCAGGAACCGGGATGCCTAATATTATTAATGATGATTAACTAATTATAATTTATTAATAATAATCAAAAAAATCTACACTTACTAAATATAAGCTATTTTTCTCTCGCAGCTTGTGTCAGGCCAAAAGATTCAATAGATTCCAGATTGAGTTTTTTAAGCTCTTTTAATTAAATTAAGATATGGAGCCTACGATTGAGCATCATGGAGATGCATGCGACGTAGCCAAAGTAGGTGAGGATCGGAGCGATTGACTGCGAGAGGAGACCATATGTCAATTGTTGCTGATCGATCGATGAGTTACTGATTCGGCCTGTAATTAATTATTTATTTTCTTATCTATTTTTTTTATTTATCGTATATAAAATTAATATTTCGATTTATAGCACATAATATAGAAGGAATGATTGTCTAATTGCAAATAATGAATAATGAAATCTATTGGGAGGGGAGGGATAGGGATATGGATCGACAGGCACGAATCGTACCAAGCCAGAGGCGCCAATTCCCGGCTCCGTCTTTGCCAGAGACAATGAAACCTTGAGGAAGGGAACGTCGATATTGCGCATAGTGTATGTTGTATAAGAAAATTTTAAGAATGAAAAAATTGCCAAAGATAAGAAGATTGAAATTCACTGCTGGGGACTTTCATTTACATATATGGCTAGTCATTTATTATATGAGTAGTGATTAGTTGTATGATTAGAAATACAGACATGCGCTCTGTATCTTCCGTCTGATGAAGAGAAGAATTCGCACGTTGACAGCGAGAGCCGCCACGTTGAGCAGGCCGAGATAGGCGAAGAAGATCTAGGACATATTTTATTTCCTTTTTTTAATACATGTTTAGTTCCCGATGTTTTAGAATTTTCTCTCTTGGAACCAAATGAAATAAATCCTTCCATCCTTGCACTTCTCATGACTCGTGAATTTCTTCACATACAATTTCCAAGGGGAATTTCTCACAACGACCGATTCACAAAAGACACGTGCAAAATCGAGGAGAAATCATCCATGTTATGTATTAAATTTGTTAAAAGTTTCACAAAAAGTCTATGACCATTGTAGCTAAAGTGGCTTTAGTTTTCGGAGTGAAATATGATTCAAGTTATGATATCGCGGCCTAATCAATGCAAAAGTCGCTATCCGCTGGAACACCATGTTAGTTAGAAAAGTGCAAACTGGACCTTCAGAGAATCTTGGCCAAATCCGAGACAATCCGAGCTTGCTTTATGTTCCGCTTGCGTCATAGACGAAAAGTGTGTTAAAGAACGTCAGCAACTTTCTTGACGCTTTACATTCTCACGTTTGCACAATACTATATCGTTACGCATGCACAGACTTTAATGAACGTGGAATGTTTATACAGTTTGTATGATGAACAAAGTCTGAAGGGAATTTGAGTCACATTTCCCATTTTTCGTACTAAATCGCCCAAAACTAACTTCGTAATTTTGTTCGTTCACATTTCGTTAAAAGTCAGTTTTAGTTTTCTTGCAAGGTTAATCGCACGGCAGGCTACATTTTCAAGTTGGTCTCAGACTTGCGACTTTCAGATGGCTGGGAAACAAACATCGAGAGTTTAAGAATTTGGAAACAGAAAATACTAAAAAAATTACGATAACGACAGAGAAAATTGTCAAATTTTCTTTTAATAAAAAAATATTATTAAATTATAATTAAATTAATTAAACACACCAAAATGGCATGAGGCGACCATGGCGAAACGATAAGTAGAGCGCAGCAATCATTCGGCTGAATAACACCAGTGAAGACGATCGAACAGATATACGCCACCTGGAAATGAATCATCCTTCTCGTTTTCTCTAACTCTTTTTCTATCTTAGCAATTTACTTCCTTTCATCTCTCCCTCTTGTTTTCAAACTCACGTCAGGAGGTCTCCGACGAACTTTTTAAAGCACGGATCATTGGTTCATCTCTTCGTAAAACATAGATCTAGAACGTTAATAATGTCGGAATTATAGTCATGTAAAATTTCACGCCTAGAGAAGTAGCTAATGTAATTATTAGCATCCTCCTATTTTGCTACGCTCTCTCGGGCCTAGGGCAGGCGAAGTTGTACAGTAGTGTTACAGAACGAACTGTTGCGTTAGGGAAAATAATTATTCTTCTGACGACTCCTTTTAGACATATTTTGGAATAACTTTAAATACTGATATATGACGCGATTTGCGAGAGAATCGAAATGGCCGGGGTCCCGGCCAAAATCGACAAGCTCAGATTTTCTTTAAAAGTTCTTTATAGGTGTTATCTGATATGAGGAATCGATTGGAAGTGGTCTAAGGATCGGAAAATGCCGTTTTCGTCAGCTATGAAAGCTTGAAATATGGGGCTCGCCGCGCAGGTAGACGAGTTGGATGCACGTCTGGGATCACTGCGCCGCGCTTCGTTGAGATATATAAATGAAAATTTAACTCTAAATAGCCAAGATATTGCTCTAAACAATAAAAAAAGAAAAGTTTAAAATTTCCAACTCTAAAGTATTTATAGAAGTTGAAGTTTGAGAGGGCGCAGACAACTTATTTTTCATTTTACCAGAACCAAACCTACATTGTTGTATAGAGCATGAAAAGAGCTTTCGAATGCACTATAGGATTTAGAAAACTTAGGAAGTCTTTGATGTTTCCTGATCGATTTTTTCAGCGAGGCAGTACAAATCAGCACATCCGCGGATTAAAAAAGGTACTTAAAAGTCTTTTTTTTTCACGTCCAAACATAAACTAGAAGAAAGAGCGTGAAATATGATATAGATGACGTTTTCATTAGAAATAACAAAATTGGGTTTTTTTTGTTATTTGTCAAAAGGAATGGCATCTGCTTGTAATAATTATTCAAGGAAAGGCGCCCAAAAAAATTGGAATTTTCTAATTCGATTAACCTAAAAAAATATACTATTGGGCGGAATGCTGGTGGCACAACCGGCCCTAATTTTATGACTGATAACCAAACATCGTAGATCTGAAACTTTATTGAAAGGGATTCAGCTTGTAGCAAATTTCACGCTCTTTCTTATGGTTTGTGTTTCGACTTGCGGAGATGATTTTGAATGGCTGATTTGTACTGCCTCGCCGAAATAATCGATCAGGAAACATCAAAGACTTCCTAAGTTTTATAACTCCTATAGTGCATTCGAAAGCTCTTTTCATGCTCTATACAAATATGTAGGTTTGGTTCTGGTAAAATGAGAAATAATTTTTCTGCGCCCTCTCAAACTTCAACGTCTATAAATACTTTAGAGTTGGAAATTTTCAAATTTTTCTTTTTTTTATTGTTTAGAGCAATATCTTAGCTATTGAGATGTAAATTTTAGTTTATATATCTCAACAAAGCGCTCCGCAGTGATCCCAGACGTGAATCCAACTCGCCTACCAGCGCGGCGAGCCCCATATTTCAAGCCTTCATAGCTAAAGTTTTCCGATCCTTAGACCACTTCCAATCGATTCGTCATATCAGAAAACACCTATAAAGAACTTTTAAAGAAAATCTATGCTGGTCGATTTTGGCTAGTCCCCGGAAACTAAGCTTCTTTTTGATTCTCTCGCAAATCGCGTCATATAAAAAGTTGAATATCATGAAAGTACAAAAAAAAACATACGACGGGAATACAGAATGGCGCAGCGATCGCGAGCAGCCGCAGCCACGTCACTTTGATGTTGTGCACGATGCACAGAAGGCGAGTGATGGCGATGGCCTAGAGAAAATAATGCATAACTCTGTTACATATTTGTAAACAATAACAAGTAAGTAAACAACAAACGGTAAACAAAGATATTTTATGAAAGAAAAACATTTTTTTAAACCGAAAAATATCTATGACCTCGGCGATTAATATTCGACATAAATAGGAGCAAGAGTCTCACCAATCCAAGGGACTGCAACATATAGAAAAGCATTGTTGGTGCATGTTTTATGATCGAGCACGGTATTATCGGGATCGTGACGTCCTTTCTGTGAAGAGAGTAAATAAGATAAGAATTTTTGGCTGTAATAAATATATATGTATGTATATATTTTTTAGTTAAATTCAAGAGAGAGAGAGCGCGAGAGAGAGGAGAGAGAGAGCAGAGAGAGAGAGTAAGAAAGAGAGAGAGAGAGAGAGAGTTCTCTTACCCGCCACTTGAGGAGAGTGCTAACAGCAACGCGTAGTTCTGGAGCGACGACGGAAAGCCAAGAACAAACGTGCCGATCGTCAGGAAGACGACCGAGTGCTGAAAATGAACAAATATATATATATACATATATATTTTTTTATTATTAATATCATTCGCCTCCTTTTTATTCTTTTTGGGTGTGGAATATTCAAAAAATCCTTTTTGGAATCCTTTTTTGGAATATTCTAATTTTTTTTTTTTGGAATGTTCTAATATTCCTTTTTCGAATATTCGAATATTCCTTTTTTGGAATATTCATTGTTTCTGAACCGGCAATAGCTACATACATATAAGACAGTGTCAATTAAAAAAAATTGTTTCTTTTTCTTCAGTTTTCCTATAAGCCAATATTTTTGGCGGGGTATAAGAATATTCCACTGTTTGCCATTCTTATCAATAAGAAAAATTTTCAATTCAGCCTTTGGCAATTTTTTCTATCATCAGATATGGCAAACAGTGGAATATTCTAATTTTTCGATAAAAATAATGGAATATCCGAACATTGGAGAAAAAAAAAAACAAATTTTTTAATTGACACTGCCTTATATGTATGAATGTGCATAAGTACATGTATTGCTCGCTGCTTAAGGATATATTTAGCAAGAAAATACGTTTAAAAGAAACGACGAAAAAGAAAATGCCTTGTATCTCTCGTAGATCGCCGGCGTTCTCTGGATGGTGTAGACCAGGAAGATGGCCGGAAGATAGCCGGGCAGTGTCGCGATCGAGTTCCGAATTGTTGCAGACCAGTACGCAGCCGGGATCACGGTTGTCATCCTGCTGAGTTGGTCAAAGGACGTGCCCATCATACCACGGAAGATTAGAATGCGTTTTTATTCAACACGAGAGACGCTTTCTTGGCAGACAAAGGCGTGCACAATGAAGGGAATTTCTCGCCTATTCACTCATTTATTAGTTTTAACGGTTCGTGAGAAAAAGGACACAATAGTTCCTTTCATGACACATGTCATAATGGCCAGATATGATCTCATTGTTATGCGAGAAATTAGTTCCGTGCAGCATTACAAAAAGGATAAGGGAATTGAGATCACAACCAACTACGGTGCAATTGCACTTATTGCAGAAAGTTTATACAAGTGCAAACCGAATGTCCTTTGGGACAGCCGGCTTGTGAAAGGCTGATATATGTACATAAGTATGATACATACATATGTGTATTGTATTCCTTTTAGCGTAAGACGCCTACTCAGTTTTTCAAAATATATTGATGTGAGGACACTAGGAGAGATTATTTCAGTCATGAAAAGTTTCTATAAATAAAGTTACGATAACGCTTACAATCTGATGGGAGCCACAAAAGGGTGTCACTAGAGACATGCAGCGCCAATAAGCGCAGCGTTAAAAATCGCAGCACCCATAAGCTCAGCTGTCACCAAGAAGCGTACAATAAGGCTATTCTCGATAGTATTGTTCAGTTCAGATTCAACACAGCACTTCGAAACAGTGGTGCGACACTCACAAGTTGTGGGGAAATGTTTTTTTAACCTTCTGCCTTTTTTCATGCTCGGAAAATTGTAATCCTGTTTTGAGGAACTAATGATAGTATCGTATTTAAGAGAGCCAATCTGAGAGGTTCGAGTAGGCCTCAATACAGGACATGTCGGGAACAAAATTATTTTTTTGATTTTTTATTCCTTCTAATGGATGATGTAGCACCCTATAGAGATAACAAAAAAATTGTTCCAAAAATTTTTTTCTGTTATTTCACCATGGATATGCACCGAAAACCCGAAAAAACTCAAATGATCATAACTTTGTTCGTTGTTGAGATATATTAATTTTGAACTGTTTATTCAATTTCTAATTGAAAGGCGCACAAAACTCGTGTGAATCACTTTTTAAAAATATTTCATTAAAGGCCTCATTTTGGCATTTTAATATTTCGAGTTTTGAATCACAAACCCCCCCCCCCATGTTAAAAAGGTGAAAGCACCACGTGAAAGAGCGACATTTTAAACCCCTAATTAGATGCCTTTCATTCAGAAATCCGTACACCTATTTTACTATTCTTTGGCATGAAGCGCGCGAGTCGGTCAAAATGGCGCATTTTCGGTCCATAACTGCGCTCAATGTCAATATTACAAAATCGTAAGTATATCATCTAAGAGCTCTCACGGAGATCTTCAAATGTAAGATACATACTTTTATTGAAAAGTTTCAATTTATATGAGAATTTTCTATTTGTACAATTAGAAGGCTTAAAAAAACTACATTAAAACATTTTCGCCTGTCGAAACATACATCATAAGAAAGAGGATGAAATTTGCTAAAAATGAACCCCTTTCAATGGAATTCCATGAATACGATCTTTTGTTATTAATCATAAAAGTAGTGCCAGTAGTGTCGCTGTCATTTCGCCCAAGAATTCACATTTTAGATTAGAATATTCCAATCCTGTTTTCTACAGTTTTTCCATAAGACCTTGTTATCCTGCTCTTATGGCTTATAACAAAAGATCGTATGGTTGGAATTTGATAAAAAGGAATTCATCTTGTACCAAATTTCATCCTCTTTCTTATGATATATCTTATGACATAGGGAAATGTTTTGTAGTAGTTATTTAAGAGAGCATGTCCATTAGCTTCGAGCGCAGCCTGCCCCGGGAAAATTGTTTTCGAATTCATTAAAGGAAAACATTTTGCTTATACAACTCGACGTGCTCTTTTTAATGAGACTAATTTCATCATCATCCGATTTTTTCAATTCGGGATACACTACCGTAACCCTGAAAATTCATCGAGCCATAAATCCGTTCAAAATCTGTTTTGAGAAACGATGTACATATCAATCAATAGCATTTCGAAAGCTCTTCAAATTTCATCTGGGAACATGTTTTACGAAAATTTTATTTAGCCGAGAAAATTGGCGTTAAATTATTTGAAGGGTCGAAACGCCACTTTCTGCTCATTTCTACACTAGAAAGAAAGAGCGTGAAATTTGCTATCAAATAATCACCATTCAAGAAAAATCCGAGCGTACCAATTTTTGCTATGCCGCGACCAATGCGCGCGAGTCGGTCAAAATGGCACATTTTCGGCCGCCGAGGCACCGTGCAAGCGCATTCATCGATCCATAACTACGCTCAATGTTAAGATTACAAAATCGTTAGCATATCATCTAAGAGCTCTCAGAGAGATCTTCAAATGCTAAATACATACTTTTATTGAAATATTTATATTTCTATGGAAAATTTCGTTCTGTAGTTTTAGAACGCTTAAAAAACTACTTTGCAAACATTTCAGCATTTCAAAACATGCATCATTAGAAAGAGCTTGAAATTTGCTTCAAGATAGACCCCTTTCAATAAACTTTCAAGCCTATAATGTTTGGTTATAATTGATAAGAATTGGGCATCAACTAAACACAATTCTTCAACGTAAAAAATTATTGGAATATTCTAATTCGAATAACCTAAACAATGAAATTCTTGGCCTAAAGGATAGCGACGCTACTTTACCTATTCTTATGACTTATAACAAAACATTATAGATATTGAAATGGGTTCATCTTATAGCAAATTTCACGCTCTTTCTAATGTAAAGTACTTTTTTAAGCGTTCTAATAGTACAGAACGAAATTTTCCATAGAAAAATAAATATTTCAAAAAGATTTCGCTGCAAGATATGCAGATTATATACATTTATTCGAATTGTACTTTAATATTGAAGAAAACAGCTAGACATTTGTCTTCAAACAGTTAATAGCTTAGATTGCAAGACGGATTTAAGCTCCGCTTCATTTTTTTAAATTTAAAAGCTAGCCATTAAAAGCACTCAACACAGCTCTGCAACAAGAATGTTTCAACTGCAAATGATACCCAACCTTGCCCGCCTCGCTGCTGCTGCTCTGGCATCCGCCGTGGCCCTCAGCATCTTTTTCAACTGAGCGTCAGTTACCTCGCGACTGAAATTTAACTAAATAATTCACAAATCGTGCAAACCAAATTAAAGGTGCATTCGTAAAACAAGAAAAAGCTAAATGCATTAGAGATTTTGCACGTTTTAGGCACATATAATCTTTACAAAACGCCCAGGCCTGTCTGCGTGCGCCAGTTGCGTCAGGCTGCCGAGTCCGATTGTTCTCAACCAGTATATGTTTCCTCTTCATAATCTCCTGTAGCAGTAGCTTCCTTCTTCTGCTCGCCGGTTAAATGGGCGGAACTCATCTATAAGAATAATGAAAAAACGCTCGATAATAATTCACAGAATTATAGTAAATGAAAGTAATAAAAAATGCAGAACAAGAAATATACTTTTTGAAAGCCGCTTCTCGAGCCAAAAGCGGTTGCTACAGTAAGCATAAGCAGTACGATTGCACGTTCAATAAGACAAAGTCATAACTTTTGTCTCGGAGACAAGAAATGACATTCGGCGTGTTTGTTTCTCCTCTCTGCAAATTGCACACTCTCTCGTCTCCAGAGGATGTCCTGGACATTGTCCCGGACAAAATATTTTTCCAAAAGTGTCTGAGACATTTCAAAGACACACGAGTGTCATATAGAAGACCTGTGTATTATTATAGGACTATTCCATAGTGTCCGGGACATTTGTCTGCCACCTCAGAAAATGTCTTGGACATGTCTTAGACATTTGTCCATGTCCTCGAGTAAGATTAATCGTGCGGCTGGTGTCGCTGGCATGATGCTGGAAATTTTCTTTATTGCTCGAAAAAGAGAAATATGTATCCTTCGAATCTCATGAAACGAAGATATGTTATACAGCATTCTTCGCTCTATCATAAAACGTATTTTAGGGCCAAGATGAAATTTTATGAAAACATCATCAACATGAAAATTAAAGCCCCTTAAAAAAGCTATCCGATGATACCTCGATGGTTGTCTAATAACGTGTTTTAAGCGAGTTATGACAAGTGAAATTTTAAACATTGGTGCACCGGGTCCCGCACGGAAAAAAATTTTCAAGTTTAAAATATAGCCTATTTTGTTGGCCACGTCGAGTTGTATACTGTATCCAATTTTGGTTAACAAACTCGAAAAAAAATTCCTAGGGCAGGCCTTGATCGAAGGATACTGACATGCTCTCTTAATTTGAAGACTTGTACAATCGCCTGGCGGCGCGACCTCCTCCCGCTGCTGGCGATTCGCCTCCCACTCCAATGCAGCCTGAAAATGCGCAGCATGCTTGCAATGAATGGGTGAGAAGAAAAATGAAAGAATGCGTAAAATCTGACTTTGAATTGGCGCCATTTTTACCTAACAAAATTGTCATACAAAATTAGGGAGCCCTGAAAAATTTTGTGGTACTGAAAATTCGGTGAATATTTAATTTTTATATATTTTAGATGGGATCTCGTATGGCGTGTCGCACCATGATCATCGGGAAGGAGCTCGCTGCCAGCAACGACGAGTTGACCGAGGAGGCTCCGCCCATCCGTCCGCGCTTCGAAATTCGCAAGGAGCCACTCACTGGCCACGAGGCCGACGAGAAGGTATTTGGCTCTTGCCTTGGCGTGAAATTTGAAAACAAGGAAAACCTAATCGGATAATTCTGTTCCAGGACTGCTCGCTGTACATCAGCCTTCCGAACGATCTCCACTTTGCGAAGACGAACGCAGCGCAGCTGACGATGGACCGCTCCTTCAGCGGGGCACCACACGGTGCGTAAATTAAGAAATAAAATACATTTTACAGAATGCCGACAGAATTCATTGGCCTACGATTAGTAATAAATAACGAGCTAGTCGTAATGGTTTAAACTTCCCGCATTTCTTCAGACACTTTGCTCGTCGATGAGGAGACTCCTGCCGACACGGCGATTGGTGAGTGCTTCTTGATCTACTTCGTACAAAACATATCTATTTATGTGCATTGCCAATTACAGCACCAGAGCCTGGCTAGAATGTACGTTTCCTCGAGCTTACCCTAGCTAAATGCTAGGGTAAGCTCGAGGAAATCTTTAAAAATATGTAATTTTTGGCATTGTGTTTAGAATATTGAGCTATGTACATAAATAGATATGAACATTTTTTTAAATAATTTTTTTCTCCAAATTTCAGAGATTACTCCTGCGTCGAGTGTTGTTGTTGTGACGGCTCAGGACATTATCGAGCCTTCTACGACCTCGGATGCAGCTTCCGCTTGGAAGGTTCCGATGCCTCTCAAGGCTCCGCCCACTTCGGTCGCTCCGCCCACTTCGATCGCTCCGCCCACTTTGGTCACTCCGCCCCCTTCGCTTTTCCCGCACCACCGCCTTGGTCGCGCCTTCGACATCCCCACCAATAGCCCTGTGGCGGTTGGAAAAAATTTATTAAAAAAAATTAAAGATTATCGTTAAAATATTTAATAAAATAAAATCGGAATCGTAAATCGACAGATGAATAAATAATGCGAGAAAATGTTACAGGAGCACTAATTAAATCATAATCTAGTTTAGTTTTCAATGTAATAGCGTCCTCACACGCTCTTGTATAAGGAAAAGGGCGCGAATTCAAATGTGAGTTTATGCGCTCCTTTAAGGTCGCCTCCGAGTACCACTTGGAGTCTCTTCGTGGCCGTCGACCGGCGTAGACGGAGCCAACCGAATCACGGATATCGTCCAAGTTCCCAGACCCACCACAGAAGTGCGCTTTTTCCCTCTCCCCTCTTTTTGAGTGTGTAGATAAATGTTTTGATTTCTTAACATTTATGATTCACAATTGAAAATAGCTTATATTTTATACATAAATAGTGAAACCAGTACGATCCATTTTGATTTCAAGATATATTGCTCTTTTGGGCTTTCTCTCCCAAGCTAATGTATTCATTTTCGTTCCTTGGACGAGTGAGAAATCATCAATAATCTCGTGTGACGCAATCATAGATAAAATGACTGCCCGGAGGCGCTTGATAAGACACAAACACGGGCATCACGGAATCAGCGCAGGAAACGTTTAAAAAATTCAGATGGAAAAACCCGATTCTGAACTTTGTCTACGAAGTTGATCTTTAAAAAATGGTCTTTTTGTGGCCACAAATAACTTCGCGAACTACAATTCATTATCGAGAATGAGAACTATCATTCTTTTCGAAAACCTCTCTCTTCTTGCCGTTGCCGTATCGACAGCATGAAACGACCGATGCAACAGCGATTCATCTGCTTACGTTTTCCTCATGCACTATCCATACGTTTCAATCACCCTCCCGCTTAAAAGTCTGTTTTGTTCTTTTTGCAGCCCGGAGTGTTTCCAACATCCGTGAAGCTTGATAACTTATGTTAGACGAAGAAGAACATGACTCATAGCCATAAAGCTAGGGAAATTTAGGCCCTTTTCTTTCCCACGCTCCTGTTTGTCGAATTGTATGCTTGTGTATGCGTGGGAGAAATAATCACTTAAATATTCCGCGCTTAACAGTTTTCGTTCCCTTTTTATAGTGCATAAATATGAGCTAACACAATGAATAAAGTTTGTTTAGAGTCAATATTGTTATTGACAAAAATAGGAAAGATTTTTTTCTCTTCTTTTGCGCGTTTCAAACGTTCGTTCTCTTTACTTGAAGGCGCTGAGATTCTTTGGAGCTCAACGCGCTTCATCTTTAGTCATGAAGTCATTCATTATGATCATTGCCCTCGGCTTTGCCGCTGCAATCGCGCCTCCATCAAAGAGTCAGGTAGTACGGAGATTGTTGGTTTCTTGATTATTTCATAATATTTTATTTCGCTTACGTTATAGCAAAATAAATCGTAAATAGGTTGATGACGTTATTATTACTATTACATAAAAAAAAATAAAACTTAAAAAGTTAAAGAAGCACAAAACTTGATTTTTACTAATCATTGTAGCTGCGCTTTTCTAAATCACGAGCTCACAAAGAGGCGAAAATTCAGGCACAAATTTTTGGCTCTTTTAACTAAGATAAATCATAAATAATACAGTAATATTATGTATATAATATTTCATATAAAGTTTATTGTCGGCTGACCTCGATGTAAGCCATGCGAAGGCCGATGTGGCAAAGATCGATAAAAGCACACTGGAGAAGCTGGAGAAGATCTACTTAGATCCGTCTACCACCTACAAGCAGAAGAAGCAGCAGATTGGCGAATATGTGAAGAGTCTGCCGAAGGATGAACAGGTGATAAACAGTTTTTTTCTTATGACTTTGTCATTTACCTCAGCAAAACAGTCAAGAACTTTGTGAACAAGGAACGAGTTAATAATTAACAATGAACTAAGGAAAATGTATATTCTAAAGAAAATTAAGAATTGAAAAACTACAATTTTCTAGGAGAAAATCGACGAAGCGAAAAAGAACCTCGATGCAAAGCAGTCAGAGTTCTATGCAAAGGTAGGTCCTTTAGAGAAGCTTTTTATTTTAGCAAGGTTAGTGATTCTTTATGTAATAAGTAAATATTTAGACGTCGTCGAACTGAATAAAAACAAATAATAAAAACGAACTACAAATGAACAGCAACTATTCGGAAAAATACAGAAAGAACAAAGTAATGCTTATTAATGAGTTTAAAAAGAGAGAAATGGAATGAAACAAAATATTACTTTTATATTAAAAATGTCGTGTATATGGAGATATGTATGTATATCACGTAAATAGATAGTCATCATTATAGTCAAAATTACTATTAAAAAAACACCGCAGGTGAAGCATCAGTTCGAAGCTGCTGGAACGGCCGCTAATGCGATTGGCCAACAAATTCTTGCTACGTTCAAAGACGAGAATCTCACACCCGATCAGCTGAAAGCGAAGGTGGTAAAAAAACTAATTTAAAAAAGCTTATCTAAATGTTTTTTTTCGCGTTAAAAAGACTTTAACAAACCAAAATATAGTTTAAGACTTCAATAAAAATGTATATATACATCACTTCCTATACTTATACAGATTGCCGACATCGTCAAAACGGCTCCTGACGCTGTTCAGAAGCAGTTAAAGGAGCTAAACGAGCTTTACGTTCATTCGCTCAAGGAGGTGTTCGCATGATTCGTATACGCGTATCTGCTACCCAACCGATAAAGACGCATTAACAAGCCATATCTTCAATGTCTTCAATCACTTCAGGGGAGAGTGGGAGTGACCGGAAGGAACGAGTGGGAGAGGAACGGGAATGGGAAGAGGATGGACATCATCGTCTCCTCCTCCTCCGAGGAGAGGGAGACGCGCCACAGGCAGAGAGTCAGTTAGACCGCGGAGTGTTGAGTTTCGAGTGAACACAAAATTAAACCGTTCGTTTTCCGTGCCTGTTGCAGGTCGACATTGAAAGTAGAAGATCCCACAATAACACCGAGCTGAATGCATAACTCTACCGTTAGAATGTTAAAATGACGAATCCTGAATATTATTAACTTGAATGAACTAAGAAAGTTACCTACTTCTCTTTCCATGCGAAGTGTGTGGATCTGGGGGGGGGGGAGTTGCTGAATGAATAAAAGACTAGTGAGAAGAGTTCATCGATGTTACATGTTTTCCTAGCGGAGCCGTCCTATCTTTAGAGATGACACAATATTTTAACTCCACGCTTATGCTAATTACGAATTAAAAATGGAAAACATGAGAGCCCGAACTGATCGAATAGAATGATTTGTTTTGATCTGCTCTGGACAATCTCCTCTTCTCTACCAATCCATTTTCGTATTGATATAAACATCAAAAGGTTTTATGTTTGTAGGCACATGAAGAGATCGAGGGAGGGAAATTTTTTTTCTCTCAGAGTAATGAGCTGTTCTATTCCATGCTTATGATTTCGTATTGCAAAGAACCACTCTTCAGTCAATCCATTCAACTTTTCCAGATATGTATTGCAAGTACTACTGCATATAAGTCATACCAGAGATCTCAATAATATTTTGTTTCCAAATCTGTACATTGTTCCTGTTTCTGATTACGACAATAATCTCCAGGCTTATTTCAAGAGGGTCACAAATCATGACGTCGGTTTTTTTTGTTTTGCAGAAAGAGGAGGCAACACCGCATTATCAATGCGATTGCGTTCAAGAAAAATGAAATGCTAATGAAATTTGTGCCTGTTAGAGGAGATATTATAGCAATATTGCAATAGAGACTCAAGGATTAATCTGAATCTAACTCCATCTGCAGATGAGCAAAATTGCTGCGACAGATTACAGGTCTAAGTTTAGGGAAAACACTGAAATTTCCAACAATGTTGGTGTATTTTAATGTAGTGCCAGCCAAAATAAAAACGGGTATATAGAGCGTAGTGCAGTACGTAGTGATTCTACAAGCTGAACGTTATCCAAAGTTTCATCAGGCAGTTTCATTGCCATAGTTGTGATAGCTTCTGTAGAATTTGAGAACGATATATTAAGGTTTAATAAACGTCCATTTTTCATTCCAATTTCGTACTTGCGTGAGCTCGTCTTCACAAGCAAAATCACACTTTTGTGTCCTCTTGTACTTCTCACATTCATAATAATTAATCTCCGAATAATTACCAATTATCCTTTTTTTGTTTTCAGCTGAAGGATGTTCAATCCTTCAATCACTCTGCTCGTTCTACTGGCGAGCGGTACGAATATATTGATCAGCGATATTTATTATTTGTTTAATATTTGTATGAGATATGTATAACTGTTCCTCTAAAACTAGATAAATGTTAAAATTAGCGCGCAAGCAATATGTATCTCATATCAGAGCGCAAGGGCTTATGGGATGAGAAGGAGATGAAATTGTTGAATAATTTCGTTTGCAATGTCATTGGTAAATGCGTAATTTGTATTTGGTGCTGAATGTAAATGAGAGAATTATGCTTCCTTACAGGACTTCATCATGCCAACCCTGAATTGACTTCTACACCATTGGCTTCATCTCCATCTGGTTCCACTCCCAATCTCAGCACTACGACAGCTGCCTCAACTCCTTCTGGTTCCACCCCAGAGCTCAGTACTACGCTAGCAGTCTCGACTCCTTCTGCTTCCACCACTGAATTGAGATCTACATCATCAGCTTCATCTCCACCTGTTTCCACCCCAGAGCGCACTACGCCAGAAGCCTCCACTCCTTCCAGTTCGATACCGCAGACAAGTGAAACGTCTGCATCAACTATTCCAACAACAATTCAGCCCAGCACTACACGTAAGATTTTCGCATATCAATTTCACGAAACGAAAAGTTTTGAAAATTATTCACCATTGAAAGTCACAGTAGTTGTAAAATTATAATGAAGCTCTTATTATTAATATCTCTTAATTTTTATTAAAGTTACAACATTGCGAAATATTTTAAGCTATGTGTGGCGTCAACGAACAGTTCTACATCTGTCACCCATGTGAAAGCCGCTGCAAATCGAAGCAGACGGTTTGAAAATCCATATCTCTCGAATTTACCCATTTTTGTAGATTTTTTGCTTTCAATTCATAGAGTTATAGTTCACTGTGATGTTAGTTAGACAGGGTATACTTCCGTCCAGAAACATCTCTTTTTAGTTCTGTCCCGAGTTTTGCGTGCCGGGGTGCGCGTGTGCGCCTGGTTTCTGCCGCAATCACTTCGGCCAGTGCGTGTGCCTCACACGTTTCCCGCCCCGCCGCTTTCCGCTTCTGATCTTCCCACACTCAAAGCGCGGATCAAAAGTGTCCAACTCGAACCACGGTAGCAAAGAGGACCGTAGAAAGAACAGAAAGGACAACGGCAGGGACAGCAGAGACATCAGCAGTGAGATCAGCGAGATCAGCAATGACAACAGCAGACACCGCAGAGATATCAGCAGTGAGGTCAGCAGAGACAACAGCGGGGACAACAGCAGGGACAACATAAGGCACCACGGAAGGCACCTCAGAAGGCACCACAGAAGGCACCCCAGAAGGCACCCCAGAAGGCACCACATAAGGCACCACAGAAGGCACCCCAGAAGGCACCACAGAAGGCACAGGCGCAACCGCCGGGACATCAGCAGAGACAACAGCAAGGTTATCGGCTGGGACAACAGCAGGGATAACAGCAGAGACATCAGCCGCGACAACAGCAGGGACATCAGCAGAGACAACAGCAGGGACGTCAGCAGAGACAACAGCAGAGACAACAGCAGGGACAACAGCAGGGGCAACAGCAGGGACAACAGCAGAGACATCAGCCGTGACAACAGCAGGGATATCAGCAGAGATAACAGCAGAGACAACAGCAGGGACCACAGCAGGGACAATAGCAGGGACAACAGCAGGGACACCAGCCGCGACAACAGCAGGGACATCAGCAGAGATAACAGCAGAGACAACAGCAGGGACAACAGCAGGGACAGCAGCAAGGACAACAGCAAAGACATCAGCCGCGACAACAGCAAAGACATCAGCAGAGATAACAGCAGAGACAACAGCAGGGACAACAGCATTGACAACAGCATGGACAATAGCAATGAGAACAACCCAATGGACAACAGCATGGACAACAGCATAGACAACAGCAGGGACAACAGCAGAGACAACAGCAGAGACAATAGTAGAGACAACAGCAGGGACAACAGCAGAGACAACAGCAGGGACAACAGCAGGGACAACAGCAGGGACAACAGCAGGGACAACAGCAGAGACAACAGCAGGGACAACAGCAGGGACAACAGCAGAGACAACAGCAGGGACAACAGCAGGGACAACAGCAGAGACAATAGCAGAGACAAGAGCCGCGACAACAGCAGAGACAACAGCAGAGACAACAGCAGGGACAACAGCAGAGACAACAGCAGAGACCACAGCAGGGACAACAGCAGGGACAACAGCAGGGACAATAGCAGAGACAACAGCAGGGACAACAGCAGAGACAAGAGCCGCGACAACAGCAGAGACAAGAGTCGCGACAACTGAAGGCACCAGAGAAGGCACAACTGAAGATACAACAGCCGGAACAGTGAGCATGACTGGTGGCGTTACTTATTGCCCTTTCCTAATTCTTGTCTAATATACGAACGTTATTCTGTTTTGAATGTATATTGAGTGATCCGTTCCTTTCACTATGACTAGAGAATTCATTAACTTCAGAGATCAACAGTCCCAGATGTCATGTTACATATTTGAATAAAAATATTCCATGTAGATATTCATTAATGCAACTTTTGTACATAATAAATACATTCTGCTTATTAAAACATCCTTTCGCTTGCATTATGAATGAGATGGAGAGAACAATTTGTGAATTTCCTTTGAGTAGTGTCGTCGCCGACAATACACTGTATCGATCGACTTGTCGAATTGTTTCTGGAGAGCAATTGAGGCTCCTTAGCAAAATAATTCGAACTTCTCTTTTCTGCAAAAAAAAAAACGCAAAAATAAATCCAAGGATGAAACAAATTCCTTCAAAATTCCACCTCTGAACTTCTATACTTGTAATAACAAGACGTTGTTATTGTAGTCCACTTCTCTGCGATACGTTGTAGAAGACGAGGGGAGGGATGGGATATCGGGTTTATCGTCTGGATCCGCAACAACACACACGACGAACAAGCTCAACCGCAGAATGATGATAGTGGTCATGTTCTTAACCAACCGAAATTTTTCTAAGTCCAGAACTCCCGTTGAAATTTATGACCATTATTTTTCTAAGTCCGGAACTCCCCGTTGAAATTTTCATACATTATTTTTCTAAGTCCAGAGCGTCCCGTTGAAATTTTTCCCGTTATTTTTCTAAGTCCAGGATTCATTCCACCTCGTTCTTGACCTGTGGAAATATCACAAGTCCAGGATCCCGACCGGATCCGAACCTGGGTCGCTTGCGTCGTATGTCGTAACGATACCAATCGGCCACTCGTCCATCATACCAACTTGCATACGAAGATGTAGACATTCGAGTGGAATGTCTACATACATCAGAGATCACACATCACTCGCAGGGGGGATATTGCCATGTCTGCTAGTTGAAACATCACAAGTCCAGGATCCCGACGGGAATCGAACCTGGGTCGCTTGCATCACAAGTCGTGACGTTACCAATGAGCTATTCGGTCATCATACCAACTTGCAAGTAAAGATGTAGACATTCGTGTTTAATGTGATCATACATCAGATGATCACAGATTATGTCCAAGGGTATAATATTTTTCAGCCAGTAGAAATATCACAAGTCCGGAATAAATAGAGCAATTGATATTGCCCCGAGGAGGAATCGAACCTGGGACCTTACGATTTGAAAACGAACACACTACCAATGAGCCAATCGACCTTCATGCCAACTCTCAACTGAATATGTAGACATGCAAACGTGTATTATATTTTAGTGATACATATTTTAACAATTCCAAAACCATCGTGAATAATTCAGATACAGGAATATTTTCCAAGTCCGAAACCCCCCCCCCTCCGTTTAATATTAATTTTAAAATTTCCCAAGTCCTGGAAGAGTGAATGAATAGTGAAAGGAATAAAACGAAACGAAAGCTAAATTTATCATGCAAGAATTTGTAATGAAAGGAAAAGAACAAACCGGAAGTTGCATATTCACCAGTGTGCATGTACTCTCTTAAATGATGACCAAGTCATTCTCTGTACTTTCACTTCATGTTATGTAATATAATGCCCACGAATTCTATTTATATCTGTACTGTTCTTAATGGTATGCAATATGAAATATTATGAAATATCTTAACGCCCACGCAATAATTAAAATAGCATATGATTTATGTATATACAAGATAGAGAAAGAAAGAAAAATTACGAAACATGTCATATAGGCTATGATGCATGCCTTATCAGCGTTCAGGATCTAGAGAGGATGCTGCCAGCGCCAAGGCGGACAAGTGAGAAATAGTGCATATAAATGGAGAGTCAAATCACAAACAGTCCATTGATCACGAAAGCTGCAGGATGCGGACAGTTACGAAGCTTATTTCTCTATGCAATAGTAATATTGAAAGTAACTTTGCTGCCCTTCTCGATATGGAAGACGATCTGTCCCTCTTTGCCAATGGCCACGTTTTGTTTCTTCTTTATCGTTTTCCACCTAAAAGCAAATGACTTTTTTAAATAAAATGAAATGTCAAAGAACAAACCTCTTCGTATGCTTTCCCGTCCGCGCGTATTCTTTTTCCAATGCTAGCTAGACGTTTATTTGAAGGAAGTGATGTGGATGCATTCGCGTTTGACATGTTTGCAGATTCTCAGTCTCTCACCTGTCAAGAATCATGAAGCGTGCAAGCAATTCTGGAACCGACAGCATTGCCAAGAAGGGACGTCGCGACACCCAAGTAAGACATAAATATTATCTATCAAATTATTAACTTGCTGTATATAGAAAAAATTACCTTGAAGTATATAAAGATTTTGAAATAAGATAGGAGCGAGAGGAAGAGCACCTGCCCTCTACCTCTACGGCTGTCCATTATGATCGAAGACTTGTGCCGTACAGCGACACAAGCAGCAGCGGTAGCGGCAGCAGTAGTAGCAGCAGCAGCAGCAGCAACAGCAATGGAGAATCGGTATGTACATATTTTTATCTTTTATTTACCCTTTGATATGTTCCACAAGGTCTTTTTAAAGATTATTTTTCTACATATTTTTATCTTCTATTTTACTCATTGGATCAGTTATTTATTATTGTTCAAAGGTGTAATTTTATAACAGTCTGACGATGAAGTGTACGTCGACAATGAAACGGCAAGCGAGAGTGTCAGCTCGTCGGAGGATGATGACATTGTCCATGAAGACAGTGACGAGGAGGAAATGGATGACGAAGACGAAATCGAAGAAGAAGAAGAAGTGCAGGTATTCAATTTGTTTTCTTTCTGTACTTTTTAAAGGTTTTTTTTATATAAAATGTTCAATATTATAGACCCCTCTCCACGTTGATGGTGTGCTGCATGAGGCCAAAGACTTTTACAAAGTGGAAGACCTCTCGAGAAGCCGAAACAAGAGGTTCCGGGTGGAACTTGAAAGAAGTGATGTGGATGCATTCGCGGCTGACATGTTTGCAGATTCTCAGTCTCTCACCAGTCAAGAATCATGAAGCGCGCAAGCAATGATGGAACCGACAGCATTGCCAAAAAGGGACGTCGCGACATCCAAGTAAGAAATAAATATTATCTATCAAATTATTAATTTGCTTTATATTGGAAAAAAATTACCTTGAAGTATATAAAGATTTTGAAATAAAATAGGAGTAAGAGGAAGAGCACCTGCCCTCTACCACTACGGCTGTCCATTATGATCGAAGACTTGTGCCGTACAGCGACACAAGCAGTGACAGCAGCAGCAGCCGCACCGGCAGCAGCAGACCTCTCGAGAAGCCGAAACATCAATGTTCACAACTATCAAAACAGACATCACTCTCTCTATTTGTAGTATTTACATATTGCGACTGTTGATTTTAAACAAATAAAACTCTTGTTGATATGCCAAAATTTTACTATTTAGACATTTGTTTCAATTATATGATAATACATATATTCTATCCCATCGTCTCAAGTGTTACTCTCTGCCCTCCGCCTTTTCCGTTTGTGGTGCCAGTACTCTGCTCTTCTGCTGATGGGACTTTCCAATTCTAGGGAAGTCTCTCACATATCATCCGTCTCCTGTTCAGAAGTGTGGATGATGTGTCCAACACTTTGGCAATTATTAGTACGTATATTTCAGTGAAAACTAAATGTCAGGATTGTTAACAGTTCTTTATTTCGATTTTGACAATACGTTATCGAAATAAAACACAAAAACACCTATTCTACACTTCTGGACCCGATCACTTCCACTCGAAGGAAGCCCAGTTCTTGCAGGTGGTGAACTTCCTGCCGGGGTTTGTTACCGTTTTCGAAGTGAATTCACTCCTCTCTGGGTGATGACAGCATTTCCCCAGCACCTCGTATTCGTCCTGCTCGCCGAATGCTCGGATCTTCAACTCCTTGTGCTCCGAGCACGAGAACACGATGTTCTAAACACTATAAAATTTTAAAAAAAGGAAAATATAAAAATATAACCAAGTTGAAAATATTAACATGCTCACCTTTCCGAACACTTTCATCGTCATCTCATTTCCGCACTTGCAACTCGGTCGTTTCTTTAATAAAAAAGTAAGTTAGTTTCAATATATCAAGAAAGTTATTTATTTGTCATTTTACAAAAAAATTCATAATAAAAATATGTAAAATATTTAAAGAGGAAACAATATCTCATACCTTTGCTTTGGGAGAAGGAGAGAGAGCATTGATCTTTCTCCCGCGAACGATCTTCTTAAAAACAGAATTATATTTAAGGGAAAAAGTATGTAATGGTTTTATGTTAATATATCTATAATATTTTGTACACACCGTTATTTAAATATTTTCATCCCGAGAACACGTATGAAATATAGATACATGTATGAAATGAAAGTTATATAACCTTGGAGGATCTGGCCGCCCCTTCATCACTGGAAGATTAAGAGTTGTCGCGCTTCCGCTTGATGCCTCCCTTCGACTTCTTCAAAGAAAGAAAATATTAAATGATTTAAAAATCAGATGAACTGCAAAAAATTGAGAAATATAGATACATGTATGAAAAGAAAGTTATATAACCTTGGAGGATCTTCATCGTCGGAAGAAGAGGAGATGACAACTTTCCGCTTGTTCCCTTCCTTCGACTTCTTCAAAGAAAGAAAATATTAAATGATTTAAAAATCAGATGAACTGCAAAAAATTGAGAAATATAGATACATGTATGAAAAGAAAGTTATATAACCTTGGAGGATCTTCATCGTCGGAAGAAGAGGAGATGACAACTTTCCGCTTGTTCCCTTCCTTCGACTTCTTCAAAGAAAGAAAATATTAAATGATTTAAAAATCAGATGAACTGCAAAAAATTGAGAAATATAGATACATGTATGAAAAGAAAGTTATATAACCTTGGAGGATCTTCATCGTCGGAAGAAGAGGAGATGACAACTTTCCGCTTGTTCCCTTCCTTCGACTTCTTCAAAGAAAGAAAATATTAAATGATTTAAAAATCAGATGAACAGCTAAAATTGAAAGGGTATCTTACCTTGAGAGATTCATGATGCAGCAGGTGTTTCTGACTCTCAACCACCTAAAGAACAAGGAAATAATATTAATTAATATATTAAAAGAAAAAGGAAATAGACCTGGGAGTCATCGTCGCTCGAATCCATCCGTTGTGTGCTCATCTAAAAATTGATCATATATATTATGTTTATATAATATGTACAACAGGACAACCTATTTAGTCAAAGAATGTACCCACGAAATAAAAAAAAGACTAAACAGAAGAAGAGTATAGAAAAAGAGTATAGAAAAAGTGGTTGGATACGTACGAAATCTCTGTCTTAAGTATTCGAACCTGGAATGCAGACAATGTGAGAGACCATCGTCTCAAAGTCCCAGAGACGTAGACAGATTCCGGATCTAAATGCATTTTCATTTTCCAGGATGAATGGAAAAAGAAGACATAGAAATATAAGAGATTATATAAAATATGTATCTAGAGAAAGAGAGATAGACAAGAATGCAAACCTCTGGATTGACATGGAATGTATTATCATGTTTTACAGATCTCTTTAGACAGTGTCAACAACAAAAAAAATAGAGGAGAGAGAGAGTATGTAAAAAGTCATACACACCGGAAGTGTGGATATGTATAAACTAAAAAAAATGTTTTTGAATGATGACTCTAGAAGGAAAGAAGGAAAGCAAGAGAAAGAGAAGGAAAAGCGAAAAAAGTTGAGATGAAGTAAATGAACAAGCCGTACTAACATCCGAACCTTATCCTCCAGATATACTACGTGAAGGTCCCGAGGTTGCCTTCTCGAGAAGGCAGGACCGATTAACGTTGAAGACACAGGAGATGAACATATGTATGTAAAGTCTGAAAAAATGCACTGCGATTAACAACGAAAAGAAAAGTTGCGACAACAAATAGTGAGAATATGTATGCACCGACAAAAAATTACAACAAAAAAAACAAAACAACAAAAAATTACACACAAAATATGCCGAATTGGCGTTGTCAAGATCACTCTTCTTTTTTTCATTTAACGATCTCTCTTTTTTTCATTTTTTTTAAATTCTGTTCAATTATTTCGCTAAAGATCTGAAGGCGCTCTATGTTCTCTTGGTCTCTATATTTCTGTATACCCTTCTTATAACGCTTAACGCGACCGCTTTCATCCGATTCCACGTGGCCGAACTTTTTTCATTATGCATTTAAATTACCTTCCAAGTTGTTTATTGTTTCTGTTATTTTGCTTTTACTTGTCCAAAAACGCTTTGGCATTATCAAATCCAAACAATTTTATTTGTCACGTTATGAGATGATTGAATACATTCGTGATATGCATGGCCAATTATTTCCTTTTCAGGTATTGCCTTCTTATACAAGGCATCACGCAGTACATCTTAGTAAACAAGATGTAGGAAAACGAACCACATGACGACATATTCGAAAGGTTCGCATAAAGATTCTTTATTTAATTTTTTTTAAACTGTGGATTTGTTATACCGGAAATTAGTATGGTATGTGCCAAACCTTTAACTTTACAAAGTGAATGTCATAGATATAACACATAAAAGTAATTGTTCGCTGCCAAAAACTTTTTTTCCTATAGAAAAATGTCATGTAAAGGTTATTGTATTTATAATACAAGTTGGATATGATAGACAGTAGTACAGTATGTACATAGAAACGGTACATACTGTTCCTTTTTAAAAAATTCATGTTTGCAGGACATGAACGTGTTGGAAGACAGACTAAACGTTACAGTTCAGTGCGCAAAACGAGGGCATCGTTATCGACGTGTTATGTGTAACAAGGTTTTTTTTTATTCATTTCTAATTCAAGTAATTAAAAACCCTTTTCTTATATTAAAAAAAAGAAAACACAAAAAACTTTACAGAACTGTTTGTGGAGGCCATAATACGACCAAGAATTTTGCACGTGTGCGAGATGTTTTCATCGTAATATACGCACAGGTTGGATATATTTTTCTAAAATATAATATCTTTGGTATATGTAACAATGTTTTTATTCATTTCTAATTCAAGGGGAATTTAAAAAAAAACCTTTTACTTATAAAAACCTCTTACAGAATTGCCTGTGAAAGCCATAAGGCGGGCGAGAATGCCACAAGACGGGACGCATCGTCAAGTCGCCGCCAAATCTACCGACGGTCGAGCTTCTGGTCAGGTTCGACAACCAACAAATATTTGATCTAGTAAACATAAAAAATATAATTATATGTTTCCTCTTTATTTATTTTTGCTGCAAAATGAGGCATGCTGGACTTATCTTATTGACTTTAGTTTGTGGGTTGTGTATGTAAGATAGGATCACAGTATGTACATAGAAATAACTTAAAAAACAATTCCCTTTTCATATTTAATTTATACAGAACATAATGAATAACAATTTTATTTATTTATATTTTTAATATAGATGTTTTTTTTTAATTTAAATATATTTTTAATGTTAAATATTTTCAGATTCACGATGACGATTCGGGATTATTAAAAAACAATTTCTGTTATTCTTATTTGATAAAGATATTGTATCAAGATTTAGTGTACTCTTTTCAGTCTCTTGTCTTAAAAAAAACAATTACAGTACAAACTTGTCATTACCGTGAAGGATTGGGTGTTGTGAATGAAGACCCTCGCTTTGTTCTTCCTTAATGAAATTAATTTAAGAGAGGATGTCAGTAAGACTCGAGCAAGGCCCTATTATGACCTGCCCTAGGAATTTTTTTTCAAATTTCTTCACCAAAATTGATTATAATATACAACTCGATGTGGTGAACAGAATAGGCTGTATTTCAAAGTTGAAAAAAAATTTTCCGCGCGAGACCCAGTACCGTAATCTTATAAATTCGATTGGTCATAAGTCGCTTCAAACTTATTATTAGACAACCATCGAGCTATCATTGGATAGCTGATTGAACGGGCTTTAATTTTGATCTTGAAAGATATTTTCTAAAAATTTGAATTTGTCCCTAAAACACGGCCCTAAACATTTTCGAAGGCGGTTTTTACCGAAATTAAGTATTTTATGTTCATTTCGCTACAACCGCTCCTGGATAGGCTTAAAGTACGTGAAATTTGCTACAACATATATCTCTTTCAAAAGAATTGAAGGTCTCGCTCTTAGGTTCCCAAACACCTGAACATGATCCTGTTTAAACTGAAACACCATGCAAGCGCATTCTTCGATCTATAACTGCGCTCAATGTCAATATTACAAAATGGTAAGTATATCATCTAAGAGCTCTCACGGAGATCTTCAAATGTTACATACATTAATTTATTGAAAAGTTTCAATTTACATGGGAAATTTCGTTATGTACAATTAGATGGCTTAAAAAACTACTTTAAAAACATTTTCGCCTGTCGAAACATGCATCATAAGAAAGAGGATGAAATTTGCTACAAGTTGAACCCCTTTCAATGGAATTCCATGCATACGATCTTTTGTTATAAATCATAAAAGTAGTGCCAATAGCGTCGCTGTCATTTCGCCCAAGATTTCATATTTTAGGTTATTCCAATTGGAATATTCCAATCCTTTTTTTCTACACTTTTTCCATAAGGCCTTGTTATACTACTCTTATGGCTTATAACAAGAGATCGTATGCATGTTTTTAAAGTAGTTGTTTCAGCCTTCTAATTGTACATAACGAAATTTCCCATATAAATTGAAAATTTTCAATAAAATAATGTATGTAACATTTGAAGATCTCCGTGAGAGCTCTTAGATGATATATTTACGATTTTGTAATATTGACATTGAGCGCAGTTATGGATCGAAGAATGCGCTTGCACGGTGTTACAGTTTACACAGGATCATGTTCAAGCGTTTGGGAACCTAAGAGCGAGACCTTCAATTCTTTTGAAAGAGATATATGTTGTAGCAACTTTCACGTACTTTAAGCCTATCCAGGAGCGGTTGTAGCAAAATGAACATAAAATACTTAATTTCGGTAAAAACCGCCTTCGAAAATGTTTAGGGCCGTGTTTTATGGACAAATTCAAATTTTTAGAAAATATCTTCCAAGATCAAAATTAAACCCCGTTCAATCAGCTATCCAATGATAGCTCGATGGTTGTCTAATAATAAGTTTGAAGCGACTTATGACCAATCGAATTTATAAGATTACGGTACTGGGCAAATTTCGGCTTTGGCTGCAAACCATAATTTCTTTCAAACTTCATCAATTTTAAAACGGAATAGTCGATTCGATGTAATTTTTTATTCTCTTTAAAATGATATATACTTTGTATGCAAAAGAAATTAGTCTAAAGGCCTAAAATTGACTTTTTATGTTTTTGGCCAAATTCTGGTGTTAAAATACTCATTCTTTGGATCATTAATGGGTCATATAGACCGAATTACCACATAATATTTATTCTACAAGAAAGAGCAGTTAAAACTGAGTCGGGTACAGCTTTTTAATCAAAATCTGAGGATACTTTTTTTGGGAATATGTATTTGAATGCAGACTGTTGAAGGCGATATTGCTGAATATTTTTTATGAAATATTTAAAATTTGTTCTTTTGGAACATCTAGCACCCAATAATGGGTATTCCATAATTCTTCGAAGTTCTGTTATGATATACCACTCAAAAGTGCTCAAAAAGTCAAGAAATTTCATTTTTACGAGAATTGCTGGTGAAATAAATGTATGAAAACCTATTCGGAGCCAACTATCAGGCCATTTTTGAGCCGCAGTGCCAAAACGGTCATATCCGTTCGAAAGAGCAGAGACTTTTACATAATATATCCACCAATGAAAGAGCAATACCAGTTCATGTTTCAGAAATCTTGAAATTTCGAAAAAAATCGACGACAGGATTCGACTATTTTGAGCTGTTCTGAGATAAATGGTACCAATGGAACTTATGTTCTGAAAACTGTGCCAGAAGGTTTTTTGAGACTAGAAACATAAATTAGGCTTTCTACTTTGGAGCACCATCCATGGTACTTTTGCCAGAAGAATGAAATATAATATGCAGAAAATTTTCATTTCGATCCAGCGTACCATCAATGGTACTCCAAAGTAGAAAATGAAAGTCTAATTTATGTTTCTAGTCTCAAAAAACCTTCTGGCACAGTTTTCAGAACATAAGTTCCATTGGTACCATTTATCTCAGAACAGCTCAAAATAGTCGAATCCTGTCGTCGATTTTTTTCGAAATTTCAAGATTTCTGAAACATGAACTGGTATTGCTCTTTCATTGGTGGATATATTATGTAAAAGTCTCTGCTCTTTCGAACGGATATGACCGTTTTGGCACTGCGGCTCAAAAATGGCCTGATAGTTGGCTCCGAATAGGTTTTCATACATTTATTTCACCAGCAATTCTCGTAAAAATGAAATTTCTTGACTTTTTGAGCACTTTTGAGTGGTATATCATAACAGAAGTTCGAAGAATTATGGAATACCCATTATTGGGTGCTAGATGTTCCAAAAGAACAAATTTTAAATATTTCATAAAAAATATTCAGCAATATCGCCTTCAACAGTCTGCATTCAAATACATATTCCCAAAAAAAAGTATCCTCAGATTTTGATTAAAAAGCTGTACCCGACTCAGTTTTAACTGCTCTTTCTTGTAGAATAAATATTATGTGGTAATTCGGTCTATATGACCCATTAATGATCCAAAGAATGAGTATTTTAACACCAGAATTTGGCCAAAAACATAAAAAGTCAATTTTAGGCCTTTAGACTAATTTCTTTTGCATACAAAGTATATATCATTTTAAAGAGAATAAAAAATTACATCGAATGGACTATTCCGTTTTAAAATTTATGAAGTTTGAAAGAAATTATGGTTTGCAGCCAAAGCCGAAATTTGCTCAGAAACCCATATTCAAATGCAGATACCCAAAAAAGTATCCGAGATTTTTCCTCGCAGAAACATATTCTGTGTAGTTTTTCCTGCTCTTTCTCATGGACCATTCGGTTTTTTGGACGTAATAGTAAAAAAAAAGTTATTGCCTGAAAACGACTTTTTAAAAATTTAAATTGTAGAAAAGTCATAAAAATTTTATTTTTCGAAAATGGTCTCCCCGGACTTTTTTGTGTAGTTTTGAACGAGGAATCGAACAGTGAAAAGATTATTGAGAAATATTAAGTATAACGGTAGTTATGGTCATCCAAAATTTATGAACATTACGGCTTATATCTAAGTGAAAAAAATTTTTCTAAACTTTCTGACCGCCTAGACTTCGTTATGAACACTAGATACATCCCTCATAATGTTTTCAAGGTTGTAGAAAAATTATGAATTTCTAGGGCAGGCGCTCCTTGACCCTTACTGAGAGGCTCTCTTAAATAGACAAAGGTAGCTAGAGTTTATGCGTAGTGTTCGAATAGTTTTTACAAAGAAAAGTGAATGAACTACACAAATTACTGACATGTCAAAGTGGTGTGAGGCAACCGTAAAAAGTTTTTCGGCATCAGGTTCAAGCTTCACCATTAGGTTGTCAAGAACAAGTAGTGCTTTTTCATTCTGCTTTTCCCTCAACATTTCAATGTCAGGGATGCCTTCATGCATTTTGACATGTGCAAGATTGTCAAACTCGTTATAACCAGTTTGGTATTCATTGTAACAGAAAATAACATGTCCAGGCTTTACATTTTCATTCACTTGTTCCCTTGTTGTTATAATTCTATGAATTAGTGTGCTTTTTCCACACCCCGAAGGTCCACATACAAACATACACGAAGGCATTTATCACAAGTTTGAAAACTATTGTAAGAACAATGAAACTGTACTTTGACTTTTCCAAGAACAACAACTGACATCAAAATTATTCAAAGTACTGTTCACAATTCAAGACAGTCGAAAAAATTTAAACGTAATGACAATTCACAACAAGTGACAATGAATTTCTAGCAAGTTATGAAGGATTCACAATAAAAGGCAGCAATGTTTGGTGCACTATGTGCCTCGATACATGTATGGGAACGTTCCGTATGTCCCAAAGGGAATCCTTCGCTTGTTGAAGACCGGCTGGAAGAGTTTCTCGAAGGTCACGGTCTCGATACCGTGATCGCCGTCGATGGCGAAGCGCTCTTACGGGATGGGAATCTTCTTCCATCCCGTTCGATTCTTGAGGCGCCGCACAAAGTGATGCATCGATCTGAAATGGATCGACGCTGCAGAGTCCCTCGTGACGGGGAAGCCTCTGCACTTCGCTTTCTCGTGCGTCTTGCCATCGGGCGTCTGCCATCGATAGGCATACGGCTTGGGTGCCTGGGCGACGAATTCCACGCCGCGACCGCCTCCCAGCTCATCCGTGAGATCGCCGAGGAAGTCGCCTTCCAGCTCAGCCAAGGGGTCGACCTCGTCCTCCTTGTGAAGATAGAGGACCGAGTCAGTGTCTGAAAGTAAAGTTTTAATTAAAACAAACATGGTAAATAGAAAGAAACATTAATGGTAATAAATTTATACTTACCGACGTAGATTAGCCTCTCTTCGGGATGGGGGATCCTCTGGATGATGTTCAGCAGGGTGCATCTGGCGTAGGCAGTTGTCAACACAGCCGACGCCAGAGTCGTTGTCGGGAGAGGCTTCAGTGTTGCAGAAGTCGACGGCCGGAACGTGACTTGCAGCTTTCTGTCGCCGAGCAGACAGTAGTCGCGCACGTCCACGTCCGCGTCATTCATGAGGCGGAAGAAGCGGCTCGGGTCGTCGACAATCTCCGTCTTCAGTCTGTCGTTGCACTCTCCCAGCTTGCCCCACTGTAAATATGTACATTCATATAAAAAGAAAACAATATGTATTAAAAACTGCACTAGTATCATAAATGTTTATAATTTTAACCTTTCTCTTGGTGTCGTGTCAGGCACTCTTCGTTGTGGCAGACGACGCCACACGCTTCACACTTGTGTGCACCGTGCCCACTGCACAGGTCCTTCTTGCGTGTCCCGCATTTGTCACAGTTGACAGGGCACGAATTGTGTGCATTCGAACTGTCAACTAGGACGTCACATAGTGGGCAGTAGAACTGGCGATCTTAAGAGAATATAAACATTTTAAATGTAATAAAACTATACTATAATTAAAATGACTAACTGAAGAATGTGGATATTCTTTTAATGTGGTCAAAATGTCCTCGGCGCAGTCGGAGTCCAATCACACTGTTGTCATCGATGTATTCACCAGCGAAGACTGCCTTTCCTGGTCTATCACCATAAAATAGTACTAGTTGAACGCCAGGCATGTTCTCTTGGAAGAGCTTCACGTCGTCAATGGTGTAGCTGTTCTTCTTCGGGATCGCAAATTCCCTGTGGTAGAGGTCAGCAACCTTCTGCTGCTGCTCTTCACTTCGCGAGATTGACCTCCATCTGGGGAAGTCATTCTCATGGTCAAGGTATGCCATCCCAATGGCAATGGCCTTGGCGAGGCAATCCTTCTCGCCTGCAATTATTTTCGTTATTTATTTTTTTAATTATAAATTTCATTACAAGTACCTTTGACTTCTGTGATATTGCTCCAGTCATTCTTTTTCGCGAAGGAACGCTTGCCGGATCCGGTGGGCACATCAATCCACGAGATCCGAACATGGAGCTAAAAAATACACTGAATATAAAACATAATCTTTGAAATAAAATTATGTAGTTTTATAAAACTTTGAATCAATGCACATACCTCGCTGAGAAGAAGCGGCGTTGCCACTCCCGTAGACGTGTTCGCAAAGGAGATCTCTTTGCGTAGTATATTCGGAATGTTGTCCGAGTATACCGAGGGCTTCATGTAGTAGGCCCTTGGCTGGACTTCTTGGTTAATGGCGACAGAGACACGGAGATCGCTGCCGTGTTGAGTCGGCTTGCTCTTCTCGAGCACGTCTAGCATTACCTAAATATTATAATGAAATATAAATACATTTATACAAAAAATATAGCAACTTTCGAATGTAAACAAGCAAATTGAATAGTTCTAAAAAAACAAACTTACCAGGTCAAAGAGGCCATCGAGATCATTTGTTCTCTTTGCGAGCTTTCGGAAGCGAATGGAAATGTCTTCCTGTTCCACCCGGAACCTCTTGTTTCGGCTTCTCGAGAGGTCTTCCACTTTGTAAAAGTCTTTGACCTCATGCAGCACACCATCAACGTGGAGAGGGGTCTATAATATTGAACATTTTATATAAAAAAAACCTTTAAAAAGTACAGAAAGAAAACAAATTGAATACCTGCACTTCTTCTTCTTCTTCGATTTCGTCTTCGTCATCCATTTCCTCCTCGTCACTGTCTTCATAGACAATGTCATCATCCTCCGACGAGCTGCCACTCTCGCTTGCCGTTTCATTGTCGACGTACACTTCATCGTCAGACTGTTATAATAATTACACCTTTGAACAATAATAAATAACTGATCCAATGAGTAAAATAGAAGATAAAAATATGTAGAAAAATAATCTTTAAAAAGACCTTGTGGAACATATCAAAGGGTAAATAAAAGATAAAAATATGTACATACCGATTCTCCATTGCTGCTGCTGCTGCTGCTACTACTGCTGCCGCTACCGCTGCTGCTTGTGTCGCTGTACGGCACAAGTCTTCGATCATAATGGACAGCCGTAGAGGTAGAGGGCAGGTGCTCTTCCTCTCGCTCCTATCTTATTTCAAAATCTTTATATACTTCAAGGTAATTTTTTCTATATACAGCAAGTTAATAATTTGATAGATAATATTTATGTCTTACTTGGGTGTCGCGACGTCCCTTCTTGGCAATGCTGTCGGTTCCAGAATTACTTGCACGCTTCATGATTCTTGACAGGTGAGAGACTGAGAATCTGCAAACATGTCAAACGCGAATTCATCCACATCACTTCCTTCAAATAAACGTCCAGCTAGCATTGGAAAAAGAATACGCGCGGACGGGAAAGCATACGAAGAGGTTTGTTCTTTGACATTTCATTTTATTTAAAAAAGTCATTTGCTTTTAGGTGGAAAACGATAAAGAAGAAACAGTCAAAAACGTGGCCATTGGCAAAGAGGGACAGATCGTCTTCCATATCGAGAAGGGCAGCAAAGTTACTTTCAATATTACTATTGCATAGAGAAGGAAGCTTCGTAACTGTCCGCATCCTGCAGCTTTCGTGATCAATGGACTGTTTGTGATTTGACTCTCCATTTATATGCACTATTTTTCACTTGTCCGCCTTGGCGCTGGCAGCATCCTCTCTAGATCCTGAAGGCTGATAAGGCATGCATCATAGCCTATATGACATGTTTCGTAATTTTTCTTTCTTTCTCTATCTTGTATGTACATAAATCATATGCTATTTTCATTATTGCGTGTGCGTTAAGATATTTCATAATATTTCATATTGCATACCATTAAGAACAGTACAGATATAAATAGAATTCGTGGGCATTATATTACATAACATGAAGTGAAAGTACAGAGAATGACTTGGTCATCATTTAAGAGAGTACATGCACACTGGTGAATATGCAACTTTCGGTTTGTTCTTTTCCTTTCATTACAAATTCTTGCATGATAAATTTAGCTTTCGTTTCGTTTTATTCCTTTCACTATTCATTCCCTCTTCCAGGACTTGGGAAATTTTAAAATTAATATTAAACGGAGGGGGGGGGGTTTCGGACTTGGAAAATATTCCTGTATCTGAATTATTCACGAGGGTTTTGGAATTGTTAAAATATGTATCACTAAAATATAATACACGCATGTCTACATATTCAGTTGAGAGTTGGCATGAAGGCCGATTGGCTCATTGGTAGTGTGTTCGTTTTCAAATCGTAAGGTCCCAGGTTCGATTCCTCCTCGGGGCAATATCAATTGCTCTATTTATTCCGGACTTGTGATATTTCTACTGGCTGAAAAATATTATACCCTTGGACATAATCTGTGATCATGTGATGTATGATCACATTCCACACGAATGTCTACATCTTTACTTGCAAGTTGGTATGATGACCGAATAGCTCATTGGTAACGTCACGACTTGTGATGCAAGCGACCCAGGTTCGATTCCCGTCGTGATCCTGGACTTGTGATGTTTCAACTAGCAGACATGGCAATATCCCCCCTGCGAGTGATGTGTGATCTCTGATGTATGTAGACATTCCACTCGAATGTCTACATCTTCGTATGCAACTTGGTATGATGGACGAGTGGCCGATTGGTATCGTTACGACATACGAAGCAAGCGACCCAGGTTCGGATCCGGTCGGGATCCTGGACTTGTGATATTTCCACAGGTCAAGAACGAGGTGGAATGAATCCTGGACTTAGAGAAATAACGGGAAAAATTTCAACGGGACGCTCTGGACTTAGAAAAATAATGTATAAAAATTTCAACGGGGAGTTCCGGACTTAGAAAAATAATGGTCATAAATTTCAACGGGAGTTCTGGACTTAGAAAAATTTCGGTTGGTTAAGAACATGACCACTATCATCATCGCAGATTAGGCGGGAGGAAATCAGGAACTCAACAGCATTTTCCAGGCGGGAGGAATGCAACACTGACTAGGGAAGGCCCCGACAGACCAACAATGACTAATGCTACGTGTTATAATGAATCGTATAAAAACACTAGGCATAATATAAAATCAACTACTACAATACAATGGGATAACAATATACAATGGGATGAGTGGGCACATTGGTTCTAGAAAGGGCCCGCCCTACTACATCCCGCTCCTGACAAAGCGGACGTCCTCGGCCGTTGTCCTGCGAATGGGGTATGGGAAAAGGTGTCGACTGTTTGGCGTCTCTTCCGATGATGATGCTGCCACAGACGGAACGTGTAGTTACTGCCACACATGGATGACGACTGCTTGGCGCTCGTGCTCGATCTCGAGAAGTCGCTGCCACCAGAACAACTCGAGTTGTCGTTGCCGCCTCTCCACCTCGCACGTCTCTACTCCTAATGACTCTGCAGAGGTCTCCTTTCAATCAATGGAGCGATCACATTCAATCCATTCTGGGACTCTTTCACTCCCTCACTCCTTGACCAATTTTGTTTCCTCTTCGCATGCTCATCAACCCTCCAGATTCTTCTTCTGTTGTTCTCTTCAACATCAGAACAACTTTTCACTTCACTCTCCACCACACTTGCTCCCTTTTGGCTACTTCCCCTTATTCACTCCCAGCCACTTTTCTCTTTCTCTCTTCCTCTTTGTCGGGCAAAAAAAGTAGCTCGGCCAGGGGCAAAAGAATAAGAGAACATGCCCTATAGGGCGGAGATCCGGCCGCGCGGGACTTGAAGATATAACATTGAAGATATTTTTGCCTGGCCGGCTCTTCGGAAGAATTAATCAAGCCATTAATTTGCCATTCCATGTGAAGAAATACAAGGTATTAAAACAGACAAGTTTATATGTTTATTCCTCTTACAGAGGTAATCACAACAGTATGCATGCTAGCATGGTACAGAGGGGGAAGAAAGAAGGGAGGGGGCCAGAGCCAAGCTCTCGAACCGCTGCTCCTCACGGAGCTAAAGATGAACACTGTTCCTTACAGAGCGAGAAAGAGACACAGACTATACCGGGACTTTGGCAAGGGTAAGGTGAGAAAAATGCGAGGGAGAGGCTCGTGTGCGCCCTAGACACCGAGACTGGTCAATCGATCTCGCCTCTGCTAACAACGCTAACACTCTATATATAAACAGTATGAACGGCACTAAAAGGCCGAGCTAGCACAAAATGCAGAGGGAAACAAAATTAAAAACTGCAAGTTTTTGACACTGAACATGCCCACACCCCCCGCATACAAAACTTCTCACACATTTCTTGAATGGCACCCAGGAAGAAACTTTGATCCTTGTTCTTCCCTCACTTTCTTTCCCACTCTTATTGCCACTTTCACACCGTGATGAAACCCCACCCTCATCCTCGCAATTGCTCTCTTTCTCGTCTACCTTTTCACCCAAGTCAACTTGCACTCCGCAGCCAACTTTCTTTGCTTTTGCACCTTCTCTCTCTCGATAGATGTTCAAGTCATCATCCAAAGCTTCATTCAACGTTTTCAATAATTTCAATTCCTTTTAGCTCTTCAATCTTCCTTTTAAACTCTTCATTCCCGCTCAATCCCCCCCCATGCTATACTCTTCTCTTGTCCGTTCATTTTCTCGCGCGCCAACAACTCTTTGTCTCACTTCGCTAATTTCTCTCTCTCCACACTTTGCATTCTCGCCACTTCCACCATATTATCCAGCTTCCCCACAAAGTCGAAAACGCCCGCGTACAAAACATCATTCGACACTTCTTCGAGAACATCTTTCGCTTCCCCCTTTGTTTCAACGCCATTCGCTCAATTTCACTATTCTTCTGACCCGCATCGTTAAACATTTTCTTACCGTTCTATCTCAACAAAACCATTTGACTCGACAAGGTATCCAAATCTTCATTCACGTCTTCGCGCTACTTCTCGTTCTCTTGCAGTTTGACTCCTTGTTCTGAACTCGCTGACAAGGCTTCGCTCGACCTTCCACTCCATTCTTCTTCCCCTTCTTCGACATCGTCACACGCTTCACCTGCAATGAACAAAACTCAAGTGTTCACGCCTTTGCAATCACGCAACAAATGAAACGCGCCAAGCGAACAATAATCATTCCGCGCTACGCAAATAATCTCACAACACTAGCGGATTACTTCCACAGGCCAACAAAACCTGGCTCAATCGCAACAAATACCAGAAAAATCACCCAACAATTCACCACACAATAACCGTTCCCTTTAAACCACTCAATCGATTCGCACCCCTGCCTCGCACCTTTGTGTCAAACACAGACACAAACACACAAAATTGAATTCCACTACGCGCTGCTCGTGCACTCTTCATCAAATGGAGGAAAAGAAAAGTGTTAAGGAGGTAAAGTATTGATTAAGAGTGTTAAGAGCACTTTTAATATTTTATGCATCATAATGTACAAATCACCCATGTGCTGGTAGTCCATTTAATATATGTGGTACGTATGTATTACCCGAGCGAAGATTTATTCTCATGCCGAATTTAAAAAATCCCTGCGCATCACCGCATCCCTGACGGCGGACCTCTCGGGACATGCTACTATCTGAAAGTCGGTGATGTATGATTACTGCAAGGAGTAGCTGAGTTCATAACCAGTTAACATATATATATATATATATATATATATATATATATATATATATATATATTTATTTATTTATTTATTTATTTAAACCGAGCATTTATTTGCATGTAGTTTTGATAATGAACACAATATACACAGACTACTGCATTTGGTAACTTCATGTGGTATGGTGGGTTGAAATTGAAATGAAACACAACGATTTTGCCAAGAACGGAAAAAGATTAATCCCAAAGGTCGAAAAGGTCGAAGCTTCTGTCTTCGCTGTTGGATCTGAAGTGGGGTGATAAATGGAAGAAGGGTAAGCGTCCCGGGAAGCATACGCTCAACCAGCCAGGTCCAAAGTGGACGCAGTCACCGAAGCGATTGCGGCAGAAGCCGGGTGCGCAAGCGCATCCCGGGCGGCAGACAGCTGGACAGACCTGAAAGTCTCGGTGATGAGAATGATTACTGCAAGGAGTAGTTTAGCCCACCACCTATCAAAATATTCATACTAGAAACCGAGCATTTATGGACTAAATTCAAGTAATTTCTGAAAATACTACATTCAATAGTATGGCGCTTGAAATTATTTAATACGACACATGGGGTACAAAAGCACACAATAACGTTGGTCCACTAATCAATTTGAAGAAGTTTTAGTTAACACACAAAATATAACCGTTTGTTTCCCGGGCCTGCAACTACTCTCACAAGGACGACATGGAATGTAGAACATCTCGCCGCTATGGCACCGAACTTAATGCATAACCTTTACTGTTAGAATTTTACCGTGTGAGGATTCTCGAATATTTTTTAACCTGAATGAAAGATAGAAAAAAGTTACCTCTATTTCTCGGCGGAGCTGGTGGAAGGTGCTCCCCCTCGCAGATCAGATCAAAAGCTGTAATTCCGATTTTTGTTTCTTTCGGTTGAAATGTTTTTTTTCATCCAAATAGTTAATCGTATACTCATGTCTTCAAAATGTGACTCATTTACAAAGCACATACATATGTTATATATTAACAAGGTTGTACCTCCCACTAAGAGCATGAACACTGCAAGTCGCGGAAGATTCGTCATATTTCGAACTGAAAAACTGCGATTTGGAAAGACAAGCAATTTTACACTTTAAAAAAAAATTGCTATTCCTATTTGAAATCTCACGACATACATATTTCTAAAAGGGACGTTTTCATTCGTAAAAAAAAGTAACGATTAGTTAGAAGAGTTGATGTTTTCCGAACGGGGCCAAACCATTTTATATCCGTGACAATATTTCGGGGCGTTTGGCATGTAATTCTTCTATCTTTAGATATGAAAAACATTTATTGTTAGCTCGAAACTTATGCTAATTGCGAATTTGACAATAAATGGAAAACATGCGCTATCTTTTTGCAATGATCGACAGGAATGATTTGCGTTTGATCTTCTCAGGACAATCTCCTGTACTCATCGCATCCCATCTGCGTATGTTGATGTACATAAACATCAAATTGTGTTACCGTCAAATTCTGCTGAAGAGATCGAGGGAGAGAATTGTTTTCAGCCTTCGGGTTCTGAACAATGTTTATTATTTCGGATTGCTAACAGAAATCTTCAGCGAATCCATTATACTTTTGCAGTGAACCAATACATTTCCCCGTCATTCTTTACTGTAAAAAGTATATGTTCCCGAAATAAAATCCCCGATATATTTCTAAAAGCAAATATCTAGTGAGACGAATTGATGGATGTGACATGGTTTCCGATCGAAACAATGTCCTTTTATATAAACTTTTGGGATGCAATAGGTACAGACAGCCGTCCCATCTTTAGACGTGACAAGCATTACATAGTATGTATATTAAGTCCAAGCGTATGCTAAGTACGATTTTGCACACGAAAAATAGACAACATGAAGCAATATGTATATTGCGTTTTGATGTAAAGATCAACTAGTATTATGGTCATAGGCTCATGAAGGGATTGGGAGAGAGAGAGAGAAACTTTCAGAGTCATGAGATTCCAGTTTCTAATGCATGTGTATTATTGCGGATTGCAAACAACAACTCTGCAATTAATCATTCAACTTTTCAAACGCAGCCATTTGCAAAGAATAATCTAGAGGCGTATCGTAAGCGGGTCTCGAATCATCACGTCAAGTTTTTTTTGTTTTTTTTTTTTTGTTTTTTTTTTTGCAGAAGTATTACTTGGGTGGCAACAAAGCATAATCTGTGCGACGGTATTCAAGACAAGTATGTACATATGCTAATACAATACAATGCAAGTTCGAGGAGTTAATATGTATATGTAGCATACCAATGTTGCAATAAGGACTCACGGATTAATCTGAACCTAACTCCATTTGCAGATGAACAAAATTGACTCGTCCGATTTCAGGTCTATGGTTAGAGAAAACACAGAATTATCAACCCGGTTGGTGCATATTTATGAAGTGTCACATAGGGGCATTTGCGTGTAATAATTGTCAAGTCCAATTCGAGTCCTCACACCAATATGCAATGCAAGTAAACGTACTTTTGGCAGAAATTCGAATTTTACATCCAGAACAATTCCCGTACGAAAGAATAAGGATGGATATCAATTGAATTTAAATAGCCCAACAACTTACAAACCCATAACATATGTATGTACATAGAAGGATGCAAGCAGTCAAGATGAGAAACAAATGTAAAATGACAATGAAATGCTACTCTTTTTCTTGTGCAAAAATTGTCGTAAAATATTGTCGAACGTGAAGGTGGCTCTTCAGCCAAACAGAGAGAAGATTATTCCCACATTACAAGCGCTTAAACAAACACACATTTTCCCCCATGAATATCTATGATTCATCGCATTCGTTAAAAGAGAACAGAATGAAAATATATGGCTATTTATTGTTATGAATATTTTTTATCGTTTAATTTGAAAGGTCAAATGAATTTGAAAAATTTCGTTCATTATAATGAAGATGGTAGAGACTCATCTAGCTAATTTATCAATTAGACCAGTCTTTCGTCATTTCGAAACCGCTCTTATTTTCGTGACGTCGACAGCATGAAAATGCTTTACAACGGCAATTCACTTGCCTTCCCACTTGAATCTCTTTCTGTTCTTTTTTTCTGCAAGAAATGTATCCAGCCTTGAAGTTTGCTGTGTTAGAAGAAGAAAATGTATGATCATAGAAATAAAGCGAGGGAAATTTAGGCCGATTTTTTTTCCCACTCGCATGACTGTTGGATTGTATGTATGCTTGTGTGAGTGTGGGAGAAATAATCGCTTAAATAGTCCGCACTCAACTGTTTGCGTTACATTTTGATTGTATGTATAATTGTCAATATTTAGTTTGCTGACGGCCCAAACAACATTCTTTGAGGTCACTTTATCTCTAGTCATGAAACTCTTCATGATCTTTGCCCTCGGCGTGGTCGCTTGCCTCGCGGCTCCGTCTAAGCGTGAGGTGCTAATTTTTTATACTTTGTACTTTAATTTTTTATACTTTTAAAAAATTATTTTGTTATATTTTTGTTTCGCACAAGTAGTAGCTAAATAAATCATACATAGCTTGATGATGTTGTTCATAATATTATATTTTTACCTAGATAAATTATAAATAGTATTAACCTTGGAGCCAAATATTCCTAGTTTTCATAACAAACGAAATAGGCATTTTCTGATGACTTGACCAGTTCCAATCGATTCCTCATAGTACCAGAAAACACCTATAATGAACTTTTGAACAAAATCCAAGCTGGTCGATTTTATCCGGGTCCGCGGCCATTTTGAACTATGTTTTTGTATCAATGATTATTTTTTAGGCCGATCTAGCGGGAGTCGACAAAAACACAATCGACGCCATCCTGAAGATCTTCTCCGACCCGGCAAACAGCTTGAAGGAGAAGAAGAAGCAACTTGACGCCTTGTTGAAGACTCTGCCAAAGGACCAGAAGGTGCGAGATTTTTTGTGTTTTTTGTTAGTTTGCTTGTTTGTTTGTATGTTTGTTTGTTTGTTTTTAAAACAAAAAAAAACAACTTTGTGATCCATGGTAAAGTTAAGAAAGAGTAACAATGAAATGAACAGTGGAATGTGTTTTTAAGAAAATTAAGAGCGCCAATTTTCCAGGAGAAAATCGAAGAATACGCAAACGAGATCAAAGCGAAGGAAGCGGAGTTCTTTGCAAAGGTAACCAATCATACAGTAGAGTTATTTCTTGTATCGCTGAAAGTTCTTCTTCTATGAATTATATATATGTACATAATAAGATACTATTAAAAAGGTTAAAAAAAACAAATGATTTGGAAAAGGGTCCTATCATGAATAAAATAATGCATGTTGATGAAATTAAAAAAAGAGGAAGAGAGAGAGAGAGAGAGAAAGAGAAAGAGAAACAATATACATATTTGTATGTTTCTCAGATGAAGAAGCAGTTTGATGCTCTGGATGCCGAGGCTAAGAAGGTTGGCCAGCAGATTCTCGAAATCTTCCTTGACGAGAATCTACCATCTGGACAGATTGTTCCGAAGGTAGCAATAGATTTTCAAAGTTTATCCCACGAAAATAAGAGAGAGTGACTGCTCCCAGGGCGAATGCCGCGTATAGAGTCTGTATTTTGTAGTTTTCGATGAATGATCCCACTTTTAAACTTTAAAACAAATACCATATTCCCTTACTCCTTCTAGATTGTCGAGATCATCGAGGCGGCTCCTGATGCTGTTAAGAAGCAGCTTGAAAAGCTCAACGAGCAGTTCAACCAGCAGGTCTTGGAGAAGTACGCTTGATTCGTATACACGAATGCATGCATTACCAATGAGATAAATACACATTTGCAAGTTTTATCTTCAATGTGTTGATCGCTAGGTTGGTCCGCTGCAGCGCACAACGATGGTCCAAATGACCACTACTACGACAGTATTTCTCAATGTCATGCGATATATCGCGAACGGTAGAACAGAAACGGAAGGTTGGCTATCGTAATTTCCCATGAGGGATGCCCGAACAGGGAAGGCAGAAGTCTCGAGTGTAGCGGTAGCTTATAAAGGTTATCAAGGAAGAGATATCAAGACACATTTATCACCTTCACACTATACATACAGTAAGAGAGAGAAGCAGTTGAGAGGGAGATTGCTTTTGTTCTTGTTCTTGTTCTTGTTCGTTGTGGTGCTAAGAAGAATAGAGCTGTGGGCTGAAAGAGAGAAGGTGTGTATGGATAGAGGGAAAGAAAGAAGTGTGTCGATAGTAGAAAAGAGAGAAGGTACGAGTGTGTAAGCGGGAGCCGGGAAGCGGCCACCCGCTAGACGTCCTGTGGACACCCCCTCTAGCAGTGATATGCTTGCTAATGAGGAGCGTGTTGTGGGCAGAGCTGGGAATGGGCCGGCCCAGCCCGGGCCAATTTCCCAAGGGCCCGGGCCGGGCCCAAGAAAAGTTGGGCCGGCCCGTAGGCCCAATTGGGCCCGTTTGCTCCGTCTGATTCAAAAAGTGGCATGTTACTTGGAGGGGGCAACATATTTTTACTTTGCATTTCAATCAAAATGTGCGCAGGGGGATTTCGAACATGGAGAACACGAATATTACTTTGTTTTGTGCTTGCATGCAGTTTAACAAAAATAACCCTACTTTACTAGTAAACGATTTTTCACGTGTTTGCACTTGTGTTCTGCCTGTGTGCATGAGTGCTTCCGCCTCAAGAAACTGTCTACCCTCTCCCGTTCAATGTACTCGGCCATGGCCGCCAACGACGTCGCCAAGAAGTACATCCAGGAAGTGGACCGCGAGGTTCTCTTCGCGGTAAGTCGCGCACTCGCGGAAAGCGCCGCGTCCTGCCGCACGGCAGCCACACGCAGCGTTGCAAGGAACAGAGTAGACACTTGTGGCTCAGTACCTTTGTTAAACTCAAGCAAACACAAAAGAAACCCCCAATTAACACAGCACCAATTTTTGAAGAAAAAAAAATAATTTTTTTTCTGATTTTGAATATCGGGCTCAAACGGGCCCACGGGCCGGGCCGGGCCAAAAATTACAAGGCCCTGAAATTTCCGGCCGGACCGGACCGAGACTTTGGGCCCGATGGGCCGGGCTGGCCCAAAAATTTTGGGCCTATTCCCACCTCTAGTTGTGTGGCGTGACTGAACCACAGTAAGATAGAGAAGGAGTGACGTGGGCAAGAGTCCGAGCAGTCACACAAGTACATTGAACCGCAGAATTTGAACATGACAAGCAGCGAAGTAATTCGTATGTCGATCACATGACTATTCATTCATCTCCAATGGAAGTTTTCATTCTTCTTTTTCTTCTGCACTACCGGGATATAAATTACTAATTCAAGCCCTCATAGCGTACGAAAGAGACATTTTCTGATGACTAGACCACTTCCAATCGATTCCTCATACCAGAAAACACCTAATAGGAACTTTTGAACAAAATTGAAGCCGGTCGATTTTGGCCTGGTCCCCTGCCATTTTGAAACTCTCGCAAATCTCGTCATATTTAAATATCAAAAATATGAATAGTACGCGAGCGGCGTCTTGCATTCGCAGGAAACGCTTGTATGCGCATCCGACGGGTCAGGCTGGCTGCTCGGCCGCGACCAGACCGTGCCAGTCACCAAAGCTGCCTGCAAGACCATTACTTACAAGGGAACTATCTAAGCATAAGGTGGCGGATTTTGATCGCACCTGTCTAGATCGATTGTCCAAGTCGAGAAATGATGATAACCATTTTCACTTTTCCTAAATGGCCTCCGGCGATTTTATATTGATTTTTAAAGTTTGCGTAAAATCGCGGTATTTAGTGGCTTTAGCAATGTCAATGTCTGGCTTAAGTAATTAAAAAGGCCTGCGGGGCGCAGTGGGTTACGCGCTCGCTTACAATTTTGAACGTCACAGGTTCGAACCCCATTCGGTTGAAATGTTTTGCTACGGGTACCATTGTTTCATTCCCACGTCAGAGTTCGAATTTCATAAAAAAAAATTTTTTCGGTGAAATTCATTCCAGGGTGGTTTTCAGCACGGGAAAACGAATGTCATACTCATTTCTTTCTCTGGCTTGGCTCAACTACCATCGCAGAGTGAGAATCTTACTTCTCTAACCCTGCCTAACTAAAAACCCTTCGCCCATTGTTGCGAATCCATCCATAGTGGCCTATTATCCAAATGACCTGCCCGAAATGATGAGAAAAGTTTTTCCCCCAAAATCACCATATATATTATTTGGTGCGAGGAACGCAAATATCAAGGTTATTTTTAATTCTGACCTCATTTTCAAAAGTACCGTAATAGGCATAGGGTTGCCACCTGGTTCCAGACGTGGAAGAAAACTTATTTCTGTTTTCCAAACTGTCTAGGTCTTTGTGGATTCGAAAACAAGGGCGAAGTGAACACCTCTCAACGGCATAAATTTTTTCGTATGTACTTCTCCAAACTTCAATTTCCAAACTGCAGCAAAAATTTCAACCGAATGGGGTTCGAACCTGTGACGCTCAAAATTGTAAGCGAGCGCGCAACCTACTGCGCCAGGAATGCCATATTTTTTTATTAACAAGCAAGATACCGACAATGGTAAACATTGGTCAGCAACCGACATCCTCAATTTATGCAATTTTTTAAAAATCAATATAAAATCGCCAGAGGCTATTTAGGAAAAATTGAAAATGGGTATCATCATTTCTCGACTTGGACTATCGATCTAGACAGGTGCGATCAAAATCCGCCACCTTATGCTTAGATGGTTCCCTTGTTAGGATAATGGTCCCTAAATGTCCCCGAAGGGTCTCAAGACGGTCCCAAAGGGGTCCTTATTTGTAGAAAATTTTTTTATTTGCAAGCAGTCTACTTATCCTTCGTTATTGTTTTGTCGTTTTCTCGGAATTTGCATGCGGACTGAGAGAGAGTCACGCAAGCACCGCCCACCATGTTAGCGGGAAATTGTTTCGGGTGTTGTATGCATGTATCAATTTCTAATACCGGTCGTACTACTGGCTACGCCATCTCGGCTCCGGAGTGCGCCGCAAACCTCGCCTTCTTCGAGTATATGAATCTTATCTCTATGAATCTTTCTTATTTTTTTTCTCTCTCTCTCCCTCTCACACGGGAGCGAACAGCAAATAATGTTTTTTTCATTCTAATTTAAAAAAAAAGGTAGAAATTAATTTGAAAAAAAAAACTGTTAGAAAGGTTAGAAATCGCTATTCGGATGATTTTCAAGGTTCGAAGATTCTTTACAAGTGGTAGTTCTGAGGTAGACAAATGAAAAGCTAAAAATGGTATTATTGAATAATTCCTACTTCTTACTCTCAATATCATAGACATCTTCTACACCGACATCTTTGTACATACATATGTTTGAAGAAACAGTTATGCACGGGCATGAGTACGACGGCAACGCCGCTCTTCTACATTTGACCAACAGAATATGTATCACCGTAATATTCTTTGCCTTCACCCATCGGGCAAAGACGCGTGAATAAACTTGTAAACTTGTAATATTATTCTTTCAAACTTTGAGCCTCTTTGAAAACAACTTTTTTTTGTTGTTAGCATAGAGACATCTCATAATGTGATCAGAGGAGAAGAGGTTGGAAACTGGAAAGACAATTCTCGCTAGCGTGTACAAATTAAATAACGTTTTCATTACGTTTTTATTAGCACAAGTGCATATCAGGCGATCCTAACGAATTTGCTAAATTTTTATTTGCACTTGCTATCTGTTTCCTTAGCTTTCTGTCCATTGTACCTCTCATATCTTCCTCTCCCCGTACTCTCTCTCCCTCTCTCTCTCTCTAAGTCATTCTCTCTCTCTCTCTCTCTCTCTCTCTGACTCGCCTCTCTCCCTCACCCTTCATCCCTCTTTCTCCGTCTCACTTTTCTGATTTGCTCCAGTCTCTACCGTGTCAGGTGGCCACTGAATAAATTGTTCTATCCCATACACGCTAACCCTATATATCGTCAATAATATTCAAAATACCATACAGTGGAATATTCAAAATATTGGGACAAAATATTCGCCTACAAATATTGAAAAACCAAATTTTAGGTTTGATATAGTCATGTATGCAAAACAAAACATTTTGAATATGTAGATATAAAATTATTCTTCATTCATGCAAGGGAAGTTAGTAGTGACAATCACGGCCAAATGTAGAAGAGCGGCGTTGATGTCGTATTGAGGCCCTTGTAGTTGGCATTCTTCGGCATTTCCGCCGAATGCGTGTAGATGATGTCTGATGGTGAGCGAAGTAGGAAAGTTTCAATAATCAAGAGAGATTGATAGAGAGAGAGAGAGAAATCGAGAAAGATAGAGAAGGAGAAATAGATAGAGTGAGATAGAAAGCGAGAGCGAGAGAGACAAAGAAAGAAAGACATGTATACATATATAATTCACCGTGGGACATGCGGCACTTCCACGCGAAGAGGCCCCCCGTTGCGCAGCACTCCGGGGCCGAAGCGGCCCAGCCGAGAGTGCCATTGGTAATCGGCGAGATGCTGTTGCCCAGAACAATTTCGTAGTGGTTCTCTATAAAGTTGCAACCTTGGCTTCAAAGTTACAAAGTTACAGAACTAATAATAAGTTACTGATCTAAATCAACTTAGAATTTAAGTTACATAACCTATATTATTGGATATCACAAAGATCTCACGCTCTGTCTTCTGGTTGTCTTGCTGTTTCTGTGTGTGCAAAAAGGAATGCTTATGTAGATATGATTCGGTTCTACGCACTCTTCCAAACTGTCTCGAGCAGGTAGAGCGGCTTGTTGATACAACGCTTCAGCGCGTGGTTTTCGGCGAGCGGTGGAATGATCTTGCCTTCGTATACTGTCAAAAACAATTTAGATTCGTTTGGTCTTCCTCTACAAACTTTTTTTTAAATCCCATCCCAATATTTCTTTAGAATATTCTAAGTACTGCCTTAGAATATTCTAAAGTATTATTTTTGAATATTCTAAAGAATAACTTTAGAAAGTTCTAAGAAAATTCTAAAGTAAGAATTTTAGAATAATCTATAATTTTAGAGAAGCATTTTCGTCCGCTCTAACAAATGTTTCCGTCGTCGAAGCCCTGCTTCTTGAGTGTCCTCCCTAGGAACTTGGCGAACGGCGTGGACCATGCGTGCAGAATGCTGACCCAGTGAAAGTGCTGTGACACCTGTGCACACAAAATTGCTCCATGAAGATTTTTGTGCTATTTATACCCATTTATGAAGTATCACCACACTGCACCGATTTACAAAGTTATGAGCGAACGAACAGGAAGATATTTACATTCAGATCGATTTTAATTTTTTTCCTTAATTGTAGAAATTACACAAGCAATCCTGTCGTATTTTCATTCAAGCTCGCAAGAAACTAAAGAAGTTGGAGTTGTTTCAATAATGTACTGAGCTGACGTTAAGCATTTGCTTCGTCCTAACACGAATCTTCTCGGGAGGAAACGACTCAGCGGTAGCGTCCAGCGACATGCTCACAACGGAAGCCGCCGCGATGAACCAGAATAAAGTCATCTCTTTTCTCTTAAATTGAACAGAGCCATTTGTCGAAAATTAATAACATCTGTTAGTATACATACATATTACATAATCTGACAATGAGGATAAAATGTAAGCGATGCGCTGAAAGACACACCTTTTCGTCAAAAGGCCCGCATTATGGTATTTATACAGGGCGTTCAGAAGTGAAATGGCTTTGGCGCATCGCTTACGCCATTTCACTTCTGAACGCCATGCTTGGAAGCTGATTACGATGCCCACCTGAAGCTTCCGAATTTTACGATTTGAAGTTCGGTCATCTTGTGTCATATTCATGTTGTATTGTTATTCTTTCTTTCTTTCGACGAATCTCTCTCTCTCTCTCTCTCTCTCTCTCTCTCTGAATCCCCTCTGTCCTCTCCTCCCCCTCTTTTTATTGTTTTTCCAAATTGAAGTGCTCAATTTTACTAGTTGAACATTTTGTGGCGACATTTCGGTCGTTATACATTTTAATTTTAACTTTTTTCGTGGCAGCGTTTGAAAAATTTGCCTTGCCTCTTCTCTCACATGTCTGTCAGTTGTGAAAGAAGAGCACGAGACAAGTGAACGAAGCAGCGCGAGCAGTAAACTGATGACTGTAGCTCTTCCTTTAAACTGGGCTCTTGGCCAACCAAGGACAGTCCTCCATCTTGCTTTGGCAGTATATTGGCGGGAAATATGTATGTATTTTTACTTATTAGTAGATTTTTTGCACATTCATTTTCAAATTTCTTCCAGGATAAATCCTTTTGAATATGCGCATATAACATTATCCTTTATTCATGCAAACTAATTTGGCAGTGACAATCAAGGCCAAATATAGAAGAGCGGCTCCGATGTCGTCTTTCCGCCCTTGTAGAAGGAATTCTTTTCCATATCCGCCGAAGATGATGTCGTGTAAATGATGTCTGATGGTAAGAGAAGGAGGAATTTTTGTAATATTCTAGAAGGGAGAGAGCGATTGAGAGAAAGCAAGAAAAATAGAGAGGGGAAAAGACATAGAGACAGAGAGAGAGAGAGAGCTAAAGAGAGAAAAAGTGAGAGAGATTGTGAGAGATAGAGAGAGAGAAAGGAAGAAAGAGAGATAATTCACCTGCGGAAAGACGGGATTTATACGCGAAGACACCCAGCGTTGCGCCGCACTCCGGGGCCGATGCGGCCCAGCCAAGAGTGCGGCCGGTAATAGGCGAATTGCTGTTGCCCAGACTAATTTCGTCGTGGTTCCCTATAACGTTATAGAGCTACAAAGTTACCGAACTACAAAGCACTTCTTCTTTGCCTCGCTGTTTTTGGTGTGCATAAAGATTATGTCGTTTTGATCAGTTGCTTGTTTACATATATCTTTCTGCTCTACGCACTATTCCAAACAGTCTCGAGCAGGAAGAGCGGCTTCTTGATGCACATCTTCAGAGCGTGGTTTTGGACATCCAGCGGCGGAATGACCTTGCCTTCTGTCTCTGTCAAATAATTAAGATAAATTTCGTTTTAAACACGTACTTTTCTTACCTCAATATTGCTTTAGAATATTCTAAAGTAACAATTTTATAATCTTCCATAAAAACAGCATTTTCGTCCGCTCTAACTGGTCAATCCAGCGTCGAAGCTCTCCTTTTGGAGTGTCTTCCTAAGGAGCTCGGCGGCCGGCGTGGACCACGCGTGTATCTGGCTGCTAGGCTGGTAGTGCAGCGACACCTGTGATTTTGTGCAGTTTATACCTGGTTAGATTCGAAGAGTTATGAGGAATTCAGATAGATTTAGTTTTCTTTATTCTCACGATCAGCTGTAGAAATTTCACAAGCATTAATGTCGTATTTTCATACTATCAGGAAAAAAATATCAGACGAAGTCTTAGCTGACTGTTAGCATTTTGTCTGTGAGAGGCCTCTTCTTAGGTGGCGACTCAGCAGTTGCCTCAAGCGACATGCTCACAGCCAACGCCGCGGCGATGAGCCAGAATAAAGTCATCTCTTTTCTCTGAAATCGAACTGAATCAGTCAATAAGATTTGTTAATATTACATAATCTGACTACAAAATGTAAGCAATGCGCTGAACCCCACAACTTTTCGTCAAAAGTTCTGACACTACGGCATTTATACTGGGCGTTCAGATGTGAAATAGCGTAGACGGCATATGTGGAAGGTGATTACGATGCCCGCCGGAAGCTTGTTGACATGGAATTTTACGATGCGAAGAAGCTTCTGAATGAAGGAGATGTTTCAGCATTCTTTTCGAAATGTTAGAGTAACATTGTCGTCTTTCAATTTAAAAAAAGACGTTTCGCAAAATGAGGAGTGATAGTTTCAGGTCACTCAAACTGTGATGCGCCCTTATATAAAGCATTTCCCTCCTCCAGCCTCTTCACTCGGCATAGGAACGTCTGGGCGAACGTCGATGAATATTATTAATTATATATATATATATATATATATATATATATATAATTTCTTTTCATAAATATTATTTTATGTATAAACAGACATTGTTTCATGATTATCTCCTTCTTTTCTGTTGTCAATTTGAATTGTATTGTTTTTGAACCTATTAAACATTTCACTCAATTAAAATAAATATTATTATTCAACAAGCTTTTAACCCACAAGCAGTCACCGACTCTTGCTAAAGGAAGAGCCGATGGAGGGAATATGACTAGCCAAACGTTGACGACTATATTTTTAAAGCATTTTTCATCCCACTCTTTTATTTTACTATCTTACAAGTCCATAAATTTGGCATTGCTGTGAAATATATGTAATTAAATTACTGAATATCATTTGTACCGTATAGGAATAGTAGTTTATGACACTTATTTTTTTTCTTTTTTTTCTGGTGTTGTCTGCCTGCGATTAATCTCTCGAGCGTGTGTTTGTCGAAGATGACCGAGACGAGTACGAATATATCCAATTTCCATTTGTCCAGCTGTTGATTTTTCCCTGACTGAGGATGCAATTCTTGTCTTGGCCACTTTTTTCTCTGGCTATTATTTCTCTATATTTAACACAAATAGACTAGAACTGCATCCTCTGTTTTTCTTCATGAATACTAAACAAGAATGAGACTCTACACCTTTTCTTTAGTTTATTGTTGAATATTAACACATAAAGGAGGTAAAGCATAAAGCAAAAAAGGTCTTGAAATATTTGCAAATTAATCTTCGCGCGATGGGTATGTGGCCGTTGTGCTGCCATTGCGTACGGTAACACCGCGTTTTTGCACTGACACACAAATTCAGAAATTCATTCAAAATTTCCACTTTCAAGCACTTTTAAGTATATTACACTTGAATATGGAACTTTTTTGTGCTTTTTCATGCGCATTTTCTTTTTCTTCATGCCCATGTGAGTATAAATCTATTTTACGGGAAAAATTAATTCGTTTTTTTTTCTCGCTGCACTATCAAAGGTTTCTTTCTTGCTCCAAAATTTCGAAATGAATGCTGAAGCAATCCATCTCTTTCATTCAGAAGCTTCAACTCGTAAAATTTCATGTCAACAAGCTTCAGACGGGCATCGTAATCACCTTCCACGCATGTTGTCTACGCTATTTCACTTCTGAACGTCCTGTATAAATGCCGTAATGACGCTCTACCTGCTCGACTGCTTGGAATAGTGCATAGAGCAGAAAGATATACATATGCATATATGCAAATAAGCAGCTAATCGAAACTACATAAGCTTTTTGCACACCAAAAACAGCGAGGCAAAGAAGAAGTGCTTTGTAGTTCGGTATCTTTATAGCTCTGTAACTTTATAGAGGACCACTACGAAATTATTCTGGGCAACAGCAATTCCGGCCGCACTCTTGGCTGGGCCGCCTCGGTGCCGGAGTACTGCTAAAGCAGGCCTTGCTTGTTTGGTCAAGAACCCTCTTTAAAGGAGGAGTCACAGTCATGTGTTTACTGCTGGCGCTGCTTCGTTCACTTGTCTCGTGCTCTTCGTTCACAAATGACAGACATGAGAGAGAAGAGGCGAATTTTTCAAACTCTGTCCATGATAAAGTTATAATGAAACTGCTTAACGACCAAAATGTCCCCAAAAAATGTTCAACTAACAAAATTGAGCTCTTCAATTTGGAAATGCAATAAAAAGATAACTACCTCTTTATTCTGATTTAATCCAGCTTTATTCAACTCGGCCGACTTGGCCGGAGCCAAAATATGGTTTTTTTTTTCAACGTAGGCAAAAATGTTGTCAAGGAATTTAGAATATTCCACTGTTTGCCATTCCGGACAATTAGAGAAATTGTCAAAATAGTGTTTTGACAATTTTCCTATCGTTAGGAATGGCAATAATAGAATATTTTAAATTCCCGGACAAATTTTCGCCTATATTAAAAAAAAAACATTTTTTAGTTGACATCGTCATCTATGCAACAACATAAAACTTTTGAATATGCGAAAACAAAATCAGTCTTTAATCTGGTAAAAGAATATTACACTGATGAATATTCTTTTGGCCAAATGAAGAAGAGCGGAGTCGCTGTCGTATTCCCGCCCGCGTAGAAGTTGTTCCTCGCCACATCCGCCGAGGTCGTGTAGTAAATGTTTTCGGAGGGAGAGAGAGAGAGAGAGAGAGAGAGAGGAAGGTAGAGAGAGAGAGAGAGAGAGAGAGAAGTGAAAGGATGGGAGCGACAAAATTCACCCGGGGACATGCGGCACTTCCACGCGAAGACGCCCAGCGTTGCGCCGCACTCCGGGGCCGATTTGTAGTCGGCGCACTGATGTTGCCCAAATCAAGTTCGTAGTGGTCCTCTATAAAATCACAAAACATATATATATATATGTAAGTATTTACATAGTTGGTAAACTCTTCCGACTGGTTTTCGCATACAAAAAGTATTCTTCCGTATTATCGTGTGGCTGCGTTTATCCTTCGAGCTCTACTCACTTTTCCAAACAGTCTCGAGCAGGTAGAGTGGCTTCTTGAAGCAACTCTCTAACTTGTGTTTGATCTCGCTGACGCCGATCAGCACCGGCATTATCAAGCCTTCAGTCGCTGTCAAACGAGCAATATTATTGCCTCTGTTTTAAATGCTTATTGTTTTTTTTACAATAATACTTTCGAAAATTCGAAAGTAGAACGTTATAATATTATAAAGTAGCATTTTCGAATATTCTAATAATTTTAGACCTATTCTTAATTTTAAAATGTTTTCGCTTCTCTAACTATTCCTTTTGGTGTCGAAGCCCTCCTTTTCGAGTGTCTTCTCAAGGACTGGCTTCCCCTTCGTGGACCACGCGTGCAGAATGCGTCCATAGTGGTAGTGATTCGATACCTGTGCTTTTTGACATAATATTACTTTAGAATACTTCAAATTAGCACTTTAGAATATTCTAAAGTATGCATTTTGGGATTATTCTTAATTCTAGAGTATTATATGTATTTGAGTGTGTATGTAAATATTACTCATATAAGGATATCAGATTAATGATATGCTACATATTTGATGAAGTGCACAACCCTGCACAGAGTCACAGATGAAGGGGCTATAGAGTATGCAGAAGTAAAGATATTTATTTTTTCTCTTAACTTTAGAGACTAATCAAACATATGAACGTCGCATATTTTCACAATAGTTCGCAGGGAAAACAATCAAGTACTTGGCGTTATTTTACTGACAAACAGACCTTGATCATCCACGACAACTCGTGCTTCTCGACAGGAGGTGAAAAAGCGGCAGAGTCAAGAGACATTCCCACAAGCAACGCCGCCGCGATCAGCCAGAATAAAGTCATATATTTTCGCTGAAATTTAAAGAACACCATTTGTCGCTAATTATTAAAATAATTACAACCTCAAGACATGCCTCAAAAGCCGCATGTCTTCGTCAAAAGGGCCTGACATTACTGCATTTATGTATACATGGCGCTCAGATTGTGGAAGAAACGGGATTCTAAGAGGGCATTTACGATGTTGGCAGAGGGCTTCTCGAAGGAATTTTACGACTTGATTCTCGCTTCTGAATAAATGAGGAATTCTTCAGTCTTCATTTTGAAATTTAAGAGTAATATCGAGCTGCGAGAAATTATTGTTGCCCACACGATTGACATGACAATCTAAAAAAAAGTTACATTAGTTTTTTTCCAATTCTGCCTTCTGGTGAAGCTTTTATCAATTGTAATAAGATATGTTAATATTACAACATCAGGATTGGTAATAAATGCACTGAACGCCGCATGTCTTCCTGAAAAGGGCCTGACATGACGGGCATTTACTCAGAAGAGGAATTGCTTATTGTTAGATGATACGAAGGCATTTGCGCTGCTGGCCGCCCGTCGCGTCTTGGCGGAATTTTTCATGACGGCTTGACGCTTCTGAATGAAAGAGATGACTGTTTCAGCATTCATTTCGAAATTTTAGAAGAAGAAATAACATTTTATTCTAGCTCACAATTTTGATAGTGCAACGCGGAGAAATCACATTAGTTTTTCCCGAAAAATAAACAAAACACTCATATTGAATTAATTTAAAGAATAAAAAGAGATTTAAATAATTCTTCTTGCTGGTAAAGTTGATATTCATTGTGTATTGCAATTCTTTCTGTTTCTTCTTCTCTACTCTTCTCTCGATTGCTTCTCAATCTCCCTCTTATGAACCGACTCCAGGTGCAAGAACAATAGAATGGAAAAGAGCAACCTATTGCTAGAACGCTTCATAAATTAGCACATTAGATCCGTGGTGTGTTAGTAGTCAAATTTTGTGGCTATCAAACAATGACTCCGTCATCTTATTTTACATTGTGGTTGTTGAAATTGTAGCTCCATTAATTTCAGCTCGATTCAGAAGGAGTTAGCCAACGCATTACGTGCAAGTTTTGAATAAACGCGTCCTGGCATGCTAATTAAAAGCTGAAACATGAAGATTAAATAATCATAACAATCATTCTTGGCATTAAAAGCGCAGTGATTGTTAGAAAACAAACACAAATTTCCCCAATTTTCAAGGATTATTGCTTTGCATGTGGTACATAAATATGTACATATTTGAATGCATGCCCAGAACCGCTTGCTTTGGTGCTTTCGGCATTTAAAACAATGAACAGATAAATAATGATCAGATAAGATGTGCTCCCATTCCACATTTCTTCTTGGTTCCCTTGAAATAACAGTTGACATGGTTCATCTCTTCCGCAGTCCATTTTCCATCTGCCTTCATATTCCTCGGAGAGGAGTCAAAGCTGTACTCGCTCTGCGGTTTGTCCTTCCGCCACTCGCCGTATTCCATCTAAGATTGGAGTATTCTATAATTGGAGTACTCTAAGATTGGAGTTTTCTAGGATTGGACTACTCTAAGATTGGAGTATTCTAATATTGGAGTATTCTAAGATTGGAGTATTCGAAGATTGGAGTATTCTAAGATTGGAGTATTCGAAGTTTGGAGAATTCTAAGGTTAGAGCATTCTAAGATTGGAGTATTCTAAGATTGGAGTATTCTAAAACTGGAGTATTCTAAGATTGGTGTATTCTTATGTCGTTGTCTCAACAAGGACTTGTATTCAAAATAGCACCGTCAAGATGTCTTCAACGTTGCATGGCACCCAGAAGAGGTGGCCAAGGAGGTCGCCGGTGCATATTTTATGAGGCCTACAACTTGAGATATTCGATGGATTATCATAAACTGAATGACTAAATCCTCCCAAAATAATTTCTTGTTCTGATGTTCTGATTAATTTCTTTGTAAATATATTTGTAAAATAAATATGGACTAGCCGGCTATACGAAACCATAACAGACGACAAATGTATAATTTTCATCAGCCTGGCTAGTTATCACGTCACTACTTTTTCAAACCTTGGATAGAAGTACTTGAACTTCTCCCGACTTGTTCCGGCAAGTGCAGTGACATACGAGAGATTTGAAGCTGGTTCGTTGTACATGTAGTACACATCAATGTAAAGACGGCCAAAGGAGACGGCAAATTCGAACGAGTCATTAACCTAATGATTATTAAGAAGGAGAAATAGTTCCGATACTTTATTGAATATTCAGCATAAGGAATATCGGGGAAATTAATTGGAACGTTTGACTGGAAGTCATTAAAGAGATTACTAACCCGTCCAAGAGTTCTCATCAGACTAAGTTCCTTTTGCGAGTGAAGTGCTTGAAGAAGTTGTTCGGAGTGCTCCTCAGCAAAGAAGGCCAAATCGGCGTCGTAAGTACTCGGAATCAGCGAACATTCTCTGTACCATCCTGAATTCAGGTTTTTGCAGAATTGTAAAGTTAATAAGCAAGAAAATGAAAGAACCTAATAAGGTGCCCTCGAAAATAAATGGATTCGTTCCATGTCGCACAAGGAAATCTCTCGTTTTAACAATCTTAAAGAGATCATTAAACGCTTGTTCAATCATGAAGGTTTTAAAGAAAATAAATTATGATGCAAGAAAACTGGCATTTTCAACAAATTCGAGCGGCATTGTCCGCCCTTGCGATCGCCGCTTCATATCAATTCGAAGGCAATCAATAAAAGAAGATCGATTCCAAGCGTTAATAAATCCTTTGATATCTTCCGGTATTAAGAGACCAGGCGCATTTGGCATTGTTCGAGTGCTATATCTGAAGACACAAGTTGAAATAAACTTCACCAAGGAGAGACTTTTTGTTTCACTAGTAAGAGCATTCACAGCAAAAGATTTTCATGACGCACTGAAAATTCATCTACCTTTTTTATATTATACGTAATAATACTAGATTACGATATCGGAAATAAAAGATTTCGACGCACCGAAGAATTGCGCGTCGTTCGTTGTTTGGCATGATAAACATGACATAATCCTTGGTGGAGTCATTCAAGTGGACAGCGAAGCTGCTGCTGGATGATGATGAATTTACAGCAATAGCAGCATGCGAGAGGGAAGCCTGAAATGAAGTCTCCTCTTTAATCAATTAAAAAAAATCACACTTTTTTTATGATCAAGGCAAATATCAATATTCACCCATTAACCACTTCACAAGCATTTACCCAAATTGTAACAAGCCCTAGCGATTGTACCATTTGGGTGAATATGGGTGAAAGAGGGTGAATGAGTGAATGTTGTTATTTTCCACGATCCGTAAAGAAGAAAATTATAGTATACGGCAATTCCAAAAACCCACGAGAATATTCTCCGTGTCATGAAGATTGGCTCTCCCTGAATCAAATTTCTCTAGAAAGTCGACATCAATGACAAGAGCCTCAACGCCTTGAGGACGGGCGAAGCGTTCGGTGAAGCTTTTCTGAGCAAGAAACGCATGATGTCAGGCCAACATTTTAGCCATTTTTCGATCGGGAATTCTTTGCCGAGAGATAAAAAAAAGGAGGGCTAATTTTAACAGTATTCGGAGGCAGTGCAAACTGCCAACGGAGGAAGAGAACGACGATTACTAGCAGAAACAACCATCGAAGAAGGAAGCCATGAAGCATCCCATTAAAGTGTCGCCAATGGATAATTCTAAATATTTCACATTCTTTCATGAATACTATCAGCATCATTCACTTGAAAATTGCAATCAAAAAGAGAAAAAAGTCTATACTCAATTGTTGTGTCCGTCCCCGAGAGGGACAGAGAGCGCGAGGCGAGGCGGGAGAGAGGTTGATCAGAGAGAGAAGAGAAGACCACCGGTCAAGATGAGCAGATGAGAGCGCTTCCCTATTGGTATATATGCTAATATTTAGATATATTAGCATATATACCAATAGGGAAGCGCCAAAGTGGCAAATACAAACTACAAACTACAATGTGCTAATAACAACTAAATTCACGTAGTTTAAAAAGTGTAGATATTTACTGTCTACACAACAAAATGCAAGGTTGCTACACAGTGGAGCTCAAAGAAAGGAGTCAAAAGGAGAAAATAAACAAAGATATCACTAAAAATAATGACGCAAAATATCGACCGTGAATAAAGTGAAAGAAATTAAAAAAAAAATCAATGTAAACCTTGGCTGTCATTACATACATTCATATCTTAGTCTAAATCGTCCGACAATATGGCATTTATACAGCGCGTTCAGCATTGGAACAGCAAAGACGACATTCTTAGGCGGCATTTACGATGTTGGCCTATAACATCTTGACACGGCATTTTACGACTTGATTGCTTTCGTCTTCTTTTCGAAATTTTAGAGCAAGAACGAGCAGAGAGAAATTCTTCTTGCTCCCACTATTGATATGGCAACGGGAATCATTGATTTTTTTCAACAGCAGAATAGAGGAATACAACCACTCATTGGACCGCTTCATGGCGAGAATTCTCTTCCCAGTTCTCATCCTCTTCTCCTCTGAACGATTCGTCAGCTTCTCAGACGGCTCTTCCTAGCCATCTTTTCGATGTTGCATTTAAAACAAGAGGGCAAGGGTATCCCGGCAGTTCGCTGGGTCCGGGTGTACTACAAATAATTTCGATCTCAGATTAGCTTTCCAATTTTCTCGTTTTCCGTTCGCTTTTCTCACTTTCTATAACTTCAATGTTTCGCATTCCTGACGATAGGAAAAATTGCCAAAACGGTGATTTGACAATTTTTCCTATCGTCAGGAATGGCAAGGCATGTAATATTGTAAATCCCCGTCAAATATTATGGCTTACCCGAAATCTCCGAAGAAAACCAAATTTTTGTAATTGATACTTTTTAAATGATACATGTACGCAGAAAATATCTTTTTTTTTTTTGAATATGCAAACATAAAATTAGTCTTTATTCTGGCAAAAGAATATGACAGTGACAATCATGGCCAAATGTAAAGAGCGGCGTCGCTGTCGTATTCCCGCCCGTGTACAAGGAATTGTTCGACGCAACCGAAGACTGCGTGTAGTAAACGTCTGTGTTGGTGTGAGAAGAAGGAATTAAACGATTTCGAACTGTTTTACTTTTTTTTTTAATAACTCCGAAAAGAACTGATGCAACAAACTCAGTGATTGGTTTCGGAGAGAGTGATAGAGAGATAAAGGATACCTGGAGACTCGAGGCATCTCCACGCGAAGATGCCCAGCGTTGCGCCGCATTCGGGGGCCGGAGCGGCAAAGCCAAGAGTGCCATTGGTAATCGGCGAACTGCTGTTCCCCAGAACAATTTCGTAGTGGTCCTCTAAAAGTCACAGAATATACATACATATGTATATGTATGCATGTATGTATGTATGTATGTATGTATGTATTTGAATATCAAAGATCGCTATTTTTCGTGCGAAAAGTATGCTTCTGCGTATCGCTTAGGACAGATGCGTATCTTTCAAGCTCTACGCACCTTTCCAAACAGTCTCGAGCAGGTAGAGCGGCTTCTCGAAGCAACCATTTAGCGTGCTTTCGTTGCCCTTATTCACCGGAATGATTTGGCCTTCAGTCGCTGTGAAACAGGTAATTTGGTATTCGTTTTAAACAGTTCTTCCTTTTATCTTAATACAATAATGCCTTAGAATTCTCCAAATTAGCGCTTTAGATCATTCTAAAGCAAGAATTTAATTTTAGAATATCATAAATTAAGAATTTTAGAATATTCTCATGTAAGAATTTTCGAATATTCTAAAGCAAGAATTTTAGAATATTCGAAAGTAAGAATTTTAGAATATTCTAAAGAATGATTTTTGGAAAATTCTAAAGAAAGAATTTAGAGTTATTCTTAATTTTAGAATATTTTCGCAGCCCTAACTAATCCTTTTGGGGTCGAAGCCCTCCTTTTCGAGTGTCTTCACAAAAGACTGCGCGAACGGCGTGGACCACACGTGTAGTTTGCGGTCCAAGTGGTAGCGATTCGAGACCTAATTTTTCACACAATATTACTGCATGCTTTTTGTATTATTTCTGGCTATTTTTTCACATTCTAGATTAACGATATGTATGTGATGAAGTGCAACACATTGCACCGAGAAACAGATTGTCAGTTGAGCGATAGAGTAGACAACTGGAGAGACAATCGCTGACAGAGAAAAAGCAAGTAGTTTGCATTGGTTCTGTATTGTGCTGACATCAGCAGACCTTGATCGGAGTTCTGATTTTTGGTTCAATGATCTTTGGTCCAAAAATCATTAGGCCAAAAATAATGCAAACCTTGATCATCCCCGATGCTTCCTGCTTGAAGATGCGATGCTCCTGAGCGGTTGCGTCAGGCGACATGCTCACGATCAACGCGCTCGCGACAAGCCAGAGTAAAGTCATCTCTTTTCTCTGAAATTGATTAGAATCATTTTGTTGTTTTTTTTGCAATAATAACATGTATATATATCTAAGGACAGCTAATGGTAAGTGATGCACTGAACGCCACACACATCTTCGCCAACAGGCCTACATTATGGCATTTATACAGGGCGTTCAGAAGTGGAACAGACGGGTTTCTTCGACGGCAATAACGATGTTGGCCAATAGCTTCTCGACACGAAATTTTACGACTTGATTGGTGCTTCTGTATGAAAGAAATGTACGTTTCGGCCTTCATTTCGAAATTTTTGTGTCAGCGGAAAATTCATGCTGTCCCCATATCTGCTTGTGCCACGCGAAAAATCATAAAAAAAAATTTCCCATAAAACAATCTTACTTAAGAGAGCATGTCAGTATCCTTCGATCAAGGCCTGCCCTAGGAATTGTTTTTCGAGTTTGTTCACCAAAATTGGGTACAGTATACAACTCGACGTGGCCAACAAAATAGGCTATATTTAAAACTTGAAAAAAATTTTCCGTGCGGGACCCGGTGCACCAATTTTTCACTTGTCATAACTCGCTTAAAACAAATAGTTTGACAACCATCGAGGTATCATTGGATAGCTTTTTTAAGGGGCTTTAATTTTCATGTTGATGATGTTTTCATAAAATTTCATCTTGGCTATAAAATACGGCCCTGAATATTTTCGAATGCAGTTTTTCGCCAAATTAAGTATTTTATGCTCATTTCCACACAACCGCTCCCACATAGGCTTAAAGTGCGTAAAATTTGCTACAACATATGTGTCTTTCAAAAAAATTGAAGGTCCCGGACTATGGTTCCAAAACGCTTGAATATGCTCCAGTGTAAACTGTAACAGCGTGCAAGCGCATTCTTCGATCCATAACTGCGCTCAATGTCAATATCTCAAAATCGTAAGTATATCATCTAAGAGCTCTTACGGAGGTGTTCAAATGTTATATACATACTTTTATTGAAAAGTTTCAATTTATATGGGAAATTTCGTTCTGTACAATTAGAAGGCTTAAAAATCTACTTAAAAACATTATCGTCTGTCGAAACATACATCATAAGAAAGAGGATGAAATTTGGTACAAGATGAACTCCTTTCAATGGAATTCCATGCATACGATCTTTTGTTCTAAATCAGAAAAGTAGTGCCAGTAGCCTCGCTGTCATTTCGCCCAAGAATTCACATTTTAGGTTATTCGAATTAGAATATTCCAATCCTTTTTTTCTACAGTTTTTCCCATAAGGCCTTGTTATACTACTATTATGGCTTATAACAAAAGATCGTATACATGAAATTCCATTGAAAGGGGTTCATCTTGTACCAAATTTCATCCTCTTTCTTATGATGTATGTTTCGACAGACGAAAATGTTTTTGAAGTAGATTTTTAAGCCTTCTAATTGTACAGAACGAAATTTCCCATATAAATTGAAACTTTTCAATAAAAGTATGTATATAACATTTGAAGACCTCCGTGAGAGCTCTTAGATGATATACTTACGATTTTGTAATATTGACATTGAGCGCAGTTATCGATCGAAGAATGCGCTTGCACGGTGTTACAGTTTACACTGGAGCATATTTAAGAGTTTTGGAACCATAGTCCGGGACCTTAAATTTTTTTGAAAGACAGATATGTTGTAGCAAATGTTACGCACTTTAAGCCTATGTAGGAGCGGTTGTGTGGAAATGAGCATAAAATACTTAATTTCGCGAAAAACTGCATTCGAAAATATTCAGGGCCGTATTTTAGGGCCAAGATGAAATTTTATGAAGACATCATCAACATGAAAATTAAAGCCCCTTAAAAAATCTATCCAATGATACCTCGATGGTTGTCTAATAATGCGTTTTAAGCGAGTTATGACTAATGAAATTTTAAACATTGGTGCACCGGGTCCCGCACGGAAAATTTTTTTCAAGTTTGAAATATAGCCTATTTTGTTGGCCACGTCGAGTTGTATACTGTACCCAATTTTGGTGAACAAACTCGAAAAAAAAATCCTAGGGCAGGTCATAATAGGGGCCTGCTCGAGTCTTATGGACATCCTGTCTTAACTACTATAAATATTATGACAAGATTTAAATAAATCTGCCTTCTGGTGAAGTTTATATTCTTTGCGTATTGCCGTTCTATATTCTTCTCCTCTACTCTTCTCTCTCTCCCCCTCTCTCCTGTCTCTATCTTCCTCTTACTCTCTCGCTCCGACAGTATAATCAAGAAGAATGAACACTTGCTGGACCGCTTTATGTCTATAATTCTCTGCCCTCTCTCGAACTCTTCCCCTCATATGGATTCGCCAACTTCTTATATTAGATATGATTTTTTCTTGATAACTGGCAATTGTATTAAAAAAAAAAGTTGATAGCGTGACTCGATGGTTTGCAAAGTTCGGCTCAGTCTCCAAAAATTTGTCAAGAAAATTCGATGTCAACTTTTTTTCTTTTCCGTACTCTCTTTCTCTATCTCTCTCTCTCATCATCTCCTCATTTCCTGCATTTTCCACCCCACCAATTTCTATTCGACACTCTCGAATTGGTCAGTTGTTTCGAGAGCCACAGCACTAATCGTTGCTGGAAAACGCGACATAAACATCGTTCCATATTTTACTACTAAATTCATAACATAATGCACACAATAATAACACAGTTCGCACTGGTAACAATATGTTGAGAGCTCACTCGAAAGGTCATCATCACTGGAGTAACGTTAGAAGGGTACGATAATGTAATGATTAACTTAATGATTATGTCATTTCTGAAGAGGGTGAAAATGGCGTTTTATAATCAAAAGAAGACTAAAAAGCTTCGATTTTCAAAGTCTAAAAAGCTAGATAAATATATCTAAGAGAACAGTAAATTAGAGAGAATTCACTACTATGAATCATGTAGTTCGGCTCCATTCCTAAAGACGACAGTAACAAGTAACCAAGTGAAGAATCCAAATTAATACATTAATCGTTCAGCTATCCTTGACTTCAAACATTCTCGATTCCTCAGATTATTCAATAACTTAAAGCCTAAATGCATTCCTATCAATTATGAGGAAGCGCTCAAAAATCCATCATACAGAAAAAGAGCGATGAAAAAAGGTCAAGAAGATCTCGGAAGAACCAATTTCAACAGGAAGAGAATAATCATGATTTAGGATATACTAATTAGAGGCAGGCTTGGAAGCGCACCTAGAGACGCGACTTAATGAATGCTCGTGGTCGCCCTGAAAATCAGGCACAGGTCGCGGTGGTGGCTCCCGAAGCGACTGGTACCGTATCCCCAGCTTTACCTGCCTTCTTCGACTCGCTTCTTTCCAGCATACGGCGAATGACATCGAAGATGACCTGAAACAAAATAATTCATCGACGATTTCCTGTGTGCGAAATCGCCCTGACTGCAATAACCATAAAAACAATACACCCCGCGGATTCGAACCCTGGTCTACCGCGCAAAAATCCGTCCCACAACCAATAGGCCAAGATAACACCCTACCGATGGCTGAACAAAGTCGTTGTCGACGAGAGTCACGAGGCAGAACGACTCGTGAATACGCTCAATGACACCGCGAGATGGCGAGCCTTTCGGGTACAGAATAGCCCTGCAAATTAAGATGAGTAAGAGAATACACCGAAGGAGGGATGAGTGTGTGAGAGAAGAGAGAGAGATGAGGATGTGAAAAGAGAGAGAGAGAGAGAGAGAGAGAGAGAGAGAGAGATAGAGGGAGGGAGGGAGAAAAAGAGAGAGGGGGAGAGAAAGATAGAAAGAAGGAGAGACAGCGAGAGAGTGAGACAGGGAGAAAGAGAGCGAGACAAAAGGAGAGAGAGAGAGAAATATTGAGATAGTGATAAAACATCTACTTATTTACTAATCAACAACTATGTCATTACCGGAGAGCAGATAAAGGAAATGATTTATTGTGGTAGCGCCATAGGAAACCACCAGGACAGTTTTTGAAAGAAATTGACACATTGGCTTTTGTCGCAGCGTCAATCACCGGACCCGGAATCGAACCTTGGTTCTCCTAGTTACATAGCTAGCTGTTTACCAATTGGCCACCTTCAACACTTTACCAGCTCTTGATCCACATGTCGTAGGCTTCGTCGCGCCACGCGCGGAAAGAGAGCGGGTCGACGATGGTCGGCTGCGCAATCTCGGCGCCCGGAAAGACGCCCCACGTCACTGCGATCGGCGTGGTTGGCTCGCCGTTCTGGCGGTCGAGGGTGCCCTGGAAGGGAGAGAGAGGGAGAGAGAAACAGAGAGAGAGAGAGAGAGAGAGAGCGAAAGATAAAGAGAGAGTGAGAGAGAGAATGAGAGAACGAGAGAACGAGAGAGAGAAAGAGTAAAATTGATTTAGAGAAAAGAAGAATACGAATCATAACCGTACATCTCTGTTGATTAGGTGGTAGTTGATGCGCGGGTGGTACTCATCGATAATCTCCAGGAGAGACTTGGCATTCTCGGATGAGATGAAGCATTCGAGATAGGCCTGGAGATGAAGGAACGAGTGAAAGTGAGAGATAGAGTGATTGAGTGAGGGTGAGTGAGAGAGAGAGAGAGAGTGAGTAAGAAATAGAAAGAGAGAGGGCGAGAGAAAGACCACCATCCAGTAGCAGTATAGAGGGGAGTGAGAGAGAGACAGATAGAGAGCGAGCGACATATATTGAGTGAGAGAGTGATCGAGAGAGTGGTCGTGAGAGAGAGAGAGAGAGAACGAGAGAGTGAGAGAGAGAAAGAGTCTGAGACCCACCTTCTGGTAGCAGTATCCTCCTGGCTTGCCCCATCCCACGAGTGGGTCCGTCGATGGCGCGCCATTCACCGACGGCTGACTGTTGATGGTGAGCACGCCGCGCTCATTGCACCAGAGCAGCTCGTCACTGGAGAATAATTAAAATAAAAATTCAGAATATTTTATTCTCTAGCATATTCTAATTATTAATACCACAAGTTATGAATAATTAGCATATACTAAAAACAAATGTTCTAAAAGCTAAAAGCGTCAAAAGAAATTGAATGTGCTAATTGATAGGCGCTTTCCACTCGTTTTCCTCTCTTATCGAATTGGCACTTCACCATTGCCGATTTGTTTGCGGTGAGCGTGTGAAAACCACTGGCTCTTTGACTGGGAAGACAAATGGAGTAACTCGTTTTAACAAAAGATTTCTTTAAAAAAAATATTAAGACATGAAGCATACGACGTAATTGACTAAAAAAATTTAATTTATATTATTTTATATTGGAGTATTCACAAAAATTATTTTATATTGGAATATAAAAAAATTGTGTTAACTTTAATAATCTAACCTAATTAGATTCGTCTCTGGTTGAACTCCACTTTCCTGCTCGTTCCATGGTAGAGTTGTCACCTAAACTAGAATATAATTAAGACTAAATCTTTGAGATTAAAGCAGAACAAAATATTAACAAGACTCAAAGTTCCCGGCTTGACTCGAAATAATAATACGATTCAAATTTCCCGCCTCGACTATAATAATACGATTCAAATTTCCCGCCTTGACTCCATTCTCGTTCTCGGTCTGGCTGATGTAGTGGCAGAAGACGCGGCCGACATCTTCGACCGTCTCGAGCGCACGCCCGAACATGTCGAGCATCTTTTCCTGAAATTGTTTTTTTTTAATTTATATTTTTAATTAATCTTTTTAAAATCAATGAAATTCCTTCACTAATTATAAGTATATCATTAAAATATATAAATAAAAAACTTTTAGTATATTCTAAAAAAAAAAGAATACCATGCGAAAACTTTCGTTTATTCCACGCACACACGAACCTTGTCGACTTTGTTGTTGAGATGGAAGAGATAGTAGTCCTGGAGGTCGTTGAAGGCGGGCGATGACGAATTGCCCCAGCGGCCATTCGGGAAATCGTCCCAATCCTCAAGAAGGAAAGAATTGCTTTTAATCCTTTCTCATCCTTCCTTTCTTGTCGAAAATATCTTATTACAATAGTTTTATATCATCTTTCATTTAGAAAAATGAAACCAAGAGAAAAAGAAATAGACAAAAAATGCTAACCCTTGTGCGGTAAATGTAGCTCTTCGGGCGTGCTGACCAAAAGATTGGCCTGAGAGCAAGGTCATTTACTTTTATCTTTTTTTTTTAAATAAGGAACTAAAATTTACAGTTTTACATAATTATAATAGAGGAGCAAGAAAAATTTAGATTATTAAAAAAAAAATAAAAACATTTTTTTAGTTTATTTATATTTGAGTATATTCCTAACCGAACGTCCTCCTTGCATCTGAGAGGGTGATTCCCGCCGTGAGGTTCCCATGGAAGAGCGCGCATCGGTCTCTTATGCCAAAGGCCGAGCTCTTGCAGAATCTCACTGAAAAACAAACTGATTGTTGGTGCTAAATATAGAACAATTTTCTTTCTGCTTTAGGACAATCTTTATTATTTGTCGCTCTACTCACAAATAATAATATATTTATATCAAAAACTACTGCTTCTGAACCCATTTTTCCATTGCAACGGATTCGCTCATTCTGAATTTGCCCGCAATGGAATATTCCAAAATGATTTCCCCGCTCTGGAATATTCCAAAATGATTTCCCCGCTATGGAATATTCCAAAATGGATTTCCCCGCTATGGAATATTCCAAAATGGATTTTACCGCTATGGAATATTCTAAATGGATTTCCCCGCTATCGAATATTCCAAAATGGATTTCCTCGCTATGGAATATTCCAAAATAGATTCCCTCTCCTCACCGAACTGCTCCCTCTCGATTCATGGTGTACATGTGTACAGCGGGCGCAGCGCCCGTCGACAGGAGACGACGGCACATTTCAATGGAGCGTTGCATTCCTGAAATAATTTTTTTTTAATTTCAAATCCATAATTACGATTAAACTTATTTTTAAAACTATTAATCTCTATAAAAATATAATGCAAAACAACTCTACGTTTCCAATGAAAATTGCACTAATTGTAAGAATCCGAGAATTCTTCAAGATTACATAGACAGAAAGAGAGAGAGAGAGAGAGGGAGAGAGAGAAAGAGAGAGAGAGAGAGACAGAGAGAGGAGGGAGAGAGAGAGCAAGTACCTTATCTCCTAAAGACATTTTAAGAAACATAATATTATATGAGTTTTTTGGCGCTTTTTTCAATCCCTTTTCCCTAGCGTATTCACAAAATTCTCCCCACCGTAATTGCGAACGGCGTCGTCATCATGTTTGATCGGTTCGAGATCAGCGAGAATGCTGTCCGGGATCTCGAGTTGCGAGAGCTGCGCGATGCGGCGAATGCTCTCGTAGCTCTGAGCAGAAAGATATATTATATATTTTTTATTATTGTTTTGATTTTTCACCCTTCAAGAGCTCATATCTTTTTTTTCTAAAGCAGTAAATATTTAACTAATTACAACTGTAATTGAAATTAAGAACAATTTCTTAGCATCCGAGAGAATTCAAAACAAAAATTCATTTTAAAATGCCCGATGGCCCCGAGACGAGCAACCTGAATTGGCATGATGCCAGGCAGAATCGGCACCGTGATGCCCATCTCGCGGCAATCGCGTACGAAGCGTTCGAATGAGTCCGCCTCGAAGAAGAGCTGCGTCACGATGAATTGAGCGCCGGCGTCAACCTTCAATTTTATAATTTAAATCTATTTTAAAATAATTATTGGCCTTGAATTATATCTCTTCAAAAATCAATCTAATTAAATATATGCATCAGCTTAAAATTTTATCCTTAATTGAATTTAATACTCGATATCTATTTCAACAAACCTTTATACACCTTAAATTTTATATTTAATAAGCTACATTTATTTAAACAAGTATTTATCAACCTTAATTTGTATATTTACTAATCGATATCCTTTAAACATATTTTGATCTACCTTAAATTTTAATTTCAATCTCAATTTTTTATTCAATGTTTTATATACATTTATACCAATATTTAATCTCGATATATGCCCCAAGGAAATCTCACCTTTGCTTTGAGATATTCAAGATCCTTGGTGTACGATTGAGCCTCTGGATGACCAAGTGGGTAGCCTAAAATAGGTTTATGCTTTTAACGAAAAAAATTATAATTTGAACCTCTTCGACCTATTTATAAAACTATCAGCTCATGGTGGTTAGGCAAAGCCCAGGAGAGATAAGAAAAACAACGAAGAAAGTCGGGCTATTAAATCCAAGAGAAACCAAAATAATCATAAAAATAAAAATTGAGCATGCAAAGAAAAAAATTGAATATTGCAAATAATTTTTAAAATAGAATATTCCAAAATAGTGATAAAAAGGAATATCCCAAAAATCATCGTACCTGAACAACAGATGCTAAAGTAGTCGCCGTGCTCCTCCTTAATCCACTTGATCATGTCAAGTGCGCGGTACTCGCCAAGCCGCTTCTCCGTGTCTTCTTCCTAAAAATGGAATAATTTTTTTTATATACTCAATAAAAAAATCTTTGTTCGTAATAAAGCGAAACAGAAATAAAAAGTAAAATAATATTGCCAAAAAATGGTGATAAAAAAGAAATAAATATTACAAAATCTTAATAGAGAGAGAGAAAATCACAAAAAATACTAGAACAAAAAACATAATCCCGGCTATGACCATATTCGGCGGTAGATCGCCTCGGAGCGCAAGAATATTTCGAAGTCCAACAGACTTGGCCATCTCGAGATGTCGCAAGGTATCCTCTCTGAAAAGAAAGAGTTTCTTTAACTTTATTTTACAATAGACACAGGCGAATACTGGTAATTCTGGTCAATAAAGTGTTGTAAATGTAGGCTAATGGTAAGGTTGCTATTCCTAAAAATGGGAAGGTACAGTAGCCTTCCCCAATCTACCGTATCCTCACTTGGTGTACTGGACACATGTCATATGGAGCATGGTATCGACTCGGCAGTAATCGAGGCATCCCGCAGCGATTGACGTGGAAGACGTCTCTTTGTTGAAGTTCGCTGAAATGGTGAGATTCTTTTGATCAGCCGCTCGAACCTCGCTCGTATTTAAAGGGGTTGTGGAATATTCCTTATGGAATATTCCATTAATATTTGTGGAATATTCCAATAATATTTGTGGAATATTCCAACCAATATCTTACAACCCGAAGAAAGAAGAAAGAAGACTCACCCGGATCTCCTGACAAATGCCAAGTGATGTCTACGAAGAGTGGCCCTCCCTCATTATAGCGATCGAGGCGAGTGAAGAAGTTGGCGACTCCGTTGCTGGTCTATAGAAATAAAGTTAAATTATTGAAAAATTAAATAGTTAATCACATATTTAGATAATTATTGTTTAGCTATATTTTTTTATTTATAATTTTCCTTTTCTTCAAAAGATCAATAGCAGATCAAAATCTAAAGGATATATTGGAAACTCGCTGAACTTTGCTTGTTGTATCTATTCTGATTGCTTCGACAGAAATCTACTATCTAAACCGCCCTTCTTTTTTCGCTTCTTCCTATTCCGTCTTATCTCTTTGTTCTTTATGTCTTGCAGATAAAACGGGGTCTGCTCTTGACTTCTCTCTCTTTCTCCCTCTCTCTCTCTCTCTCTCTATCTCCATCTGCCTCTCTCTCTCTCCATCTTCCTCTCTCTCTCTCTCTTCATCTGCCTCTCCTCTCTCTCTCTCCCCCAAATAGCCATCATCTGCAAAACACGTGATCTAGAAATGCGTCCAAAAGTGCAAGGTCTTTCAAACAGCCGAGTCCAATTCTTGGTTGGTTACAGCTACTCCTCATGGACAAATAGATAAAACATCTCTTTCATTTGGTTCCTCTTTTTTTCTCTCTCTCCCTCTCTCTCTCTACTGCTCTCTCTCTCTCTCTCTCTCGCTCTCTCTCTCGCTCTCTCTCCAACCTTGGGCGGGAAGAACTCGAGCGAGAAGAATGGCACGCCATCTCGGATGCGAGTCGCAATGCGTTGATGCAACGGCGTGTATGCCGTTTGCGTGCCGAGCTGCAAATTGCAATTCGGAAGGAATATAAAACAAATTTTTAAATTTAAAATATTATTATTGTTTCAAACTAAATGACCAATTCACAGAAATATATTTGCATTAGAACCGTTAATAAAAACATATCGGAATAAAAATAGGCGAGAAAAAATTGATGGGAAATAAAACCTCAAATCTCACGTGCTCGTCACTGTCGCTTCTCGAGATGTTCTCGAAGGACGCGTTACTTCCACTGAAAAAAAAAATAATTATAAATAAACTAATAAATAAACTTTTTTTAGATGCTTCAAGAAATACACAAAATGAATTCAAGGAAAAAAACTTCATCTATGCAAACCATAATAACTTATTTAAACTATAATTATTACCGTAAGACGTCTCGAAACAAAAGAACCTGACCTTTCATCATGATCTGTCATCATTAGGCTATTCCGTTTCAATCAGGAAACCTGGGCACGTTTCTTGTAAGATTCACGAGTTTTTTGTTTTATTTTTTTTGTTTTTTTTTTTTCGAAAATAAGTGTATTCAACAACAACAAGTAAATATTGTTTAGCCTCTTTCAAGTACTTTATTTTTGCCATCAAGAAAAACATCTTTTAATAAAGCAAAATCCAATTACTGTACTTTTCGTGGTGGGACCCATCCTTTCCCCCTTCTAACCAATACGGTAGAGTAGCCCTGTCTGCGGATGAGAGTGACTTGCGGAGTGGCTTGCCTCCTTCTCCTCCTCCGTGCTCCTCTCCTCCTCGTTGATGGCCATTATGGGGCAGTGGTGCGAGACTCAATGTCATCTTCTCCTCTTCCTAGTGTATTCCTGAAAGTAATTATTCAAATATACCAAAATAATTATTCGAATATACTAAACCAATCAATACCAATGTAATAATGATTTAGAAATCTTCATCTAGCCAGTAAATCATATAGTTATGTGGATCTTAAATCCATTCAAGCTCTTGAGTTAAAACCTAGGTATGCCAAAAACGTATAAGCTAATGCTTCGTTTGTAAATAAAGACTATTACACAGAATTTTGCTTGAAAATTTCTCGATTTCACAAATGTTTCCCGGTTTGGGGTCAGCTCTTCCTCTTCCCACCTTCTTATCTCCCTATTTTTTGGCTGAACGGTCCGCATTCGCGTGTACCGCCCGCCCGACTGTCAGCATTCCTCCATTGGGTTATATACTCAGACGGAAGAGGGAGGCGAAGGGGGACGGACGCGTGATAGGCGAGCCATGCAGGCAAATCAAGGGTGGGTGGGACATGCAGAGAGAGAGAGAGAATGCAAAAGAGAGGAAGAAAGTGAGAGAGAAAGAGAAAGACAGAAAGAGAGAGCGTGAGAGAAAGAGAGAGAGAGTGGAAGAGTGGCAGGCAGACAAAAGAAATCCAGCGTGCAAAATAAGATGTGTAGACTTGTGCAGATGGAAAGACTTGTTGCTCACACATGGGTCAGATATGCAGAGATAGTGGGGGTTAAAAAACAGGAATTTGGGGAGGATGGGAGAGAGAGAGAGAGACTGCGATAGAGAGAGAAAGAGAGGGAGCAAGGAAGAGAGGGAGACATAGAGAGAGACATAGAGAGAGAGAGAGAGACCAGACATGATCAGAAAAGGAAAGGAAGAAAAGAAGGTCACATCGATGATGCTCCCCAAACATTGTACTTCGATCACGCCACATCAGCGGCACGCAAAGAAGCAAGGAACTGTTCTAGAAGTCATGGTCGGCGGCGGAAAACGAGACGGAGAGGAGGACAATTGATAGAGAGAGAGAGAGACAGAGAAAAGAAGAGAGAGAGAGAAAGGAAGAGAGAGAGAGAAGGAAAGGAAGAGAGAGAGAGAGAGAGAGAGAGAGAGAGAGAGGGAGAGGAGAGAGCGCGAGAGAGAGAAAGAGGAGAGAAAGAAATGACATGAGAGAGAGTGAAGAGAGAGTGAGAGATAGAGAGCGAGAGCGAAAGAGAGAGAGAGAGAGAGAAAGAGAGAGAGAATAAAAGAAACAGACTGCAGATGGAAACATGGAATCTGCACGTTCATTTCTCATGCCACTCCTTCAAGCTTTTGATGTTCGATGCGTAGATTGTAATAGTTTTTTGGGTCTGGCATGTAGAATGGCTGGATGATTGTTCTCTCTCTCTCTCTCTCTCTTTCTTCTCTTCTCTCTCTCCACTTTCTCTTCTTTTCTCTCTCTTTCTCTCTCTCTCTCTCTCTCTTCTCATCTCTATCCCTCTCCCTCTTCCCAACCCTCTCATTCTCTCTCTCTCTCTCTTGCCCACTTCCTAAATCGCTCCTTTACTGATCAAGTAACAAAGTAAGAGAACGAGAGAGCAGGCATGGCGTGATATGTTATCAGTTATCAGTAAAAGTAACAACGCAGTGGCGGGTGGACCTTGAGTAGTCCAAACTCAACGAAAACCTAATTCAGCCAGATTAAAACAATTTTTTTAAAAAAATAATATTGATTCTTTTAATATTCTATTTTACCTAAGAGCATATTTATAATTTAACAAAAAGTAAATTCCAAAAAACAACATGGAATATTCTAAAATATTGCGCAAAGAATAAACCAATTCAAAGAGTAAAAGTTCTCTTCACACTATTTATTGTTTACATTGTGCCAACATGTCGAGCTGAGGGAAGAACATGTGAGATGCACATGCCATACGCCTGGTGCCAACAGCAAGAGATCATGAGAGGAAGATAGGAGGGAGGTGGAACAGAGAATGGAAACATGCATAAGGGAGAAGAATTTCCCGGTTGACTCAACAAACTCTTGAATGTCTTCGTGTCATTTAGTTTATGCGCTTCGTTGCCTCTCTCTCTTTCTTTCTCTCTCTCTCTCTCTCTCTCTCTCTCTCTCTCTTTCTTTCTCTCTCTCTCTCTCTCTCTTTCTTTCTCTCTCTCTCTCTCTCTCTCTTTCTTTCTCTCTCTCTCTCTCTTCTCTCTCTCTCTCTCTCTCTCTCTTCTCTCTCTTTCTTTCTCTCTCTCTCTCTCTCTCTCTCTCTCTCTCTCTCTCTCTCTCTCTTTCTTTCTTTCTCTCTCTCTCTCTCTCTTTCTTTCCTCTCTCTCTCTCTCTCTTTCTCTCTCTCTCTCTTTCTATCTCTCTCTCTTGTCGGGAATTACAAACAAAAGAAATAAAGGTGCATAGTGCAAACAATAATGTTGAATGGCTGCAGAGTTCTTTCCCATGGGGGCAGCAAAGGATATTAGATACAGATGTTACTAGAGTGAGCGAAGAAATGATCGGCAGACAGAGAGAGAGAGAGAGAGAGAGAGAGAGAGAGATAAAGCAATAGAGAGAGACAGAAACAGATAGATAGATAGATAGAGAGAGAGAGAGACGGCGGAGAAAGAGAACAATTCAGTTGAAACAGCACAAATTTGGAGCTCTATATCTTGCTGTCTAAAGCCAAAGTCCGTTCTCCTGTCCCATCGCAAATAGATGCACCTTCAACCCATGAATTCGCGGCCTAAGAAATCACTCTTTTTCGGCTCTAAAAATTCGCGAACTATGTACATGTTGTAATTCCAATATTTTTGTGTTTATACAATAAAATAAAAAAAGGAATATTTTATTATGAACTCTAACAAGAAAAGAGATGTTCCATTTCAGAGCAAAAGCTAAAAATTGAAAAAAAAAATGGAAGAGGATCCTGCAATGGAAAGTGGCTTAGAGAGGTGCACGCCCCAGGAGAGGGTGATAGTGAGGGTGAGGGTGAGGGCGAGTATGTGAGGATGAGTGAGAAGAGGGCGAGATGTTGAGGATGAAGGTGAGGGTGAGGATGGGAGCTAGGAGGGGTTTTGGGGGGATGCAGGTTCATGAAAGAGAAGGAAAGCATGCAAGCATGTGAATTCAACGTGTGTAGCAGAAAAAAAAGAGTCTAAATATTATCGGCGAGCCATAAATGTTTCATATCACGCGCCTGTCCTTTTAGACTTCCTGTTCACCTTGCTGATCTGTTCAAACTGAACACATCTCTTTCTCTCTCTCCCTCTCTCTCTCTCTCCTGCTCTCACGTTCTCCTGCTACCTAGCGCGTTCTCTCTCTCTCTAACCTCACTCCCTCCCTCCTCTCTCTCTCTCAATCTCTCCGTCTCTATCTCGCGCTCTCTCTCACACTCACTTTTTCACTGCACCTTCCTTATCTTTGTCATCTTTTAAACAATGAACGGCTTGCAAACAATTCGAAGCCAACACCCCTTCCACGTTCTCTGCATAAGCTGATTACTGTCCGACCACATCATTCTCTTTCTCTCTCTCTCTCTCTAGCTCTCACTCCCTCTCTCTCTCTCTCTCGCTCTCTCTCCCTCTCTCTCTCCTTCTCCCTCCCTCTCTCTCTCTCTCTCTCTCTCTCTCTCGCTCTCTCTCCCTCCTTCTCCCTCCCTCCCTCTCTCTCTCTCTCTCTCTCTCTCTCTCTCTCTCTCCCTCTCTCTCTCCTTCTCCCTCTCTCTCTCTCTCTCACTCTCTCTCTCTCTCTCCTTCTCCCTCCCTCCCTCCCTCTCTCTCTCGCTCTCTCTCCCTCCTTCTACCTCCCTCCCTCTCTCTCTCTCTCTCTCTCTCTCTCTCTCTCTCTCTCTCCCCTCCCTCCCTCCTCTCTCTCTCTCTCTCTCTCTCTCTCTCTCTCCTCTCCCTCTCTCTCTCTCTCTCTCTCTCTCTCTCTCTCTCTCGCTCTCTCTCCCTCTCTCTCTCTCCTTCTCCCTCCCTCCCTCCCTCTCTCTCTCGCTCTACCTCCCTCCCTCCCTCTCTCTCTCTCTCTCTCTCTCTCTCTCTCTCCCTCTCTCTCTCCTTCTCCCTCTCTCTCTCTCTCTCGCTCTCTCTCCCTCTCTCTCTCTCCTTCTCCCTCCCTCCCTCTCTCTCTCTCTCTCTCTCTCTCTCTCTCTCTCTCTCCCTCTCTCTCCTCCCTCTCTCTCTCCTTCTCCCTCCCTCCCTCCCTCTCTCTCTCTCTCTCTCTCTCTCTCTCTCTCTCTCTCTCTCTGGCTCCACTGCACCATGGCCTTCCCTTATCTACGTAATCAAGGTGGGTTTATGGATTTATGA
>CALZFC010000265.1:0-207500 GCA_945643635.1 Allodiplogaster sudhausi | reverse complement strand
TTCCTTTCTAAGTCTATATGCAAGGGAAAACCACCGGAGTAGAAGGTGAGAATGATGTAGAAAGATATGTATCCGTGATAAATAAATAGTTATAATATAATGACTAGCAGGATAGGATTGGAGAGTTAATTTTTTTTATACCTTGACGTTCAATTCTACATTAAAGATTAACTCAACATTGAACTTTAATTCTACCTTGAAGTCTAGTGAGGGAGAGCGTTTCTCACACTTTATTCGCACAATTCATACAAAAAATATCTAATATATTCTATTACATGATAATTAGGCCCTAAATGCCCTTATTTTTATCAGGAAGGATGACTCAATTTGTCTACACAGTCGTGATTTTATGCTATGTTACCAAGTATATAAAGAGATCGCCCAATTAGAATATTCGTAGCAAAAAAGAATGAATTAGAATATAGCAATCAATCAATAAATCGAAAATTCTAACCTCGCCAGCCTTGACCGTCTTCATCATTCTGTCGTACAGACGATTCGCCTCCTTCTCTTCTTTCATTGTGCGCAGTTCAAGGAGTGATTCTGCAGTAGAAAATAGATCTTCCAGTAAATTCATAAATGGAAAAATTAATTAAGCAATAACTTTTTGTCTACACAAATTACTTTAATTATTTGGAAATAAATAAATATAAATAAATAACGACAAAACTAATAAATAACTACAAAACTATTTTCTTGGCTAGGAGATTGTTGGGCACTTTAGCAGTTCAATCTACTGGATAGGTGTAAATGGGTCTATCTATGGTGGGGGTGGGGGGGGGGGGGGGTCTAAAAGGGTCTACTTACGCATGAATTCAGGGTCCTTGGGCGGCGAGGCGGGCCGCTTCCTCTTTGGTCGTTGCTCTCTCTGCTGCTCCTCTCGGTCGCCCACCGGAATGTCCAGGTAAGCCAGATCGGGATGTGTTGAGGATCCTGGAGAAAAGGAAAAGAAGAATAGATATAACATTTAGACTGAATTTTTTTAATAGAATAAACAATAACAAAATTCATTCTTGAGGTTAAAAAAACTGGTAAACTTGCAAAAGTAACGGTTTTATTTGCCTTATACAACTCGCCGGAACTCAAATGACTTGTCCTTAAAAAAAAGACCCAAAATTTTGCATAATTCCGATAAGTGAAGCAGGCCGATTATTTGTTTAAATGTCGATATAAATATTTAAAAAAAAGTTGGATAGAAAAATTTTTATTTGAAAAAAGAACAGTACAAGTTTTTCGAAATGTTAGGGTTGGAAAAAACCCTTACAAAATTAAACACCTTGAACTTCGTCCGCTTCAGAGCGCATTGTACTCTGGCGGCGGCGTTGTTTGGCGGGACTCTGCAATCATCATCCACTTCTTTTTGTTCATTTTGCTAGCTATTTTGGAAATATAAAATTAACTGTAAATATTTTTTATAATAAAAATAAAGTTGCATTTAGAAGAGTGAAAAATGCAGTATTCTACTGGCTAATGAAATTGGAATATACATATAGCAGTGAAAAACCGTGTAGAATACACTATTTTATATTCGTATATTCAAATAGAAGTATTCTTTTCGAATATTCGAATATTCGAAAAGAATTTACTGGGTCTTACCGCGACAACCACATCCACTCCTTGCTCGTGCAGCTCTTCAGCCATCTCTGACGCGTAGACTGCGGCCATCTCTCCGTCTCGCTTGAAGCGGCGTTGCCGCTGAATAAGTTGTCATTTTCATTCTTTCTCTCCCTCTCTCTCCTCTCTAATTCTCTGTCACTCTCTCTCAATCTTAGATTCCCAAATTCATTGATTAACATCACAACAAATGCGGCAAACCTTGAAAGCATACTGTATTTTACCGTCGGGATATTTTTCTACGATAACAAAATTAATATTGAAAATGTGCTGTTATGCAAACCTTTTTCTTCCTCTGCGGACTCTCCACCTTTGCTGACGTTGAAGGCTGAGCCAATTCTAAAAAAAGAAAAGAAAACTTCATTTTTTCCTACAATGAAAATCGTGCATCTCTTCTAGTGCAATTATAGATCAATACAAGGGTCTATAAAATCACAATAACCTGCAACCAAGACAGGGTAGAGAATAAAATAATAATTATTTTTGAAGAAAATTGACGATGCGCAAGCAATGATAAAATAAACACGCTTATTTTCATGATTTCAATTCTGTCAAATAAATCGTTAGTTAAACTCATTTACAATAAAAACACTAATAAATAGCAAAAAAATAATAAATGTTTATTACCTTCTTCTTCCGCCGAACTCTGCAGTCCGAGAGCGTCTGCGCCAAATGCGTAGCGGCGACTTCTGCTTGAATGCACACTGCGCGCGTAGGCTGCCTGAAAAGAGAGAGAGAGAGAGAGAGAGAGAGAGAGAGAGAGATAAAGAAGAGATAGCGTGAATGATAGATAGAGACAGATTTTTCCGGCTTAACAGATTAGTATAACAGAAACTTTAAAAAAACAATTTTGAATATTCCAAAAAAAAAATAACAATATCGAATATCCTAATACTGTATATATAATATACACCAATTTAGCAGACCTGCTTAATATCAGCCCGAGACTGATTATTGCTGAGCTTTCTCTTCCGCGCTGCCACCTTTTCTGGTGCTGGATTCGTCACGTCGTGCATCTCCTCGCGTGCATTCATAAAGATACTGTAATCAAGTAAATTACGAATTACTAAATTGAAAACGGTAAATTCAGAACATATTCCAATTACTTTTCCGACTAGAAACTGTAATTATACTAATTTAAATTCTGTACTTAAAATATTTTTTGCTCCATTTATTTTGTGATAAATGTTTGCACTTTTTCTTTTATTACAATTTTTTTCTTCAAAGCATTGACGAAGCGGGAAAAAAGTTATCGTACAAACCATCATTCTATTGCGAGCTTAAGTTTTAAATATAATAGTGATAAATTTGCAACATTAAATTGTAAAAAAAAAGGTAATAGTATTGATTTCATACTATTAATAAGCTGATCTCAAGATTAATTTACTTTTTTCCCCATTTACTTTTTTGATAGCTAAAAATAAAATAAAAATATAATCTGCCTCTTAAACTCCTGGCCCATCGGCGTCTTCGCCGCATTCACAGAGAGACGTTCCACTCGGAACTTCCTCTTCGCCTCTTCATATCGCTGATGCAGAAGGTCCAATTGCTGAATTATATATATATATATTTTTTATAACTTATTTTTTATAAATTAACAAATTTAGTTCTCAAAAAAGTGAATTCTTATAATTTTTGTTATGCAGAATACAGTAGGTAAATAACCGCTGAAGTAAAAAGTATAATTTCATATATCCCTACTTTTAATCAAATTGTGAAATCGGATAACTGTCAATTTAAATTGAATTTCGAATTTGGCGCCTTTTAGTCATCCTCTTTTTACGGCCCGGCCCGCTCACCCTGAGTGAGGTGTCCTCGAGAATCTTCTTGAGACCCGTTAGTGGAACGGCGACCTCTTCGCCAACATCGTCAGCTTCGTCTTGGGCGTCGTGAGTGCGGCCAAGGTGGGCAGACCAGTCATACTGAAAGAGAGAAGGGGAGAGAGAAGGAGAGAGAGAGAGAGAGAGAGAGAGAGAGAGGGAGGGAGGGAGGGAAGAGGAAGAAAGAGAAAGAGAAAGAGAGAGAGGGAGAGAGAGAGAGAGAGGAAGAAGCAGAGATGAGAAGGAGTATTATAAGAAAAATTATTCAAGAACCAACAACATCTTCGTAGGCCACGATACGGAAAGCACTGTCGGCGACCAGTCTAAATTAATTAAAATCTCTTTTTATTCAATGACTCACATCTGCAAATTTGACTTTAAAAAATATATCTTATTAAAATTTTAAATTATAAAATATAGGCCATATAAATATTATTATTATCCGTTTATAAAATAGAGCCAATGTTTGATTTTCGAAAGTTATCCTAGCTACCGTTTACGGGAGAACGAGCAATATAAACAACAATATATCAGGACTATAATTATTTAAATAATTAAGTAACCTGATAAATGAATACGACAAATAACTAAATAAAAACATTCCAACTTGAACAGCGCGCCAAGAACGTCAAGTAATCTCTCGGGCCGGAGTTTATCGTTCGCAAATCTCATTATCTCGCGCATCTGTGCGGGCGTAACTCGAATCTTCAAAATAAAAAGGAAACTAAATATATATTCTAATAATATTTACATATATTTTTTTTATTTGGTCTACTAAGCAATATACATTCATTGCATGAAATGATATCTAAATGTAAATTACTCCTAACAGTAATCGCAAAAGAAAAAAATAGCAACGACACGATTGCACAGACTATAGACTACAGACTATAGACTACAGTATACACCTCAAAAAAGCAACTGCTCACAAGTACAGTACCTACCTGAATCGTATACTCGCTGGGCTGCAGATAAAAGAAGGCGTATGCAGCGTAGATACCGAATACTCGCTCAGTCAGACTTTGAGGCTGGAAAACAAGTTAAACATTTTTATTCTATGGATGGAAGAAGAATAATTGCTGATTACTCGTCTCTCGTAGTGGACCGTGAAATAGACGGGTTTTCAAATGGGGAATGATGTGCAAGTTAGGGTACGGTAATGGGTAGGGAAGAGCGGACAAGAGGAAAAGAGAGCATTCTACGACGAGCGTTCGTAGGGTGTGGTGACAGGTTTCATTTCTTAAGATTTTCTTTTCTCAGATTTCGTATATCCCGCCAGTAAGGCGGACGGTTTCTGTTTATTTCCAGTTACATGATGCCAGATAACCAAGGAGGTCAGCCACCGGCTCCTCCAATCCGCCCAGCTGCCCTTACCGGCCACTTTTCGCCGGAAGAGTTCGCACAGAGGGTCCGGCAAGTGTTTTTCCAGTCGAATGCAGTGGCGCCGCCACCCCGACGAGAAGTTCCGCAGTTCTCCACCAAAGGTTTTTGCCATCTCTCGCAGTCCAGAGTGGACTCGTTTTTCCCCCTATAACCAGAGCTGGTTATCCTCCCTCAGTTTGGGGAGGTCGGGTCCTCAGTTGGGACCCGGTTCTTGTCACCCATCCAAGAGTTGGTATGGTGATTTATTGAGAGTGTGCTTGCAGTGTATCGCGAGTCGGCGAAGCCTCTGGTGGAGGCGCTGTCCGACTTAGACCAAGCTGAGTCTGCCGGGTCGTGGGATGGAGCCCTCGTAAGCATCGCTACGGCTAAGGAGAAACTGGAGCAGAGGCTCACACACATGCGATTGGCCGATGCCAATCCCGGATTCTGGGACGCTTTGGATAAGGCCAAGGTCCTGTCCGGGGGCCTGGATGAGGTCACCAGAAGGGCCCTCTTGATCGCACAAGCCTCTTCCTCGTCTGGGTCCTCTTCCTCTGAAGCGTCTAGGAAGAAGGAGGATCGTTATAACTCTTGGTGAGTCATTCCCTCCTCCCTCGTTGATCTCGAAGGTGGTAGAGAGGTGATCCTGGGTGACCCGGTAGGGTATTGGCTATCACCCTGGGAGGCACCCAGATCCAGGTGTTGTTTGCCTGCTCCGGAGGTTGGGTAGGCATTCCTCCTCTGCTCCTAACACAAGGGGACTTTCTTTTTCTATCGGACCCGGTCGTGTCCCTACTCGATAAACTATTATCTCGTTGGTGTGGCTATGGAACGGGACAGTAGAGAGACAGTAATCGGGGTTATATGGGAGGGATGACCATATAATTGCTGATTACTCGTCTCTCGTAGTGGACCGTGAAATAGACGGGTTTTCAAATGGGGAATGATGTGCAAGTTAGGGTACGGTAAGGGGTAGGGAAGAGCGGACAAGAGGAAAAGAGAGCATTCTACGACGAGCGTTCGTAGGGTGTTTAGGTCCCACCCACCCACCCTTAAGTTTTTTCATCCTTTGCAGGTCGAGCTCGAGGAGACTGGGAGAAACTTGGTAGAGCAGCTTCGAGCTTTAGAGGAGCGAGAGCCGTATCTTGCTATTGTAATCCGTCGCTCTAAGACGGATCATTTGTCTCTAGGTTCTACTGTTCATGTAGACCTCTCAAGCATTCCGGTTGTTCTCGCTTTAGTTGCTAATGCCCTAGCTTCGGCCTTGCCCTCCTCACCCCTAATCCCTCCGGCTTCCGCCCCACAAGCCCATCTCTCTCCATCTCATTTCTTCATTACCCCACTTTTATTCTAGGCACGCTCTGGCATGCCAAACCGTCTCCTGGCGTTGTCTCCTCTCCAGCCGCGGGATTTGCAGCATACGTCAGAGCATCTCCAGCCACTCAAGGAGGGGTGGTACCCTCACTTTAACCCTCCTCTCTCTCTCTCTCTCGTTTTTCCATTGCTGTTACCCACGGCTCGTATTGATTGTCCCTTTGTTGTTGTCGTGTTGTTGTATGTCACCTCACTCTATCCGACCCGGTCGTGTCCTATCGGACCCGGTCGTGTCCCTACTCGATAAACTATTATCTCGTTGGTGTGGCTATGGAACGGGACAGTAGAGAGACAGTAATCGGGGTTATATGGGAGGGATGACCATATAAGAGAAGTTAGACATTTTTTTTATTTTATGGGTGGAAGAAGAGAAGAAGATCGCTGAAAAGAAATCAGCGTTTTGATTTCTAGAAAAGCTGCCGTTTAAAACCGCCTGTAGAGCCCTTGTTGGTTGAAAAATAAATGGATAAAAATATACGATATAAACTAATACCGTACCCGAGGATCCTCAACATCCACCAAAAGAGCAGGTCCACCAATCCGGCGCGTATACGGTTCTACAGGCACTGAAAAAAAAACTTTTAAAAAAGGAGAAAAGAATCAAAGATCAATAAAACTACGATAGCGCCTATTGTTATGGTAATATTTTTCTGTAAAAGAAAAGAATATTCTAAACTCTACCGACCTAAACCATCTTCGGGTAGGAATATTTATTAATCTTAAAAAAATAGAATATTCTAAAATCCACCTACCTGAACCATCAGATCAGGTATGGATAATCCAATAATGTATAAAAATAGAATATTCTAAAATCCACCGACCTGAACCATCTTCGGGTAGGGTCGGATAGCCTGTATTCTCGCCATGTTGCGTCATCTCCAGCATGTAGCTAGCGCATGTTTGTAGAAGGAACTCAGAAAACTGAAAAAAAAATTTAATGCAAAAAACCCCGCTAAATCTTCAGATCAAATAAATGAGAAACATCTTTAATACATATAATGTAATAATAAATAGTTTCTTTAAAAAAAACAATATTCACGAATATTTCAGGCAAAAAAAGAAGAAGAGTACGAGCTGGTATAATATAGTAGAAATAAGAGTACTAATAAATACCTCTGCCAACTCCGCGACCACAATTCTTCCAGCAAAGATGAGCGAATAATCCATTGAGCGGAAAATTTGCGCAAAGTCCTGCAATATGGAAAAAAAATCTTAACATTGCTATAAAATTTTAGGTCGGCGCTCTCGCTTCATTCATCTTCTTCTATCTAATTATAAGTAACTCTTCTCACTCTAAAAGCCGCAAAACGTTTAAAACTCAAAATAATTTTGAGAGCTAAAAAAACCCTTAAAGGAGCACGAAAATCGTAATCTATTTCCCACTTTTCCTGACCTTACTGGAAACCGTATAAACCCTCATTTGAATTCGCGGGAGTGTCGGCTTTTTTTTAAAGATAAAATAGGCTTCCGATCTTTGGTGGTGGACTCCTTCCGAAGCCTCCTTTTTTGAACACTTCCGAAAGACTGAATGAATGACAACCTTGAATCGCAGCGACTTGCTCTCCTTGAAGGCGTTGAGCAGCTGCTCGATGTCTCTTCGAATCCCAGCGAGCACGTGAGGCACGTGACCGTGGATGACTAAAGCAAATGAAAATTAACTCTCATTTTCCTTTTTTTGTTTGTGTGGGAGGAGATGGGGTCAGGTTCACATTCTTGGTTAATATCTTACAAAAAGAAGCACAAACTGCATTTAAAATACTAGTGATATAAATAGAACTACTCAGAATAAATATTAATTTTCGGGCTGAACGATGACCATGGGCTAAGCGGGAGGGTCCATGGATCACAGGGGATTCAGGGGTCGCATTAAGGGGGTCATTAGGGGACCTTATTAGTCATTTGGGGACCTAATTAGGGAGATCTAATCAGCGGCCGAACCTCTTTCCACCTTCTTCTCTTTGAGTCTTCGACGACCGCTGATGGCTGCCGAGACGCCGACGACATGTCTGGCCGGGACGTAATTCGGCATCTTCTTCAATTGTTGGCAATTTGCAAAGGATTCTCCTGAACACGCGTAGCTACAACTTGTTCTCAACTAATTGAAAAAAAAACACGGTGCTATCCTAGTTGGTGGGGGGGGGGCAAAATATTTTCATTTTTCAATGTACTATAAATCGTGCCCAGGGGGGTTTTAGGCCATGGGGAACACGAATATAATGTTCAATTTATAAAAAATTTTCATTTAACAAAGTTATAGTACTTCACATTTTTTCCCCTACTTTACATCTAAACTCGTGCACTAAGGGGTTTTCAGAGCTGCCAAACACTAAAATAGTGTCAATTAAGCACTATCGAATAGAGATAAGTCGAAAAGAACGTAATATTCGAGTTTAACAGGTCTGAAAACCCCTTCGAGCAGCATTTTACCTGAAATCGTCCAAAACTTATGTCAAGTAAAAGTACTGTAACTTTGTTAAATGACAAAGTAACACAAAATGAACATTATATTCGTGTTCCCATGTCCTAAAACCCCTCTGTGCACGATTTGGGGTGATTTAGAAAAAAAAAAATTTATTTTGCCCCCCCCCAACTGGGATAGCACCAAAAACATATATATTCAAACTTTGCCAGGTATCAACGACGGAAATAAACAATACGAACAGCTTGGCTCGCAAAACGGTTAATTATAATAAAAATAAAGAAATACAAACTGTGATGTTCCGGCAAGATATACTTGCATTTTGGCAAGCATAACTGAGTCAAGACAGCCAAAAAGCAATTGAGATCACAATAATATCAGGAAAACAAATGAAGCATATAGAAGGCGAAAATATTTTCGTAATTCTATGCATTCGCTCTTAGCGCCTAGTGCACATCGGGGATATTTAGCAATTCGCGGCCGTGTTGCACTCGTTATTACAGTATGACGGATACCCTCACACTATAATTCTTGGCTATCCTTCTTCACTTCGTTCTGACATGCAAAGATAGTTTGTTTACTGCTTCCTTAACTGTTCAAGACATTTTTGACGATCTTATTTCATGAATATAAGTCTTTATCAAGCCGTCCACATTAGAATAGAATGTGACCAACAAATCAAATCAACAAGGAGTATAACATTACTGACAAAACGTAGGACGGATGTAGACTCGTATTGAATTTTTTTAAAATTATTTTTTAAAGATATGATCATGTTGTAATAATTCTTACTATAAAATCAAAAAGGGAAACGGGAATATTATGAAATTAATAAAGTTTTAAAAGGGTTTATATAATAATCCAGAGAAATCAAGCTAATAAGCCTAATCCGGCCCACTATCTCCTCTTAATCTCGAGAATCACCCTCGGTACGCTGCTCTTTATCTTCTTTAGCATCGTGATCTGCAAGGTGCCACCGCGAGCCTTGACAGCCTCCTCGAAATCGGGCACACTTCCGCTGAGGCCAAAGTAGACGAGTTTGGCAGCGAGCCAAGCCACGCCCCCTTTCTCGCTCAGGCAGTGCTCAATCGCATCAAGCAGACTGTCATAGTCTTCCTTGTTGTAGATCGTCTCGGAAGTCAGAATGACGTCAGCGCAGCCTTAAAGGAGACAAAAACTCACGTTTGAATTCGCGCCATTTTGCCTGAAACAAGGGCGAGAGAGAGAGAGAGACACGACTACAATAGCCAGGAAAATTCTATTAGATTACGGTGGTTGCGTTTCGTGTGCACCTTTAGTGACCGGAATGTCAGCTCACGTAAATATATTAGTAATAAGAGTAATTAGTGAATTAATAGCATAGATAGACCCCCCCCCATCAGGCACCCTAGCCTTCTCCTTCCCATAGATTATCAAGTTATCTCCGAGGCATTCCAGACCCGGTTAGTTTATCCACTAGCTTTCACCTCACCTGGTTAACTTATCCACAAGCTTCCGTGACCTTCTTGACCTTATCTTACTTAGCCTTTCTCACCCCCACCCCTGCAAACCTGCTGGAAGCTTGCTAGGCACAGCACTCCACGGGCCGGCCAGCAGCTGGCTTCTCTCCTCGGGCACGCCATTCTTGGCGAGGTTCGCACGCGTGAAGCACTCGAGGACCGGCTCGTTCTCAAGTTGACAAATAAATATATCCAACTTTCTCTCTGCCTTCGCATCATCTCCCCACTCTCTCTCTCTTTCTCTCTCTCTCTCTCTCTCTCTCTCTCTCTCTCTCTTTCTCCTCTCTCTCTCTCACTCTCTCTCTGTCTTTCTCTCTCTCTCTCACTCTCTCCTCAATCTCTCACTCTCTCTCTCTCTCTCTCTCTCTCTTTCTCCTCTCTCTCTCACTCTCTCTCTGTCTTTCTCTCTCTCTCTCTCTCTTTCTCTTCTACACTCTCTCTCTCTCAACTAACAAAGTCCTGTAGTATGAGGCTGGCCGCTCCGCACCGTGCCGCCGTGATGGCCGGGAGTGCTGCGCCACATCCCAGCTCGAGCACGCTCTTCCCTGCCATGTCCTCTGCCCGCTCCTCCACCAGCTCGGCCAGGTCAAGGGCGCACTCCCAGATCTACAACAGTAATGTTTATTATTTTATTTTTTTTGCAATATTAATTTTGTCATTTAATCATTAATTTTTTTTCACCATTTTTTTCCTATTTCACAATTTACTTTTTATAATATTAACTGTAGCATTTAAGAACTTTTTTTATATTCTCAATTTCATCAAACAATTTGCTCATTTCTCTGTTTTTTCATAACTATTCGTATCTCCGAATCGCACAGCTAAGTTCCAAAATCACACCCTCGTAAGCTCGGTTTCGGGAATCGAACTTGCTCCTTTTGCTCGCAGCGCCGTGGCATCTTACCACTGGGCCAACAACGTGCCCCAACCTTGAAACCACCCTCGTAGAGATGCGTTGTGACGTCTGACTTGTGAATGTCTCGGAGACTCGCGTCTCCCTCGGCGTACTTCTCTCGGACGAGGCCGTCCACTGTCGTCTGCTTGAGATGCACGAGGCAGAGGCCACCCGGGAGGCGCACTTCTTCTGTCATCGATCAAGCTGAGAAAGAGCGAGAGAATTGGAGAGAGAGAGAGGAGATAGAGATGGAGAGAAAGAGAGAGAGGGAAAGAGAGAGAGAGAGAGAGAGAGAGAGAGAGGGGGAAGAGAGGAGTGAGAGAGAGAAGGGAGAGCAAGAGAGAGAAAGAGAAAGAAAAAAATAGCGAAAGACGGAGAGAGAGAAAGACGAGAGAAAGACGAGAGAGAGAGAGAGAGAGAGAGAGAGAGAGAGAGAGAGAGAGAGAGAGAGAGAGAGAGCGTCATTGTAGCAGAGACGACAACAAGTTTTGCGAGACATGGATTTGATATGAATGGGAGAATACTACACGGAAATAAAGCGACCGATGAAGAGAGTAATTAATTAATTAATCAACCTTCTCCATAAAATTCCCCTTTTTTTTAGATAGACCTTCCTCGTGTCTCTTTATACACTTGAACACAATGGCTGCTCTTGCAAAATTTGATTGCTTAGACCCAAATCGAAGATAATGTTTATTTCTGCATCATCCAAAAATGTAAAAAAGACATATATGTATATCCTCTTCGAATTGCACAAAAAAAAGTGGAGAGCAATTTGGGAAAGAAGAGAAAGAAATGGAGACACCGATGAAGCGTGCAGAGGGTCAATGTAGCTATCACAATTGCGAAAAATTTAGTCTTTCAGCAAAAAAAAAAACGTTTCCGGAGGAGTGCCATAAAATGATTTTAAAAAAATGTTGATATAAATTGGCACAGTAATCAATACAAAACTATTTCGAAAGTCCTAGAAAAGATATAGCTTAAGAGCTCAAAAGACTGTATTCTACTCGTTTCGACAAGGGATAGGGTTCAATATGGCGGCATGGCGGTACTGTAGCAAGTGGCACACTGTAGTCGCGGATTACAAGGGGTCATTTCAGGTACGCTGGGTCGCCAAAATAAATTCCCTCAACATTAAACGACATTTGAAACGTCGGATAAAACTTAGTATGTTTGAAACTGTGTCGAAAACAGCAGAAAATTTCGCCGAGAAAAAAAGGTTACTCTGATAAAAAATAAAGGAAAAAGTCACTCTTATATATATATATATATCTTGTCTACTTTAAGCTCTATCACCATTTCTTGCCATTATTAGATTTCAAAGAATAAATAATATTCACAAATGAGAGATAAAATCATCACAACAGTGCTGGGCCAAAGAAGAAAGGGAGTATAATATCTTGATACAAGATATTTCTTTAAAAAATTTTTTCTCAATTCAAGCCTCTCCCGCCATAGGAACTAAGAGATTAGAGCAGCACAAAAATAAGGAAAGGGAAATACAAAATCAGCACTCGGAGATCTTCGGAGACAACATTTTTCAAAGAAAAAAGCGGGGTAAATATGAGAGAAGGGGAATCCAAATAAGAATAATCCAAAATCACTTACGCTTTTTCAAATCCACATGGAAAATACCGAAAACAAATTACGCTTTCTCAAGCCCACATTCGAATATACCAACAAAAAAAAGAACAAGGGCATCCCGTCTTATCTTGACACTCTTATCTTCTTATACTCTCTTGAATAGATGGATGAAGTGGATATGTCTGTGAATGTCACGCTAGATAAAACATTGGATATCCCATAGCATCTGAGAGGATCACCTAAAGTTGGGATTAATCATAGAGGAAGCTGGAAGGGCCGATGAGGTGCTCTCTGGGTTGCGCATAAAGTGCAAAATATCCTTCTTCGTAATGATGCCTAGCACCTTTCCGCTCCGTGTCACCAAGATCTGTAATAAGTGAGACCGGAATATTGAATATACTTTTTACGAATACTTTTTTTTTAAATTTATTTTTCAATCTTCTTCATATAAAAATATTGAGAAATCGTCTGTTTCTTCTTTATTTCTACTCTTGATACATACATTCATTCATCACTGAATCAGTCTAAATATTTATAATTTTTTTTAAATAATTAATAAAAAAATAAAAAATAAATAAAAAAAATTTTCGATTGATCTAATACCTGCCGCAGTCCGAGCTTGCGGAACATGTCAATCACGGTCTCCATCGGCGTGTGATCCGTCACGGTCATTGGCGCCTGAAATCATATTTACTTATTTATTTATTTATTCATTTACTTATAATCAGTAATAAAAAATTTCGCATCAGTATATCCCTGTAAGTTCGCACCAACTACACACGATTTTGTTTACATCTCAAAATAACAGAACATAATACTAAAGCTTCAAATTGGTTGTAGATTTTCATGTCAGCATATGGAATGGCAAGGTAGCAAACGCTAAATGAAGGTCTATATCCCCAAAATTTTAAGCTATGCCTCTAATTGTAAGACGAGAAAAAAAGGCTCCGCTTCAACCAACCAGATCGATAAGTCTTCTCAGCCGAAGGGGAGCTGCCGCTCCTCCGGCTCCTCCCATTGGCAGATCGGGCGCGTTGTTTGTGAAGTAGACGATCGAGTTTGTCACGACGTACGGCTGAGTCTTTCGCGCGGAGTGGAGTGCCAGTTGGAGGTCTCGACTGGAAAAGACATCATTTATTTACAGACATAAAAATTTCATCCATGTTTATTGTTGTATTTTTTCTACTAAAAGAATGGGCAAAAGAATGGGCAATATCGATGGCGATTCTGTTAAAATAAAAGAAAAACAAATAAATGCATAAAGTGATATACAGTAGTCTATAAATACAGTAACTTCTTTCTCTTTCTTACCGTACTACGAAACCGATGAGATACATGCTCTCGCGTGAGATGACAACCGGGAAGCCATTGTAGTCCGTCTCTCGCAGCAGCTGCTCCACTTCGCCCAGAGTCATGCCGTCCTGAAAGGAAATATTCATATTTTCAATTGCAACTTATAACTGACTATTATTTATTTATTATTCATACCTTTACTTATATATTATTCATCTGAGAATATTCCAAATTTCTGAGCTCGAATATTCCAAATTTCTAAGCTGCTACATTCCAAATTTCTGAGCTGGTATATTCCAAATGTCGGCTCTGGAATATTGCACATTTCTGCCAAGCGCCAAACCGGATAACATTACAAAAGGAAATACAGTCATGATCCAACAGTGTCCAAATAAAAGCAACATTTTTCGCTTTCAGTGACATGGAAGTATGCAAGCCGGCGCATATATTCAATTTATAAGAAGAAATATCACTAAATACCTGAACAATGACAGCGAGTTCTCTTCGCGTGGGCGAATCGTCCCCTTTCATCTTCTCTGATTGTGGTCGCATCACCTAAACAACTCTACTTTTTCTTTAAACTGACTTTCTTTAAATATAATTTAATTTTCTATCATCTGAAAAGTCTAGTCGTTTTATCTTATTATTTCTTAGCGTTAATAAAAAACTAAAACCACACCTGGCACGCAAGATTCGAGTACGGATATTCTCCCTTATTATCCAGGAAGGGATATCCGTTCAGCTCAATGTGCGCCTCGTACATGCCCTGAAGAAAAGCAACATTTGGAATAATTTGGAATATACCAAAATAGTTTGGAATATACCAAAACAATTTGGAATATACCAAAACAATTTGGAATATACCAAAATAATTTTGAATATACCAAAATTATATTTGCTGTTAATTTTTCTTCCAAGAATAATCTAATTTACAGTATAAGAAATCATAGAATAAACCAGATAAATCACCTGCTTATGAGTCGCATCGCCAACCCATTTGGCGAACATTGTTGCGACCATCGTAGGCACAATGAACTCGAGACTACCCGTCAACTCAAACATGATCACCACCAGAGAGACAGTCATCCTGAAGAGAGAGAGAGAGAGGGCGAGAGTGAGGTTGAGATGAGAGAAAGAGATAGAGAGAGAGAGAAAAAGAGAGAGAAAGAAAGAGAGAGAAAGAGAGAGAGAGAGAGAGAGAGAAAGAGAAAGAAAGAGAGAGAGAGAGAGAGAGAGAGAGAGAGAGAGACTAGCGAAGGCGAGAACCACCAACCTCGTAACTCCTCCAAGAACCGCCGCAGCTCCGACCATGGCATAGAGTCCTGGCATTACGCAGTCCTTACCAATCTGGCATGCGAACATCTGCAAGAGATTGTGTAGAAGTGAGCATTAGGAAGAAGCCGAGAAACCACGAGAGAAACAATGAGACAGGGAGAGATGGTGAGAGAGAGAGTGAGATAGAAAGGAGAGCTAGAGAGAGAAAGAGAGAGAGAGAGAGAGAGAGAGAGAACTAGAGAGAGAGTGAGAGAGAGAGAAATAGAGAAAGTGAGAGTTCATCAACGATTTCTACTGTATCTGCTTACGGTATAGTGCGTTCCTCCCCCTTGTGACTGAATGTATCGCGTGAACGCTTCCATCGACACTCCAAGTAGCCTGCCTGCAATCGAGCCCATCACCATGGACGGCACGAACAATCCGCACGGAACCTGCAATCTTATTTTTAATTTAAGAAAGAAATAAAAAAATTAATTCACATAATTTTTTTTTACATTTTCCAATAAAATGGTTTTCTCTAGGAAAAATCTAATCTTTTTCACAATCTCTTATTGGAAAAAAGTAAACTAAATCCTTAAATTGGAATTAAATTCAGTTAAAGAAAAGATTTAGAATATCATAATTCTTACTAATCCCACGCATAATTAGAATAAATTAAAATCCACACCTTGAGACCGAAGGTAAAGACGGTGAAGATAAACTTGCAGATCAGTGCGACAATTAGCTGCCAGAACGCATTCTGCAAACATTTTTTTTATCCAATTGTCATATTCCTAAAACGTAAACGAAATCATCGATTTTTTTTCCTCTAATATTAATACTATTTTCAGGGAAAGTCAAAACAACAAATAAATATATAATTTAAAAAAAAACAAACAGTTCATGGTTATCTTGCATTCCGATTATAATTCTTTGCTGTTATTTGTTTTGTTTTCTCTTTTTAGAATATTTAAAAAAGACCTACCGTAACACCGGCACCGAAATATCCCGTGTGGTAGTTATCGTCGACCTTGTTGTTGGAGAACGTCTTATTCTCGTAGTCGCACAGCTCGACCATGTAGTCCTCGGGGCCACATCGATCGAAGAGCTAAAAAAAGAGTTCAAATAACTGAACATCATTAAATTAGAACACAATTAGAAATTTTTAATGTATCTATTAATTTCATACTTTATACTTGACTTTTTTTGAACCCTAAAATCACAATTTAAAAAAATTCTAACCTGCTTGATTAACGATGTTCCCGACTTCCTAAGGTACGGATTGAAGTACGAAATCGCTGCTGTGAATGCAGTTACAGCCATCACCTGAAGACTTTATAAAGTTGTTTTTTCTTCTTCTTTTTCATTAAAAGAAAATATTACGGGAAAAAAGAGACAAAAAGTTTTCATAACTCCCCATTTACACTACTCCTTCTCTTCTCGTACTAAACATTTCATAACTCCCCTTTTACAGTACTCATTCTCTCGCTACTACCATACTATTACACCAATTCCCGGCCCACCTCATAGATCGGATTGCTGCCGAGTCGTTTGTTGCTCTTGCGGAAGCGGCACCATCGAATGTTGAGGGCCGTAAAGAGGCTGCCGAGGAGACCACCGAACACGCCGAGTGCACCGAATGGAATGAGCTCGATGAATGTCCACTTCATCATGTAGTCAACGTGGAAGAGTGAGGTCTTAAGAGTATTGATTGATATATTAGCTTACTCTTTTCTTTTAACATTGAACGGTCTACTATTTAATTCCTTTTTCTTATTCATCGACATATTCATATATTCGCATTTAAAACGAGGAAAACAGCGTACGCGGAAAAAAAACCATGTCTAATTGTGACCTTCAACACAAATTTGGAAAACTTGATTTGTCATTTTTGCTATTTTTTTTTGTACTATAAAACTTTTTTTTTCATTTAAAATCTTCAACTAAAAAAATTTTAAGATCAAAACGTACAAGTAAATCCTAATTCCCACCTGGTCACTCCCGAATGGGTTCACCATTCTCAGGATGATTCCTGCAATGAGGGCACAGAAGAAGGAGCGCCACATTGTCTTCAAGGGGAAGTAGTAGGACGCCTCTTCCAAGCTGAAGAAAAGATGGGAGGACTCACCTGTAGCAATTTTTCTTTAATTTTAACTCTAAATCCACATTTTGCAGCCTACAACTTTTTTTTTTTTAGAATAAACGAACATTTTCTAAGAGAGGTAAAAGCGTAAAAATTTGCTGTTTTTCTTCTTCTTTTAAATGATGGATTAAACCATTCTTCTCTCACCTAAACATGACTCCTCCGATAGGCGCGCCAAATGCCACGGAGACACCGGCGGCGGCGCTCGCCGATAAGATCTCCCTCTTCTTCGCCTCGTTCAGGCCGTACTTGGGGAACAAGTACGAGAAGATGTTGCCGATACAGCACGCGAGGTGCACCATAGGCCCTTCCTTGCCGAGCGACAGGCCTGCAAAGCTTGTGATCGTTTATGCATCACAACGCTTTTTCCTAATTCTTGGCATAGATATTTTCCAACAAGATATTAAAATAGACAATGATTCAATTTTTTCATCTATCTTGCCACCAAAACAATTTTTTTTAAAGAAATTTGAAATCAGGCAGTGGACTAAAATGCTTACAATACGAATACTTTTTTCTTCTAAACTAAATAATAATAATAATAATAATAATAATAATAATAATAATTAGTAAACTCGCCTGAAGCTGAGGCGAGGATGAGTCCGACACTCTTGATAAGGAATGTCCATTTGCCAAGATAGCCCCTGATAACGAATCCGGAGAGGATGCACTTGATCTCCGGGATTCCTGAACCGCATGCGTACGGAGCGAAGACCTGGAAATTGTTAAAATAATTTTTTTTCCTTTAAACAAAACCGCTTCAAGTACACAAAATTAGAAATAATATATATTTTTAATTACTTGTATATTTTTACTTTAAATTAAACTGCTTCAACTTCTTCATACCAGATAATATTTCAATTCTTTTGGTTTTCTCCCATGATTCAGTACCCACCTGGTGCTTTCCATGACGTCAAAAGCGGTTTTTTTTCTGCGCAAGACTAGCTAGAACGCTGCCTTCAACTGATGCGTCTACTTATATGTTCATCAAATTGCGACTACTTGATACGCGAGCGGTTGACTCAAATGTTCTCTCCTTTTGCATATTCAAAATTGGTATATTCCAAATTGGCACATTCCAAATTGTCCAATTCAAAACTGGAATATTCCAAATTGTCCAGCGCACCTTGACAAGCAGCACAGCGAGTGTCGACATCAACATGGCCCAGAAGCAGTAGAAGAAGAACTCGAGGATGTAGTAGAAGGGCGACTTGTGGTAGTGGTTCAGCATCTCTGGCCACGTTGTCCACGCAGAGCAGTCCGAATCCTATATAATCACTAATTATCTCTTCACTTCATTAAGTTCATTTTAAAAAGTTCTCTTAAAAAAATCAACATCACTATTGCAAAGAATTTATTATTGACTCTAATTTTATAGAAACAGCAACCACGCAACTTTCCTCACTAATTAATACAGGTCCAAAATATATTTGCAAAAACCGAAAAAAAAATTTCGTGTTCACCAATAATATCTTTTTTGACAAAGATAACTGAGAATATCTCCTTACCTTATAAACAGTGTCATTCGACGACCAGCAACAGTGCTCTCTGTCCAGCCAGAAGCGATCTGCGCAAATGCCATCCTAAAGGATTTATTAATGTATACTAATTTTTTTCCCTTTTAATAAAATAGACTAAATTCTGATAAATAGAATATTCAAAAAGAAAATAATAACGTCTTTCTCCAGTCAAACCTTTAGAATATTCCAATTAATTTTTGAAATATACAAAATGGCGGGAAATTAAAACCTTGAGATCACACAAATTCAAACCTTGAGGTCACTCATCCATCTGGCGCCAATGTCAATGATACCTGCGGTTGCACCCGCCGCAATGCCCACAAGCAGCACGCAGATCCAGCCGGCGCCAGCGTCCCATGCACTCTGTGGAGAAATTATTATCAATTTAAATTCACTAATTGAATTCTATTAATTCAAATTGATGATATAGTTTTAATTAATTATTATTAATTTAAAAGTACCTTAAAAAACTCGTGACAAAGATGCGAATTGTCAGCTTTTCGCAACAATCCCCTTAAGTGCGAAACATATTATTCTTATATCTCTCACCCTCTCTCTAGTTCACTCTCCAATACTTGAGCTCTCCCTCGCTTTCCTCTAATCTCTCTCTCTCTCTCTCTCTCTCTCTCTCTCATAGTCTTTATCCAACATCTCTCACATCAGCCCACAGATCAAACAAATCCAAAGGGATTATGAGAGAGAGAGAGAGAGGGAGAGAGAGAGAGAGTGTGTGTATGTGTTTGCGTGTAAGCGCGTCTTTTCCCATATCATCCACCCCATTCCTGACCTGAATGAATCCAAGTGGAAAGTCGCTGGTTCTCGTCGCGATTTGCTTGTGCCTCAGGCGGTCCCTGGCCAGATCGCGTTGCCAGTCAATCGTGTGGAAGTCGCCGTATTTACTGAGCAAAAAAGGAAGCTTTATAGAATCTCTATATCTAAATTTATTCAGTTTTATTCCATGCTGTCTTATTTCTTGATGACTTTTAAATAAGCAACTTCTTTTCAACTAATCTTTTTTTTATACGCAAGGATTCAGACAGGAATATGCTGGCTGTTTATTAATCACATGCAATATGAGCCCAGAGAAACAGCCCGTAAAACTCACCGTTTATTTGCCAAAGACAGGGACCATTTTGATACTGCTTGCAACATGCTCTTTAAAGGGCATCACATGAGTGGGATACCACGAATTTCCCCGGCTCAAGCATTCATATACGATAGATGAAAGCAAATAGACGGGGATATCCCTGCTTTTTAAGGAATAGAGAAGCTAGGGAGATAGAGAAAGAGAGAAAGAGAGAGCTCCCAATTTCGCCCTCCTGCTCTTTAAAGAGCGAGCCTTCAATTTTGAAATGCGTCTCTTCATCTGTTATTGACATTCATCAGGCTGCATAGGGAACACCAGGGGGCGAGAGAGGGGAAGAGAAGATAGAAAATGAGGGACAGAGGGGATAGAAGAGAGTGAAAGATAGAGAGAATGAGGGAAGGAGAGAGAGAGAGAGAGAGAGAGAGAGCGTGTCGATGAGCTGGAATTAAAATGCATAGTAAAAGGGCCGGACCAGAAGCATATTGATAGGGTAGTTGGGCTGCGCTCCTTTTGATGAATGAATGAAAGCAGAACATTGGAAATGTAAGTGGCAGTAGAAAGAGAAAAGGAGGGAGGGGAGGAACAAGCTCTCTCTCTCTTTCACTCTCTCTCTCTATCTTTCGCTCCATTCTTTACCTATCTCCCATCTCTGTTGCATCGCGACCAGCTTAAAGCTACTTTTTAATGCCCAATAAACAAAGAACAAAGTGGTGTTCACGAATACAACATCTCCCCGTACTTTCACCCATTCATTGTCCCTCTCTCTTATCTATCTCTCTCTCTCTTTCTCTCTCTCTCTCTCGCTCCCTCTCTATCCTTTCCTCACCGTCACAACCAACTTCTTGATCTCAATCTCTTAAACCGAGCTCAGTCAGTGTGCTTTGTGAGCCAACAAGCCCATAAAGAGTTCTCAGGTTTGTGCACTAGCAAATTTGTTTCTTTTACGTTGACCCGTAATACATTTTTCATATTAAAAATTTTTTTTTGAATATACCAATTTTTTTTAAAGAATATACCAACCTTCATTTTTAAAGAATATACCAATATATATTTTTTAGAATATACCAATATTTAAAAGATAATATTCATTAACCTAAACACCGCTTGACTCTGCTCCATCGCTGAGTCCTCCTCGTCTGGCTCGAAGATCCGTGAGGCTCCAGAAGGATTGTACACAGCGACTCCGTCTAAAATAAGCGAAAAAATTATTAGTTAATCCTAAAAAATATATTAGTTTATTCAAAATTAAAATATTAGTTCATTCAAAATTCAAATATTAGATCAATCTGAACCATGTTATATGCTCGTTTAAACATAGGCCTTTAGGCAACACATCACAAAAACACTCATCTCGCCTGCAACATCATCCTCTTTCTTTCTCTCCTCTCTCCTCTATCCCTCTCTCTCCTCTATCTCGTTCTCTCTCTCTCCTCTATCCCTCTCTTTCTCTCTTACCTTTCTCTCCTCTATTCCTCTCTTTATCTCCTCCCTTTCTCTCCTCTATTCCCCCCCTCTCTCTCTCTCTCTCTCTCTCTCTCTCTCTGTCTCTCTCTCTCTCTCTCTTCTCAACCACCTCGCTCTAGCAATAACCCTGGTAGGACGAGCTTAAAATGCTTCATCTTTATAGAACAGGCGCTTGGTCATAAATCGAAAAGGTCCTTGGGGAGCAATATCTTTTTTCTACATTCTGCACATGACAAATAACTGCTTCCTAACTGCAAAATAAAAAAGAAAAGGAAATTTTCAGCTTATCACAAGAGAGCAATTAATGCTGAAAGAAATACGATAAAATTTCGCATGAAGGCAAAACAGGATGGATGGTTGGGTGGATGGAATAGGAAGAGGGCTCCTTCTACTTCTCTGTTTCTCCTTCTTCCTCTCCCTCCCAACCTCTACTCTGGAAGTAGTAATAGGGCGCTGTAACGTGGAAGTAAAAGGAAGGTGGAAGGGGGGGGGGGGACAACTCTCATTCACATGAACCTTGTACTCCAACTTGTGCACCCTTTGAGATTACACGAATAATCTAATCAATCGATACATGGCCACGCCCCCTTCCGTGATTCAACTTGAAAGAGCACAGTGGAACAGTCGCTAAATTTGGGCACATTCTTTGAGCTGAGAGAGAGAGAGAGAGAGAAAGAGAGAGAGAGAGGATAGAAAGATCAAAAGAGAGAGAGAGAATGAGAGAGAGCGAGAGAGAGAGAGAGAGAGAGAGAGAAAGAGAAGGACAAAACAGGTGTGTGGAGACAGTCGATAGTGGTGAACTTCTTGAATGATGGCGAGAATGTAGGGAATTGACAAAGTCAGGAGAGAGACAAGGGATAGAGAGAGAGAGAGTGGCTATGAGAGAGAGAGGAGAGAGTGAGGAAGAGAGAGAAACAAAGAATAAGAGTAAAGAACAAAGAAAAGGTGACAAAGCGGCTCAGTGAACATGGGAGACACACAGCGGAAAACAGGAAAGAACGCACGGTGTGCGTTGAGAGAATGGAGAGAAGGGAAGATGAAAGAGAGTGAGAGAGAGAGTGAGAGAGAGAGAGAGAGATAAAGAACGAAGATGATAGAGAAAAGGTAGGAGAGGGAGAGAGCTAGGGAGAAATGGTTTATGAAGGGGAAAGCAAACGGAAGGCGACCGCGGGGAATGATAGAATGTTATGAGGTGAAATGAAGATATTCGGAAAGACAGCGACAACGGAGAGAGCGAGAGGAGAGAGAGATAGAGAGACAGACAGAAAGAGAGAGAGAGAGAATGTGAGAGAGAACGAGCGATAGAGGGGGAGAGAGCGAGAGAAAGTGAGAGATTAGGGGAAAGAGCGAGAGAGAGAGAGAGAGAGAGAGAGAGAGAGAGAAGTGCAATCACGGAGCAAAAGAAAGTGATTCGGTGTCTGCAGAGGGGTGGGAGGGGGTTATCGCTCGCTTCACCTCTGGGTTGAATGGGGAAAGGGGTGGTGGTATGGAAGTTAGGGAAGGAGATGCAGAGGGGACAAGTCGAGTGCTAACATAGAATGGAGAGAAACAGACTAGAGGGTGGTTAGAGAGAGAGAAAGAGAGAGAGAGAGATACGGAGAGAAAGAGTGTTGATATAGAAAGAGAGATAACGAGAGTGAGACAGATAGAGAGAGCGAGAGAGAGAGAGAATGGTCAAGAGGGGGGAGGGGTAACGACATTTCAGCTTACATAAACAGTCACCCACCCGCGGCTATTCTCTATGGGGAAGAATGAGCGCGACCAGCTTGCGTCATCTTCTCTAATAACTAATTATTCGGATTTGTTTCTACTCTACAGTCAATACTTTTTTTGTTATTTCAAATAACACCATTGCTGCGCCATTTAAGACAGTCAGTGAAAGAGCGAACATGAAAAAGTATAAACAGTCCCAGCAAGAAATTTGAATTTCGTCAAAAGAATAAAAAAAAATTATTCGTTTTTGACTGTTCCTATCTGAAACATGCATAGAATCTGTATATAAAAGAACGAATATCCCAAATCATACGAATTTTCCGGTTATTAGATATTTTTCTTTTTCCTCTTCGAGTTGTTGCTCTCAACATTTCTCCCGTGTCTTTTTTTCTCTTTCTTTCCGTACTTTCTTTCTGTTCTGTCCTTAAGAGTTAAAGTAAATTAAATTTGGCTCGCTTTTTTCACACTTCATACTATTCACCAAGGGTATCACAACGGGCGGAAAACCTGTGTGATCTTTACATAGTCTGAATACAAGATATCATTCGTAAATGAAATACTGATTTGAATTACTCTAGTATAATCTTTATCTTCTCATTCCACTTGTAATTCCTGCATTGCCTTTATGATGGGAGAGTGGTGGGAATTCCTCAAAGACTATCGTCAATGGTCACATGGTCCTTTGATTTCTTATCATCCGCAATCTCGATCTCTCTCGTCTCTGTCCCTTTATCACTCTCACTCTCTCCATCCCTATCTGTATCACTCTCTCTCCCTTCATTTTCCAGCTTTCTCCCTCTCTTTTTCTATACCTCTCTCTTCTCTTCCTATCTCTCTCCTTCTCCCCCTCCCTTTCTCTCTACCTCGCATCTCTTCCTATCACTCTCTCGCTCCTCTTACTATCTCCCTTTCTCTAACTAATCTTCACCTGTATCTCTCTCTTATTCTCTCTCTCTCTCTCTCTCTCTCTCTCTCTCTCTTTCCCTCTCTCTCTCTCTCTCTCTCTCTTTCCCTCTCTCTCTCTCTCTCAATCTCAAAACCCCTTTCTCTTACCTCCACTCGTGTCCACATGAACAGTCGGTGGCTCATCGTCCTCTACATCATCGTAGAAGTCCCGGTTGCGTCGGCGTTCCATTGTGGCTGCTCCTCCACCTCAACCACAGAAATCGTCATTTATGGTCCTCAACGGAAAATACCGTAATGCATAAACTTTAGGGACTCCAACAGAAATACTGTAGCATAACGCAAAATACCGTAGTATAAAAAAGGTGTTTTGAACTACCGTATTGCCTTTTCTCACAATGTTCTCGTCAATATAATTTTCTCACTAAGCCTATCACCTTCAACATATCGCGTTAGGTCCTGCTCTCAAACATTTTTCTTACTTTTTTTTTTGAAAGAAGACTTCCTAGACATAGTTTTCCTAGCATTATTGTCAGTGTTGTAAAGCTAAGCGAATGTTGAATGCTAATACACTTTTAAAGGCCACAAATTAATTATCTAATCTTTTTCGTGACATAACAATATCGTATATTCCATGAGCGAAACACGCCAAAATAACTTCAATTGAAAGTCTACGGTAACTGGTGCAATATTTCTTGATAGAGTTGCCTTATTTCATTTTTTTAAAGCAGCTTTTCGATGACATTTTTTTTTCAAAATTATTATTATTATTAGTACCTGGTACGTTGGTGAATCGTCGATTAGAAACACCACTTGCTGAAGGCGCGCGAACCGGAGAGGAAATGAGCGAGACGGACTCGAGTTCTTCCTGGACAAATTGGTACACTTTATTTTTTCTTATTAAGAAATCATGCCTGGACATATATTCCGGTTTTATAATGATAAAAAGCATATGAATCATTAAAATTGCATCAAACTTATACTTGCGATTTTGTATTAGCCTTTTTCATTCCAAGATGAGTGTCATATTGGTGATGAAAGGAAATACAACGTGTGAAAAAAAGTCATCTTAATGTTTTTTTTTAAATAAACACAATGGAATAAGGCCAAAGTGTAAAGCTAAAGAGGGCAATCAGTTTATGAGTAGTACATATCCTGAGGTAGAATCTTACTGAGAGCTCAGGGAAGCCGAATTAATTACCTTTTTACTCTTTCCTTAAATTGACAAAGTCTATAATCACGGTTGACTTCTCTTCGAGTTTGAATAAGCGACAATTCGAAAAATAGTTAATGAAATCGTGAAATGACCTCAGATCCACCGACGCCTGCCCAGCGACTCATGAACCGCGGAAGGAGGTCGCCGGCGCCGCCGCGGAGAGCGTGGCCGGTAGAACTCGACGATTCTCGGGTGCGGAAGAAGGAGGAGGGGCCAGGACGGTGCCAGAGGGGACTGCTGGGCAGATGGAGAAGCTGCTGCTGCTCCGCTGAATAGTGGAGCGTCACGACGGTGGCCATTTCTTGCTTTGGCACAGTGCCAGAAGTCAGAGGGAATTCCGTGCGGGACCAAAAGTCAGGGCAGGGGGGGGGAATTCCGTGCGGGACCTCTCTTGGCAGTGGGCCAAAAAAAGTGAGGACAGCACCCAACCGATGCCCGATCAAGGAGCCAACACTGATTGTCTTATCAGAAGGAGATATTATCAGCAAGGAAATGCCCCCCTTGTCCTCGCTCCCTCGCGAGTACTACCATCGCCAGGTACTCCTCTGCTCATTTCCCCTTTCTCCTAGCAGAACGTGGAAAGCGCGAAGATCACGAATCGGCATCATTATTATCAGTATATCATCCGCAGACGGCCGTGATAGAGGAGAGGAACAACCAGAACAATCCAAGGCCTATTTCAATGACAAAAAAAAGGTCATGGCCGAAAGTACGCTATACTTCAAATGGGAGCGAGGGAACATCCCCTCCAAAGCATGCTTAATAGACAACATAGAGTAATCATATTAGAAACAAACCCGGGACGATCATGTTCTAACGCAGAAATAAAGAAAAGAAAAAAAAAGAAGCAATCGATCAAAGTGAAACCACGCCACACAACCATACCAAAATCATTATCCATGGCGAAATGAACTGATGAAAATAAAGCGTGCGAAAACGAAGAAATAAGAAGAAAATGAAGAGGCATATAGCAATGGGGCCATTGAATTTCAATTTAGATGAGGAAAAATGATTCCGGCAAAAGTCGAAACATGCTGGAGGAAAGGCAATTAGTCATCAATATAGTCATCAAAAAAGGAAAGAGAAAATAAGACTCGTGTCATCTGGCCTTGAAGCTTGTTTTCCATGATTGACAACAGAAGTGAGAGAGTGGAATCTCTCACGGTTGAGATGTAGACGGTCGAGAGAAATAGCACGAGGCCGTCTTGAGTCTTGCGCCTTTTCGTACACTTTTAATCGAGCTAATCCAAGAAGTGCACCGGGCATGCAAGTCGAGGAAACACCAATTATTCACCGTCAAGGGACCAGCGTGGATCTTTTCAGCTGCGAAAATATGTTGGCTGTTTATGGAAAGAATAACCGCTCTTTTTTCACTCCCATCATCGTGTTACCAAATTAGCAGTCCAATTTTATATTGAACTAGTTATAAAAAAAATTTTCTCTTTTCGCTCTCTCTCTCTCTTTCTCTCTCTCTCTCTCTCTCTCTTTCTCTCTCTCTCTCTCGCAAAAACACACAGACACTTATAGTCTCACTCTTCTCATTCTCTCTCTCTCTCTCTCTCTCTCTCTCTCTCTCGCTTTCCATCCTATCATCTTCTGCCTTATATAGCAACATTTCACTTCTCAGGTCTCACTCTCTGTAATATCAATCTATTGCAAAAGTTCCTCTCCAACAATGCTTTATGGTTAGTTAGGAGTACGCATCAATCTCATGTCCTGTTGGTTGAATATGATGTCATATCCTTTAAAGGATGTATGAATAAATAAATATCCATGCAATTCGTCATATAATTGAGTGACTCTTAGATATCCAACCATATTACAATCCTCTCTGTCAGGGTCCATTAATTTTCCTTCATCTGCTAGACTGGATAGTGAGTCTTCTTACCGCACAGTATTCTTTCTACATACGTCTCGCATATTTATATATTAATTTTAAAATAGCTATTACAAGTAATAACGGTTGTATGCAATTCAGTGTTGGCATTCTTAGAGAGAGAGAGAGAGAGAGAGAAAGAGAAGACAGCGAGAGAGAAAGAGAAGCAGAGAGCGAGAGAGAGAGTCTCTCTATTTCTTTCCGATCGAGAGCGGCAGATCAATGAGATTCTTCTCCTTGTTGCCGAGGACGGTCGCGTTGACCTCAGCCAGCTTGCCAATGCCTCCGATCGGGTCCTTGGTCAGGTCGCCGACCGCCTTGGTCGGATCAGTGACGACGGCTGGAAAAGCAATCAATACTTGGAGTACATTTTAAAAGGTAATCAATAAGTACTGAGTCGGCCGAATGTCATTTGTCACTTAGTGCCTAAGTGTGTGAGGTGGCCCAAAAGATACTCTCTCTTCTCTCTCTCTCTCTCTCTCTCCCTCTCTGTCTTACTATCTCTCTCTGTCTCTCTCTCTGTGTCTTTCTCTTTCTCTCTCTTTCTCTCTCCCCTCTTTCTCTCTCTCTCTCTCTCCTTACTCGTGACTTTCTCGAGCGTGCCATTCTTCAGATTCTCGACAGTCGTGAGCGCACTGGTCGGATCCGTGACGATTCCTAACGATAAGAGAAAAAAAATTAAATTGATTTTAGGTCTTACGTCTTCTTTTCCGCTAATTTATTTTTGATTTTCCCCCGCCCATCACGAGTGGTTTGTTGAGAAAAATCAGTAAGATTATGGTTTCTTTTAATTTAATTTGAAGAAAAAAAACATCAATTTCAAACCGGTGACGGTCTCGAGCGGATTGGTGCCGCCGAGAAGAGTGACGTTGAGGTCGAGCAGCTTCATTGGAAGCACGGCGTTCTTCTCCTTGATGACCTGAAGTAGAAATAACTAACTGTTTGTTGCTTTCTTTTCCAATTTATTGTTTTCTTTTTTGTTTAACGGACCCAATAATTCATGTTTGAATTCGCGCCATTTTGCTGACACAAGGATTTAGAGATGTGTAAATATCAAATGAGATAATCGACCTTGCCGATGACGTCCGGCTTCAGGAGCAGCTCTTCCACTTCGGGCTTACTCAGCGATTGCCAGAGCTGTAAGTTGAAGAAGCATCGTAATTAGTCTATCTTTATTGTCCTGTGTTTTTTTAAGCCTTTTACAAAGAAATTACTGCTATATTTGACTGTATGTAATAGTCAAATATAGCAGTAATTTTTTCATCTTAATGTATTTTTAGCAGTAATTTTTTCATCTTAATGTATACCAGTTCGCAGACAGCCAGACAAACATATATCCATCTTTCATAATAATTTTACCACGTGTGTTACATTTATTTTCCATGTTACACCGTATAAATTGATTGATTGATTGATATGTTCTCTAGCATCTCAGGTCATGACTATGTCGTAACAGGGTCGTGACAAGTTCATGACCACTTCGTTGCCAGCTCGCATAGCCACCGTACCGGGGTGCGCGTCGTGAGCTGCTTGACGACTTCGACGTCCGAAGGCAGCTTCTGGCACGTGAACTCGTAGTCGGCGCCGAAGAGCACGCTGTTCAGCCGCCAGTACTTGGAGTCGAGGCAATCGGCGTACTCGGCCGTCGTCCATTGGCCGGCCTTGTCGATCGCCTGAGAGGGCGGGAAATTCAAATTTCAAATAGCTTTACCCACTCTCTTTCTCTCTCTCACACACACACACTCTCTCTCTCGCTCTTTCTCTTTCTTACTCTATTTCTCTCTCTCGCTCTCTTTGTCTCTCTCTTTCATTCCCTCTTGTTCTCTCGCTCTCTCTCTCTCTCTCTCTCTCTCTCTCTGTGTGTCTTCCTCTCTCCCGCCCTCACTCTCTCTCTCTCTGATTTCTCTCCTCCATTACTCTCTAACGTAGAGAATCCCTGACATAGAGCTTTCCGCCATATCTGCATCTCTGAATGAGGCAGCCAGTGTCCTGGTGGAACTCCTCCACGAGTGCCGGGATGCAGTGCTCGCCCTTCGGGCATTTTCGCGTCAGATTCGGCAGCGGGCAACGAGCACAACCGGCTTAAAGTTAAGAGAGCTTCTCTGTAAGAGTCGAGCATGCGCTTAAGGCAGCCTGCCCCGGGAAAATTGTTTTCGAATTCATTAACGGAAAACATTTTGCTTGTACAACTCGACGTGCTCTTTTTAATGAGACTAATTTCATCATCATCCGATTTTTTCCCTTCGGGATACACTACCGTAACCCTGAAAATTCATTGAGCCATAAATCCGTTCAAAATCTGTTTTGAGAAACGATGTACATATTATTCAATAGCATTTCGAAAGCTCTTCAAATTTCATCAAGGAACATGTTTTACGAAAATTTTATTTTGGCCGAGAAAATTGGCGTTAAATTATTTGAAGGGTCAACACGCCACTTTCTGCTCATTTCTACACTCTGTAACCTAGATAGAACGAAAGAGCGTGAAATTTGTTATCAAATAATCACCATTCAAGAAAAATCTGAGCGTACCAATTTTTTCTATGACGCGAGCAATGCGCGCGAGTCGGTCAAAATGGCACATTTTTGGCCGCCGAGGCACCGGGCAATCGCATTCATCGATCCATAACTACGCTCACTGTTAATATTATAAAATCGTTAGCATATCATCTAAGAGCTCTCACAGAGATCTTCAAATGCTACGTACATACTTTTATTGAAATATGTATATTTCTATGGAAAATTTCGTTCTGTACTATTAGAACGCTTAAAAAACTACTTTACAAACATTTACGCATTTCAAGACATACATCATAAGAAAGAGCGTGAAATTTGCTACAAGATGAACCCCTTTCAATAAAATTTCAAGTCTATTATGTTTTGTTATAAGTCATAAGAGTAGGTAAAGTTGCGTCGCTGTCCTTTCGCCCAAGAATTTTGCTGTTTAGATTATTCGAATTGGAATATTCCAATATCTTTTTCCGGTGAAGAATTGTGCTAAGCTGATGCCCAATTCTTATCACTTATAACAAAACATTATAGGCTTGAAAGTTTATTGAAAGGTGTCTAGCTTGAAGCAAATTTCACGCTCTTTCTAATGATGCATGTTTTGTAATGCTGGAATGTTTGTAAAGTAGTTTTTTAAGCGTTCTAAAAGTACAGAACGAAATTTACCATAGAAATATAAATATTTCAATAAAAGTATGTATGTAGCATTTGAAGATCTCTGTGAGAGCTCTTAGATGATATGCTAACGATTTTGTAATATTAACATTGAGCGTAGTTATGGATTGATGAATGCGCTTGCACGGTGCCTCGGCGGCCAAAAATGTGCCATTTTGACCGACTCGCGCGCATTGCTCGCGTCATAGAAAAAATTTGTACGCTCAGATTTTTCTTGAATGGTGATTATTTGATAGCAAATTTCACGCTCTTTCTTTCTATCTAGGTTCCAGAGTGTAGAAATGAGCAGAAAGTGGCGTGTCGACCCTTCAAATAATTTAACGCCAATTTTCTCGGCCAAAATAAAATTTTCGTAAAACATGTTCCTAGATGAAATTTGAAGAGCTTTCGAAATGCTATTGAATGATATGTACATCGTTTCTCAAAACAGATTTTGAACGGATTTATGGCTCAATGAATTTTCAGGGTTACGGTAGTGTATCCCGAAGGGAAAAAGTCGGATTATGATGAAATTAGTCTCATTAAAAAGAGCACGTCGAGTTGTATAAGCAAAATGTTTTCCGTTAATGAATTCGAAAACAATTTTCCCGGGGCAGGCTGCGCTCGAAGCTTACGGACATGCTCTCTTAAAACATTTTAATTTATCAATTATTGGCATATACTAAAATTTAATTTCGAATATACTAATATTGGTATATTCTAAAAATTAAGTTTGGTTCCTTTGTATATACTAAAATTGGTATATACGAAAAGGATGTTTAGTATATACTAAAATTTGTACATCATGACAAGCTTGCTTGCTTTGAAAATACATTAATGTTTCTGCAAAACTGTGAAAATGTTTTTTTTAAGTTATGTTATCTGTTACGTAGCATTTGTTACGTAACAGATAACATTTCTTATTCCGTAACTTACCTTTTGAGCTCTCGCACGTCGCCTTTGGCGCCTTGCCGTAGTTCTTGAAGCCGGCGTACCAGTTGCCCTCTCGGCACACTAGCATCGGGAGTTGGATGCGCTCGCCGGCCTGAACATTCGCTGTCACACTAAACCGAACAATCATTGTCACACTAATGAGTACTTTCAATGTCACACTAATTGGAAAACGGACATTAATGTTCAGTGCATAATGTTATGCTCCTCTTATGAGAGGATGTCAGTAAGACTCGAGCAGGGCCCTATTATGACCTGCCCTAGGAATTTTCTTTCGAATTTCTTAACCAAAATTGAGTATAATATACAACTCGACGTGGTGAACACAATAGGCTGTATTTCAAAGGTGAAAAATTTTTTTCCGCGCGAGACCCAGTACCGTAATCTTATAAATTCGATTGGTCATAAGTTGCTTCAAACCTATTATTAGACAACCATCGAGCTATCATTGGATAGCTCATTGAACGGGCTTTAATTTTGATCTTGGGCGATATTTTCTAAAAATTTGAATTTAGCCCTAAAACACGGCCCTAAACATTTTCGAAGAAGGTTTTTGGCCAAAATATGCATTTTGTGTTCATTTCCACAAAACCGCTCCAGCATATTCTTAAAGTGCTTGAAATTTGCTACAACATATGTCTTTTTCAGGAAAATTGAAGGTCCTACACTTAGGTTCCTAAGCGCTTGAACATGATCCGGTGTAAACTGTAACACCGTGCAAGCGCATTCTTCGATCCATAACTGCGCTCAATGTCAATATTACAAAATCATCTAAGAAGTATATCATCTAAGAGCTCTCACGGAGATCTTCAAATGTTAAATACATTGTTTTATTGAAAAGTTTCAATTTATATGGGAAATTTCGTTATATACAATTAGAAGGTTTAAAAAACTACTTTAAAAACATTTTCACCTGTCGAAACATACATCATAAGAAAGAGGATGAAATTTGCTACAAGATGAACCCCTTTCAATGGAATTACATGCATACGATCTTTTGTTATAAGGGATAAGAGTAGGATAACAAGGCCTTACGAAAAAAAACTGTAGAAAAAAGGATTGGAATATTCTAATTCGAATAACCTAAAATGTGAATTCTTGGGCGAAATGACAGCGACGCTACTGGCACTGCGTTTATGATTTATAACAAAAGATCGTAGGCATGGAATTCCATTGAAAGGGATTCATCTTGTAGCACATTTCATCCTCTTTCTTATGATGTAAGTTTCGACAGGCGAAAATGTTTTAAAAGTAGTTTTTTAAACCTTCTAATTGTACATATCGAAATTTCCCATATAAATTGAAACTTTTCAATAAAATAATGTATGTAACATTTGAAGATCTCCGTGAGAGCTCTTAGATGATATACTTACGATTTTGTAATATTGACATTGAGCGCAGTTATGGATCGAAGAATGCGCTTGCACGGTGTTACAGGTTACACAGGATCATGTTCAAGCGCTTAGGAACCTAGGTGTGGGACCTTCAATTTTCCTGAAAAAGACATATGGTGTAGCAAATTTCAAGCACTTTAAGAATATGCTGGAGCGGTTTTGTGGAAATGAACACAAAATGCATATTTTGGCCAAAAACCTCCTTCGGAAATGTTTAGGGCCGTGTTTTAGGGCTAAATTCAAATTTTTAGAAAATATCGTCCGAGATCAAAATTAAAGCCTGTTCAATGAGCTATCCAATGATAGCTCGATGGCTGTCTAATAATAAGTTTGAAGCGACTTATGAGGAATCGAATTTATGAGATTACGGTACTGGGTCTCGCGCGGAAAAAAATTTTCACCTTTGAAATACAGGTTATTGTGTTCACCACGTCGAGTTGTATATTATAATCAATTTTGGTTACGAAATTCGAAAAAAAATTCCTAGGGCAGGCCTTGATCGAACGATACTGACAGGCTCTCTTAACAATCAATGTATATATGTAAGAGCCCTCCGAACACTACTCGGTGCACCAATTTTGATCGAGACATTTATATTGTTAGTAGCTAATCGTTCACAATCTTACCATGAACAATTACGGTGAAATGTCAGACTATTTCCTCTCAATTATTTGTGTCTATAGAGGTTTAAATCTTCCCGCCCATTTTAATTAAAATCGAACACTGATCGTTCCGCCGGCGCATGCCGTGACGGCACATCCGGGCGTGATGTGCTTCCAGTGACGGAGATGAGTGACCGAACATGTGAAGTCCTTTCTGGAAGAATGGGCGGGAAATTTGAATATTTTATGGGATGCGCGGGAAATTCAAACGAGAATATTTCGAACCTGCATTCCTTCTCTGCCTTGAGCACCTGGTCGCAGTCATCGCTGCAGGGTGGAAGATTGGGGAGGGCGATGGCCGCCGCGACGAGACCCGCAAGCAGTATGAGATGCATCTGGAATAAATTGAGTACGGTATATTTGGGTAGGGCCAAGTTCCGGTTAGGAGACGGCTCCTCAGGGCAAAGGTTAACTAATTCTTGAAATAGAGCAGCTGTTGGGGGCTAATTAGTAGCTAAACAGAAAGAAATGAGTTGTATCAACGATGGAAGAGAAATATTGCAAACTAATTTTAGGTAAATTAATATAATTCAAGAAATACATGAAGGAATAGCGAAGTGGACAAGTGAGAATGAGTCCGATTCGATTCGATCTACATAAGGGCGTTTTGATCTACATATGGGAGTTCTCCTCCGTTTCGTTCGCTATAGCAAATGGTGTTGGCTGAACATTGGCGAAAACGGACACGGTTAGGAGGGGGCTGGGGTTTCTAGCAGAGCTCTGTTCGGGTGGTATGAGCATAAAGAAGATTGAGGGAGAGAGAGAGAGAGAGAGAGAAGAATCAGAGAGACACAGCGCGAGAGAGGCAGAGAAATAGAGAGAGAAATAGAGAGAGAGAGAGAAATAAATATAGAGAAATATAGAGTGAGAGTGAGTGAGAGAAGAAGGATCACTGTGACAAGCAGAGATAGATAACGAAATGGAAGATCTAAAGTGGTGAAAAAAATAAGAGTGGTCGGTCACACGAAAAATTCTCGCAAGCAACAAGTAAACGATGGAATATCCCAAACTCTTACGAATTTGGCGATTAGTAGATATAATTTTTTTAATCTCTTTTATAACACAAGACAAAAGAAACTATGTTCACTATATCCATCCATGATGATATTCATAGAAAAGTAATTTCAATTTTTGTTTTTGCTCTTCCGTTTCAGCTGTCGACGTTTCTTTCTCTTCTTTCTCTATTCCTTTTTTGCTCACTGTTTTATTTTCCATTCGAATCCTGGTGCTTTCCTTGAAAGGAAGTTCCAAGTCCACATACATAGAGTAAGAGAGAGTTCCGTTGAAGTAGATAGATTTTCCCAACCACTTTCGTATATTACGTCGACTTTATTACCAGTTTGCAGAAGTGGGAGTAAAATTTATTTTCGTTTTCTTCTACCACGATTAAACAAAGTACGAACGAGGGTGTTGCCCCCCCCCCAATTTTTGCTATTCCGCTAAGGGTTTGGGCTGATTCGTGTGGTCTCACTGCAAGCCCTTTTGGTGTTGGCGGTCACGCCTTGGTCACCTCGTCGAACTTGACACTCGTGTATTTGTCACTTTCAAGCGAATACCGCGTGGGCGTAGCCCCGACCGATATAGGACGCTGCTGCTTGGTTTCACCTTTCGACAGCATTTTCGAGATGCTCTATTCGATAGGAAAGAGTGTGACCAATGTGATATGAAATTGAAAGTAAAAAAAGTGCAAAGACACGAAATTCAACTTGATTGTATTAACAGAAACATATTGATTCATTTTTATATATTATTAATACAATTTTACATAAAGGCTTATAGGAGCTATTCCCAAAATGGCTATTTCCATAGATTGCATATAAATTCATCAGTAGTGTGTCTAGATCAGTTAGAGGAAAAGATGAATAGAATAAAAACATTTCCTTGGTTGGTAATATATTTTGCCATGACTTCCAACAAGTTTTGCTTGAGCCTTGTGATGGCAAAAAATTGTTTGCTCTACGAGTTTGCTCTTGCAATAAGAAACATCTGTATTACTGCACAAAAGAACTTCTTCTATCTATCTTTATCAATCCAATGTTTCCTGCTGCTTTTCACTTTCATAAAAAATTATATCTTGTTGTGCTGATCACACATCATCTTTTTTGATTCCCTTCTGATATTTCGTTGAAGTTATGTGCCTATCAAATTCTGAGGAGGTTGCAAACGTCGTGCAGTCTCGCTTTTAGCACTCGCATCTCATAAACTAGATTTCGCCAAGCCAACGAAATCATTCTTCCGACATACATAGTTTTTACTTTGTTCTTTGTCTGTAGGTTGAGAAAGTAAAGGATATTGGTATGAAATTTATTCTTCTTTTATATTACTTGACAAATTAGAGCGAAAAATTCCTTTTTTTTTGTGGCAAACATATAAGGTGAAATATCGATCAAGAGCAATAAGTCGGGAGATGTCCTTATCGTTGTTCCCTAGTCAATACTTTAGTCAATACTCTCATTTGCCAATGTCGAGGTCGACGTCAATCAGGCTGTTGATGAGGTCGGCCGGCTTGGACTGACCGAGAAGAGCGAAGATCTTCGGGTCCTTGATCACTTCGAGCACATTCGGGTCCTGCAAGGAAATTGGCTCTCCAGTCGGCCGCACTCTCTCTCACACTTCACTTTTCTCTCCTTTTCTCCTCTCTCTTCTTTCTCTCTCGTTCTCTGTCTCTCTCTCTCACTCTCTTTCTCTTCTCCCTCCCTCGCTCTCTCGCTATCTCTCTCTCTCTCTCTCTCTCTCTCTCTCTCTATGAACTGTGTCCACCGTACCTTGAGCGCCTCAGGAATGCGTGCTCCTCTGAAGGCCCTGAGGATGTGCGCGTCGGCAGCGGAGAGCGCGCACGTCAGCTGCATCGCTGGGAAGGCGGGCATCGTGCGCACAGAGTTCAGACGCCAGGCAGCGTCGTTCAGGCAGTCGACGTAGTCCGGCTGGTGCCACTCGCGACCGACCAGAGCCTGGAAGGGAGAGGGAAAGAGTGAGAGAGAGAGAGAGAGAGAGAGAGAGAGAGAGAGAGAGAAAGAAGAGGGAGAGAGGGAGAGAGAGAGAGAGAGGGAAAGAGAGTAAGATATAGAGGGCAGAGACGGGGGGAGGGAGAAGGCAGAGAGAGAGAGAGACAGAGAGAGAGAGAGAGAGAGAAGGTGAGAGAAGAGGAGAAAGAGCGAGAGAGAAACATAGACTGACATAAAGCTTGGCGTTCGGATTGGCGCACTTGTAGATGGCGCAGCCGGTGTCACGATGGAAGTCTTGTACGACCAGACGCCAGTCACACTCGCCGCCAGGAGGGCATAGGGGGGTCGTTAGCAGCTGACGGCAACGTCTGCAGCCTGCGAGAGAGAGAGAGAGAGAGAGAGGGTGAGAGAGAAATGGAAGGAGAAAGAGAGAAAGAGAGAGAGTTAGAAACAGAGAGAGAGAGAGGATGGAAAGTATGAGAGAAAGAGAGAGAGAGAGAGAGAGAGAGAGAGAGAGAGATTGGAAGGAGAAAGTTGATCGAGACAGTGGGTGTCTCGTACAATAGAAATGCAGATGAATTAGTAACATTTCTTCGAAAGTCCATTTTACTTATTAATTAATTAATCAATTAATTATTAATATCCTCAATTAATAATGTCCTCTCTGACTTTTCGTGTAGCTGCACGTGGCCTTTGGCTGCTTGCCCTCGCTCTTGCCCTTGCCGTACCACACGCCCTCCTTGCACACGAGCACGTCGAACTTGCCGCCAAAGTTGTACTAAAAGGGAGAGAGTTCAAAATATGAATATTGATAGGTACATTCGTAAGTCATGGTTCAAAATACGAATATCGATAGGCATATTCGTAAGTCATGGTGTTGCTAAAGTAAGAAAAACTAAACAAATGCTGAACGTGTTATTGACTCTTTTAATTCGATGATGTTTCAAGAACTCTTTCTTTCTTAGAATTTTCGATTGGCGAAGTGTTTGGCGTGTAGAAATTGCCGCTTTCTCATCTCGGTCACACTTTTCAACGCAGAGCTACCGATTGAGTGAGCAACGAGATTTATGTAATGGAGCGGTGGAAATGAACGTGGTTATTTTTTAGGGAAGGCGAGATAGAGAGAAAGAGACAGAGAAAGAGAGGTAGAAGGGGGGAGAGAGAGGAAGACAGAGAGAGAGAGAATTAGAGCGAAAGAGAGCAAGAGAGAGAGAGAGAGACTCAGAGTGGCACTGGTTGGGGTAGCAGATCTTATAAGTTTGACTTTTACTGTGACCGGGGCGTAACAGGCCATTTCTCATGTTTTGCTAATCTTCACTGTGACCATCAACACCATCGACCGATCGCGGTGAAAAAAAGAAGGGAAATGGGCACGGCTATTTGCGAAACGCCCGATTCGCAACGTGTTATGTCGCCTCAAGTTTTCATTTAACCGATGTCGATTTCGGGGTAGAAATGAAAATTACTCTTAAAAACACTGACCGGAATTTTCCCAGCGGTGTAATCTACTCTCCTAACAATGTATTGACTTCCGTGGTCATGAACAAGAGCGTATGGAATATTTTAGACTCTACAGTAAAAGTTTAATTTGGTATATTCTAAGGTTTATGGCAGCCAGTGGACTATGGTATATTCTAAAATCTTCAGCAGCCATTCGACTATGGAATATTCCACAGTCTACAGTAACCAGTAGTCTATAGAATAATCTAAAGTCTATAGCAGCCAGTTGAATATGGTATACTCTAGAGTCTACAATAACCTGGAGCTGCCCGCCGATACACGCAGTCACGGCGCACTCGCCATCCTCCTCACCGACGTGCAGCCAGTGACGTAGAGAAGTGCCGGTGCAGGACAAGCCAGCCGGGCAGTTCACGCCGTCGTCACGGACCTGAAGAGGGAGAGAGAGAGAGAGAGAGTGAGAGAGAGTGAGAGAGACAGATAGAGAAAGAGAGAGCAAGAGCGAGAAGGAGCTCTTGCTCTCTTTCTCGCTCTCTCTCTCTTGCTCCTATATGCATCTTCCATCTCTACCATCCTCTCTTTGTCTCCCTCAAACCAATCTTTCGTTTCCTGGTCTCTCTTCTCTCTCCCTCTCTCTCCCCTCTCTCTCCCTCCCTTTCTCTCTCCCCTCTCTGGCTCTCCCTCTCTCTCTCGCTCTCTCACCTCATCACAGTCGTTCGTGCATCCGGCCAGCTGAGCGTGATCGACGACGTCTCCGCCGAGCGTGCCTCCAAGAAGGGCGGCGACCAAGAGAAGGACGCGCATCCTGCTGGAAAGTATTCTAATAATATTAAAAAAAAAACAAAAACAAAAATTGGAAAATATTTTTCGAAACAAATTTAGTTTAAAAGAACATTTTAGCTTCCCTTATTAAAAATAAATAAAGATCTTATAAATTTATAAGCAAAGCGTGTCGTTCAATTATGCGGAATAGAAGGAGTGGCTTTAAAGGGGGCGAAGATGATCTCGCTTTGTGTGAGGAGCGGAGTTCAGCCGATACACATGCGGTCTCACTCTTCAGCATGGCCCACCGTTCGCGGAGTTGCTCCTCCCTTCGGTCTCGGTCTCTTTCTATCGCTCTCACTTTCTCTCTCTCTCTTTCTTTTTTAATATCTCTCTCTCTCCTTCTATTTCAACCTCTTTCTCTCTTTCTGTTTCTCTTCTCCCTCTCTCTTTCAATCTCTCTATCCCTCTCTCTAACTCTCTCTCTTTCTCTTTCTCTTTCTCGTTCTCCCTCTCTCTATCTCTTTCTCTTTCTACCTCTCTCTCTATAAATCTCTCGCCCTCTCTCGTTCACTCACTCACTTCAGTTTATATCATTTTTTTTCTCTCCTCTCTATTCCGTAACCAACTTCTAGAATTCGCTGATCTTATCATGCATGCCTACCTCTAACCAAATCCGATTGAGATCCAACATACCATTTTCCAGAGGTTTAAATGAATAACATCCTATCATTAGATGGTCACTCTTGAGCTTGAATTCAGAGAAAGCACAGCGATAACGGCAAGAAAGAGACATATACAGAGATGATGTATTCCAGATTGGAATGGAAAGGAGGAATGCTTCTAATTCCTGGACCGAACATGCAAGAAAATTTCAGCTGCCATATCAAAAAGAAGTCGAGCCGGTCCGCTATGAAAGCTCTTAACTGTTTTTTTTTCAAGTGCACTAATCCATTTTGTCTTCACTTTCAAAGAGCCGGCGGTTTTCGCACGACCTCAGCGAATAAATGGACGAAGTAAAATGGAAATTCGATGTTGTTCAGAGTTGGCGAATAAAAAAAAATAAATAATGCTGTTTGAGCATTTTTGACAAGCTCCAGTTTGTTTTCCTAAAATTACACTGCTTTGGCATGAAAAAATTTTATTTTCACTCTCTTCGATCACCTTTTTTGACTTCACGTGGTATGTGACCTTAGCTTATTTGCTTTTCGCATTTTGTATCGTCTAGAATAGCTCCTTGATAATGTGTCTTTCTTTTGTTGATCTCGCGATTTCCGTTCAGACTACAAACAAAGATACTCCTGAAAGTCTCCATATATCACGACAATAACAAGCTAGACTAATGGTAAGACAAATCACAAGACAATGGCATCAAAACAACATTTGTCTAAAAATTAGATAACCTTCTTTGTGTGCATGTCTCGGATCACATGTACAATATATATGTACATACATACATATAGATGAATAGATTTTCAGCGATCTCTTCGTCCAGAATGGCGTTTTTTCACGTCTCTTCTTGTCTTCTTTTAGTAAATATTTTGCATTTCTCTCACAAGTCTACGCAATCAAAGGAGACTTATGATGCCATTGCTTTCTTTTCCACTTCCTGAATGGGCGCAGGTGATAAGAAACATGCTCGTGCTACCATATAATGAGGATTTTGTGATCACCTTTTTTTCAGAATGATAAAGAAAGTTTTAGTTGCCCTCCGTTTAGTGCACAAAGTACATGTTTTTAGTGTTTTCTCGTAATGTTTTTTTCTCCAGCATTATTATCTTCCTTCAGACAAATGGATGCGAAGCAGTTTGCTGAAGCTCAGGCCAACTTTAATTTCGCCACGCCGCTTCTCCTAATATACTGTACGTGAATTCAAAATTATTTATGATTTCAAATACAATTTCGCTCACCCTCTCTCTCTTCTTCTCTCTCTCTCTCTCTCTTCCTCTCTCTTCTCTCGCTTCCTCTCTCTCTCTCACTCTGTCTCTCTCAGTCTCTCTCACTCTTTTTCTCTCCCAATCTCTCTCTCTCGCATTCTATCTCTCTCTTTTTCTCTTCCTCTATAGCTATAGTCGGTGCTCTCGCTCTGCCGTCAATTGTTCTCTATATCCGTCTGCTCATACACATCGCTCACCATCGGGACACCCACTGCTCTTCTTTCTTCTTCAAAATCAGCTTCACTCAGGTAGGGAATCCAAGTCAATCCAATATGTACCAAGTTTAATCGTTTGCATACATGTTCACTTAAAACAGCTTATTGTATGCAGATATTAAAATGAGGAAAAGTGTACCCAATCAAGGAAAGTTATTAAAATGAAGAAAAGTTCATTCATTTCAAAAAGGGCATCCTCGACATTGCATACTTCTCGATGCATTTGTTCTACATTTTTCTGGACAACTTCCCGCCCGCATGGCCACTCCTCATCTCGTCAAACGGCACACTTTTCACCAGGATTCATATCCCGTAAGAATAAAGCTGTTTACTCTCTTTTTTACGTGTGATCTCTTTATTCTCATTTAAATTGTATACCTATATAATAAGCAAATACAGTGTTCATATATATATAAATATATATATATATATTTATATATATATATATATATATATATATACCAGACTGTTGAGTTTTTCACTTCCGTGTACATATGCATAAATACACAAATGCAGTCAGTGTATGTACGTACTTGTGATTTGAGCAGTAACGATAACAGGTTTTTTGCTTGAATAAATATTAGTTGGAGCATTTAGTGTGTGTCTTTATTAAAGGACATTCGGAAAATGGTAGCAAAAATTCGGGAAATCGTTGCAGACATTTGATGCTTTACATGCGATGATCTTCCAATTTAAATACTTGCAGTTCTTACTACTACTTCCTGTATGGCCAGCTCCTCGGCATCCTTACCATTTCCGTTCATCGATGTCTTTCTGTCATCAAGCCAAACTCTAGCGTTGTCAAGGTGAAGCATCGATTTATGCCACCATGGTAAAATCTCACTTTGGGGCAGGGATGACCTACCCGACCCGGCAATTTGTTCTGGCACCTTCATCTCTCCCAACAATCACCATCTGCCTTGAGTACGGCAGCATTTCTGACGATGCCTTACTACATACTGACAACTGACTTACACTGTTTTTTTTTGCCTATGTGGGCTAATCTTTTATCATTCCTTTTCGATGGTTTGCAAAGAAAGAAAAGTAGAGAGAAAGAAGGAAGAGATTGAGAAAGAGAGAGAGAGAGAGAGAGAGAGAGAGAGAGAGAGTGAAATATAAAAAAGGATAGAAAGAGGGAGAAAAAGGTTGACTAAATGTAAGTTGACTGTAAGAGAGAGAGAGAGAGAGAGAGAGAGAGAGAGAGAGAGAAAGAGAGAGAGAGAGAGAGAGAAAGCCGACAGAAAGAAAGAGAGAGAGAAAGAGAAAGATTGAGAGAGAGAGAGAGGAAGCCGACAGAAAGAAAGAGAGAGAGAAAGAGAAAGATTGAGAGAGAGTGAAATATAAAAAAGATAGAAATATTGAGAGAAAGATAGAAAAAATGTATGTAGACTGGAAAGAGAGAGAGAGAGAGAGAGAGAGAGAGAGAGAGCGCGAGAGGTAAAGCGAAAGGTACAGACAGTCCTAACCTCAAGTTAAAGGGGGCTTAAACTCGGAAACTCCTAGCACGAAATGGCCGATCTTATAGTACGATACATTTTGGCAACGTGATCCTGGCAATTTGCCAAGATCCTTGCTTCGAAACCTTTTCTCGTAAAATATGCGTTTTATTCGGCGATTTCAAATTGGCGATTTGCGTCCGTTTGGTGAATCATGAATGTTCCGGTATATATTTTACGGCCGAACGACGAAATTTCACGCTTTTCGGTCATGATATGCTCGTCAATCCTATTTGGCCGTAATTTGGTCAGGGGACTAATGTTAAATTTAAAGTTCTGTATAATCACTAATATTTCCCTCATGATCAGGCGACTCTTTTCAGATGCAAATTACTCCTCTAACTTTTAGCTCACGATCAGTAAATTGAATTTTTGCTGATGCTTTCGCAAGCTCAATCCGGACATATTCACAGAATCATCCTTATAGCAAAAAAATTGAGTTTTTGCCTCCTTTAATGTTAATCTAATTTGTTAATAGCCTACTTGATAGCAACTCGAGCGCACGCCTCGCTTCGTGGTCGCGCCTCTCCACTTGCTGCTTCCTCTCGTCGCCGTCGTGCCCCTCCTCCCGCTCGGCGGCGCCATCATGACCTATGGATTCGACGCGTACACCCGGAGATTCACGCGCATCTACAACCTCGATGCGATTAGTGTAAGATAAGAAGAAAGTCTGGAATTGCGCATATTTTCAAATTTTCAAAAAAACATTTAACGAAAAAATATTGACTGATGGTGAGAGAAAAAAAAACGCCTCGCTGTTCTCTCAGTTCACCATTCGCATTATCGTCATCGCATGCACGCTCACGACTTCAGGCGCCGCCGTCTGCTACGCTCTCATTGGCCGCGCTCTTTTTTACGGCCCGAGGTGGGAAATTCAAATTTTCTTTTTTTTTATCTTATTAAAATTGTTTATGAGAACCCATTTTCTCTGTAAGAATGAGCTTACGAACTGCACTGATGGTGAGTGATTACTATACTATTCCATACTATATTGGCCAACCCTTGATTAATTTTATTGACTGATTGTCAACTTATTGATTGATGACGCCATCAATGATCAGGAAGCAGCAGCGTCAGAAAAGCGCGCGCAGCGAGTGGCCGCTGCTTCTCACGGGCTTTGCACTCTTCCTCGCCATGAGTCTCATAACCGCCCACTACGCCATTCTCTGGTACAACAGTGTCACAGGCAGCAAGGTGTGTGTGTGTGTGTGTGTGCTTATTGTTGGGATGGAGTCTCCGATCTTTTATATTTTATATCTTTTTTTTTCTACTAACTAATCATAAGCCATATTCATGTCTTACCTTAATTTTGAACGTTCGTCAAGTAAGTTTGTTTTCTTTTCTTTGCTCTTATTTATACGCAATCTTGGAAATGAGATAATGACTGTAAAGTTCCCGACGAAAAAAAACCAACGTCTCTTTTAGCTTCCATTACGAGAAATGTGGTTTCCGATCTTTTTTTTTCTTCTCTGCTTCGTGCATCCGTGGATTCTCGTTGCGACCTCAGCGAAGATACGGCGCGCCATTCTTTGCCTTCCTGGTTCGTGGGCGACTTCTTTTTCTCGTAATATAATTATTGTTTTTTTGTGAGGTTATGTTATGTATATTTATTTTGTTACTCTATTTATTTCTCATAATTATATAAAGACTAGATTCCCTCCCAAGTGATTTATCAGCTTATTTTAGCGCTCAACAATCGTACAGTGCCGCTGCAACAGCGAGCTGTGCAAGGATGAAGAGGATCAGCCTTCCTCCCTGATCGACTTAATCATTTCATAGAGAGATTCAGCTAGCTCGAACAGATTATAATCGATATTATATAATTTAACGATGGAACACACATTTTATGGATCGCTCGCATTTATTCATGATTTCGAGGATCAAAGTAAAGTCATATCTTAGATCCCCTATAATGAAAAATTAAGACAAAAATTGGACAATCGTTAAAAAACAACTAGCTGATCAATGCATGCATATTGTTAGATTCTCTCCCTTTCGCTCTCCAACTCTCGCTCTCTCGCTCTCTCTCTTTCTCTCTATTTCAATAACATAAGGATATGCTTTTTCCTCTTCTCGTCTCTACTCCATAACCAGCTCCTAGTGTTGACTGATCTATTCAAGTATCTCCTCTTCCCATTTTGTTCGGATACGCTTTTCTGTACAATTTGCCCCCCCCCCCTTCCTTATGTGTATATCCACTCAAATCAAATCTCTGACTGTCTTCCAAGATATCCTTTGCCAGCACTGTAAATGTACATATGATATCTCGACAAGACATGGTCACGCTTGAGCTTGGAAGCCAGAGAAAGCAGCAATTCTAAATGACGGCAGAAACGAAGATGTGTTTATTGATTGCGGAATAGAGAAGAGATGATGAAAAAAGTATAAGTTGAACTTTTTGAGAAATAGAGAGAGAGAGAGAGAGAGAGAGAGAAAAGAGTGAGAGAGAGAGAGAGGGAGGGAGAGAGAGAGGGAGAGTGTGAGCTATAGCACAAGCAACCAAAATTTGAAGAGGAGATGCTTGAAGAGAGCGAGCGAGAGAGAAACAGAGAGAGAGAGTGTAAGAAACAAAGAGAGAGGAGATAACGAGAGAGAGAGAGAGAGAGAAGTGTATTGCAAAATGCACATTATCAACTGAATGATTGTCAGTGGTTCAACTTGTTTATTGATTTATTTGCAAACAATTAGCTACAGCGCTTATCGAAAACCGAGCCTGCATTTTGCCCAGTCTTTTCATTTGCTGAGATGGTGTGAGAAACCACCGATTCCCTGTTTGTGATGAAAAATGCATTAATTAATTTTTTGTTTAAAAAATTAAAAGGTTAAGAACTTTCATTTCTCTCGCATTCTTTTTTTTTGCTGAATTTTTTTTGCATCTATAGAAAAACAGAGGAAAAAGAGACGTTACCTTCTTCCCTTTCCATTCTATAAAAATCTTCCATTTCTCTTTCCTATCGTTATGACTGTGCGTTCTTTGACTTTTAAGCGCAATCATGCAATTCGTTGCCGAGATCTTTATTATTCATCTAATCCTCTGGCAAATGGTATGTTGGAACACAATCAGATTTGTTTAGAGATATACACAGAATGAAGGGAGGGGGAACTGATTGTATGGAAAAGCACAAGCGATCAAAATTTGAAGAGAAGATATATGACGGTGCCAACTAAAAAAACGGTCGTTTTTGCATTTTCGACTCGTTGTGCACACTTTTTTGGAATATTCCACACGAATATGCCAAATTTGTTAAAAAGTACTTTTAGGCAAATTTGGCATATTCATATGGCCGCCAACTGGTGCATAATTGATACGCGGCCAATTCTGCACCAGTTGGCGGAGAGAAAGAGAAAGCCGCCCACCATCAGAAGACACAAGAGTGCCTGCGACAAAGAGAGGCGTAAATCCGGATGAAGGACAACAGTCGACTGCAGCAGCTTGAGGCGGAGATTATGCGAACGCGCATCACCAAAAACACAACCAATCAAAGAGTCCAGACGAGCCGAAGAGAATGGCGCGACGTGTTGTATACTAATATGCGTCTCAAACAATCGAACGCGGAGCAGAAGAAGCGCTGCAGGCAGAAGTGCGCGGCACGACTCAACATCAGACTCCAGGCAGAGATCACGAGAGTCGAGGAAGAAAACTAGCGCCTCGCACGTCGAACTAGTAACTGCCATCAGACAGCATCAACAGGCCAAACTAAAGATAGAGGAAGAAGCCGAGTGGTCAGAGTGAATTTGGTAGGATTTTTCTGTTTTTTTTTTTTCAAGATTGCATTAGGTTCTTATGTATTGTGCATGGTGCGGGACCACTATTCTTCGAAGCAGGAGGATGTCATGCCCCCCCGAGAACGACTCCCTCCGTCCTTGGGGCGGGGCTTCCTGAGGGAACCCAGACCGGGCAGTAGCACTCTATAGGCCCTGCCCGGCGGTCGTTCCCCCTCCCCTTCTCTCTTTGTTAGTTTGTATGTATGTTATAGACTAGAAACCATAATGTTACGCCCTGCGCGGGAAACCGCTACACCCCTTATTACGTACATATACATGAGGCACAGATATATAATTGGTACACCAGCTGATACATACATACATCTTACAAAACAAAAATCCATTACAGTTTTCTGGACCTATATTAAATTTGACGCGAATTTAAGTGCGCTGATCGATATTTACCAATGCGCATACCAACGTCAATATGTGGTGAAAGATAATTATCTCTCTCTCTCTCTCTCTCTCTCTCTCTCTCTCTCTTTCTGTGTTTCTCGTCTCGTCTCTCTCTCTCTCTCTCTCTCTCTCTCTCTCTGTTTCTGTGTTTCTCGTCTCTCTCTCTCTTTCTCTCTCTCTCTTTCTGTCTCTTTCTCTCTCTCTTTCTCTCTCTTTCTCTATATCTCTCTCGCGCTCGCTCTCTCCCTCTTCCTCATTCCAACTTTCGAACTCTTTATCTATCATCTACATTTCATCTCAACACCAACTCCAAGCGCGCTCTTCCTCCAGAGGGCATTTCGATGAAGCCCGGAAATGTCTTTGGGACTCTCTTTCTTCAGCTTTCTTTCTTTCTCTATCCCTCGCGCTCGCTCTCTCTCTCTCTCTCATTCTCATTCCACTTTCGAACTCTTTCACTCTCTCGCTTTCTCTCTCTCTCTGTCATTCAATAAGTTCAGGTTATACTTTTTACTTCTCCTCTTCTCTACTCCATAACCAACTCCTAGTGTCTACTGATCTTTTCAAGTATCTCCTATTCCCATTTTGGTTGAAAAAAAATCCAAACCTGATTAATTTCCTTTACCAGAGGTTTAAATGAATAAAAAATCTCAAGGTAAGAGAGAGAAATGGAAGTTGTTCTCTAGACTGGAAGGGGAAGGAGGAAATCTTTTTCCTCTCCGAAGATCAAGGCAAGAAAACTTCATTCACAAGATACTTACATACTTACTTGCTTTATTTATGCCACCGAAGTGAGCCGTGTAAGTGAAAGATGAAAATGAATCCGCGAATGAAGGCCAGGATGAATTAGTCATTTCGTCTTGGCAATCTAGGAAGAGCCGGTGGTTTTCACACGAGCCTCAAGACAGCAAATAAATCAGCAACGGTAAATGATATCGTAGTGATTTCTATGTCATGATGGATATTTACTAGTGCGTTTGCCCACTTTAGTGTTTGGTGAGAAAAGTGAGCGAAGACGGGCGAGAGAGTGCGCAATGTGAAGAGAGCTGCGAGAGAAGCAGAAGATCGAGCGAGAGAGCGCATGTCTCGTCTTGCGTCTTGCGTCTTTCGCACACTTGCTACTCTGGGGTCGGAAACCAGCAGAAATGCTAGCCCTTCGATTGCTACTCTTTTCCGTTCTATGCTCTCGTATCGAACTTATCCATCTTCTTCATTTCATATTCTGTTGTTGTTTATCACGGGTTTACTCTGCTTTTCGACATTTGTTGCAACTGCTGTACTTGTAGCCAGGATTACGTTTATTTCTCCTCTATGCAATGACTAGAAAGTAAGTATATTGAGGAACAGCCTCTTTTTTGCCATTTCCAAAAGATGTTCACCACTGCCTAATCGGAAGAACTTTGAATGAACTACTCTTCTTTTCGCACTATTTGCCGCAGCATCTTCTGCTGCTCGAATAGAATACTTTCCATTTCCTGCCACCGTTGACTTCCTTGTTGACCCGGCTTTTTACTCGAATTTTTCGCTTGCCGAGTTGAATCCATTTAATTCTGCGTGTTACATCATGAAGTAAGGTGCCCTTGTTTGTGAAACTAAAATGTGTGTGCTTGATCGCTGAGAATATAAACATCTATCTTTAAGAATATTCGAAAAATTTTTTTTTTCGAATATTCGAACAATTTTTTTTTTAATATTCGAAAGATTTTTTTTTTGGAATATTCGAAAAGTAATTTTGGTTCATTTACAGAGATGGCTGGCGCTATCCTCTACACGACGGGCGCCGTCAGCGCCATCGCGACCTCCGTCTTCATCGGCACAGGTTCTTTTTATTTATTTTTTTGGGTAATTCCTAGAATTTTTTTTATTCAGAAACTTTTTCTCGCTGAAATTGGCTCCATAAGGTATTTCGGTAAGGGTAAGAACACACAAATATCATCTTCCCTCCTTATCATGACGTTTATTTCTTCTTTTCCTATGAATAATTTATTGATTGCCCAAGTTCTGCAACATTTTGCGTCTTTTTAGACTTTTTTCTTCCTGTTTTCCACGGCTCTTTACGACCTGGTTTTCGTTGATACTGTCGCATTATTGAATGAATACAATAGTGGGTTTAGATACAGCATGATCATAGAATTCCTTGTGAGATGGCGGATCAAAACGGATTTATTGTTTAGAAGAAAATAAGCGGGTTAAGGATTAGTGAGAAAAAAACCCTGTCGCAGTAGGCAATATTTTTCATATTTTAATATGATTATTACTATATACTTGCAAAGGCATCATCGCTTAATTAGTGTTTGGTTTCATATGTTTATTAATGAGTCTAACTAATTAATTCATCTACGAAATATAAATGCCTTGTTTATAAATTCAGCCCTCTTCTACATGCTGACCGGCCAGGGCCATCGCTTCGACATTGGCTGGTTCCTGACGGAGACGTCGCCGAACATGTGGGTCGGCATGGGCATCGCCGCGTCGCTCTCGCTCTCCGTCATCGGCGCTGGATGGTATGGATATTGATTTCTCTTTCTGTCTGTCAGTCTCTCTCTCTGTCTTTCTCTCTCTCTCTCTCTCTCTCGCTCTCTCACACACTCTCTCTATTTCTCGCTCTCTCACTCTCTCGCGCTCTCTCTCTTTCTTTCTCTCTCGCTCTCTCGCGCGCGCTCTCTCTCTCTCGCTCTCTCGCGCGCGCTCTCTCTCTCGCTCTCTCGCGCGCGCTCTCTCTCTCTCGCTCTCTCACTCTCCCTCCTAGTATCTCTGTTAAGAAGGAACAACGGATTGAGGAAATCCAGCAGCTAGCCAATTAAGATACCCGACAAGAGATGGAACTGATCAAATTTGATTTCTGAAAATTTTATGTCCTTTTTTCCCCGCTGTCAAACCTAGGTCAGCACTTTGGTTTACCCGGGGTGTTTTCCTGAGGCTCGAAATTAACAAAGCCAAACCGACTTCCTTCTCTCACAAGGAGAGACTTCTTTTGGGGCAGAAGAGCGATGGATATCTTCAAAAATGGTGTTACATTCGTCTTGCTCTACTATTTAATCGAAATTAGCAAAAGCATTTGGCGGTTTTTATTATATAGTCTTGATTTAAAACACGGACATAATATTTATATACTGAGTTTATTTAAGAAATACAGTGGGTTTTTTAAATGATGTTTACTGAAAGGTATATTAAAAATAAAATAAATAATAAATACATTTAGGGGCATCTTCACAACGGGCTCTTCAATCCTGGGTGGCGGTGTCAAGGCTCCCCGCATCCGTACGAAGAACCTCGTCTCGATCATCTTCTGCGAGGCTGTCGCCATCTTCGGCATCATCATGGCCATCGTCTTTGTCGGCAAGCGAGCGGTCAGTTCATGTGCTATGGAAAACCCGCCAATTCTAGGATGCACTTGCACTCATTTATATGCTATCAAAAACCCGCCCGTTCTAGGATGCTAGCGTTTGCCAATTTAGCTGCTATCCATATGATTACCTTCTTATGTCTGTCCTATTGTAAAGCGCGGTAATTTTCAGATTCTCATCTCTTTGTGCATTTGATTAGATGCTGTTTTAGATAGCATTTTTTCGCTCGCTTCACAATTCGTTCGTGCGCCAAAATTTTCTCACCTTTACACTAATGACACGGTTTTCTTTAGTAACAAAATTATTCTTCTATTTCAAAGAAGAGTAGAATTTTTATGCAGCATCCCGTTGGTTTTCTTACGCATGATGTTAGGTTATTGCCTTGGCAACCACTTGTAATGCTCTGGTAGTTGTTTGGTAATGAATCGATATCTATAATGGGACGGTAGCGACTGATATTGTGAAATGTCTCGCTCATTGTCATTCTCTCTCTCTCTCTCTCTCTCTCTCTCTCTCTCTCTCTTTTCTCTCTCCCCTTTTCGCTCCTCTCTCTATACGTTATCCCTATCTTCTCTCTTTTTCTTTCTCGCCTCTCTCTCTCTCCTCTCTCTCTCTCTCTCTCTCTCTCTCTCTCTCTCTCTGCAGGACTTCTCTCGCGAGTCCCTGGATCTCACTCAAGAAAAAGATCTTACGCTGCTCGCCCGCAACATCGCCTCCGGCTACATGATCTTTGGCGGCGGTCTCACCGTCGGCTTCTCCAACCTCGTCTGCGGTCTGGCTGTCGGTGAGTGCTGTGTGGTGTGGTGGGGATTCTGTAATTTCGCAATCGGAAGAATCCGGAATACGGTAGAACACACTATAATTGGGAGGGATACTGTATTTGCAGGACTTATGCTACAGATCAGAACATGGGTTTTATTGGGTATTTTTGCACATTAAAAGCCTAGTGAAGGCATTCTGTGCGATATTGCTGCTGTAACCATGTATCAAAATTTAATTGTTATTAATTCGCTGAAAATTAGTGTGCAGATAAAAAACAACACTACTAAATAATAATTCAAAGCTATGATGTTAAATTGGACCATTTATTTAAAAAAAATATTGAAGGTCACTAATAAATCGAAAAATTGGTTTAATCTATAAACTAAAAATTGGAAACAATGTTAGAATAAAAAAAACATTCCTTGCAGGAATCGTCGGCTCTGGCGCGGCCCTCGCGGACGCCGCGAATCCGTCGCTCTTCGTCAAGATTCTCATCATTGAGATCTTTGCGTCGGCCATTGGCCTCTTCGGAATGATCATTGGAATCGTGCAGACGAACAGAGTGTCCATGGGCAATCACTAGAGAAATCCTCTCAACCCCCCCCCCTTCTTTACGAACCCACCCCCTAAGAAGATCTGTCTAATCTCTCACTCGCTGTCTCTTTCTCTGTCTCTCTCTCTCTTTCTCTCTCTCTCTCTCTCTCTCTCTCTTTGTCTGTCTCTCTCTCGCTCCCTCCTTCCCAACCACCTTTCTTATGCGGACAAACTTATCAGAGAAGACGCAAAGAGTTAAGGATTTGCAACCCAGGCCAATGGACAAAAAAAATACAACATTTGCCATCTCTTGCTGCCCGTGTCCCTTTTTCCCTCTTTTCTCTTGTTCACACAAGAGAATGGACACAGCGAGGCCCCTGCCCTTTTGAATATTAGTGCGCCAGAGCTACAGTATACTTAGCGAACCGAGATTTCCTAGTTTTCTTGGTTGTGATTTCCCACCGCATGATCATTCCGTAGTGTGGGTGAACGTTTCTGTTTTTTCCTAGTCGGAGCAGAGATTGACACACCAAAATGAGAATTCAGTCTATCACCTCGAGAGCTATCTTGAAATGAATACTGTGGAATCCAACAATTTTTTTGTCGAAAACGAAGTAATTTAACGGTGAAAATAAAATTGATCAGTAAAGGCAGATTTGTAAAGAACGTTGGAAACTATTCTCAGTTCTTTTCATCTTTGCTTTATTTTGCCACTATAGAATAGAAATGAGAATAAGAATGAATATATTTGAAATTTGTTGAATCCCGTGAAGTGTATTTTGGAGAGTTGATTTTGTATAAAGTGAATAATAAACTGTCAAGCCTTCAAAACAGCAGAACGATGTTGAAGAAGAGGAAAGCACAGCCTTATAATTAGTATTCTAAGTCCTGCCGTCCGTTCTCCTGTTTTTGGTACTGTGTCTCCTTCTCTCCCTTTCTGTATCCCCTTATTTCTGTTTCTCTCTTTCTCTTTTCTCTCTTACTCTTTCCCTTTCTCATCGTCTATATATCTTTATCCACCTCTTTTTTTTGCCCTTTTTCATTAATTCTTTCTGTCTTCTCTCTGTCCCTTTTTTAGTCTTAAAAGGATTTTTTAAATAAAAAACAGGGAAAGTCATTTTCTGGCAAGCAGAGGCTTTAGGAGATTGGCTCCGGTAGCCAGGGAGAATATTATAGTAAGCTAGCCGGGTCGATTTCAATTTTGCAGATTTATTAATATTGATAAAATGGCACTTGTGCGCATTTATACTCGGGAAAAAAGCGAGTAGTTGTTACGCAGTTAGAAAGGCGTAAAGTAGTCCGTTAGCAGTGAGAAAATGCATTAGCAGTTACAGAGTGTAAGGGTTCAACTGCTAAATTCTACTGCTTCTGGACTACGAAGCTGTTGCATAGCATTGCATACTGAACTGCTAACATTTTGAATTTTGAAAAGTCCTGCCACGATTAGCCTTAAAGAACATTGTAAGGAACAATAGCTTCTATTGCTCCGTCCGCCCTATGTTCCGACTGTGCACTCAGGTCTGAAGAAATGCATAGTTCGAAAAATCCGTCGAATCTCGGCTGCTGCCCTGCGTAGGCATCCAAGAGCCGGTTTAATTTACAATTTTGTAAGCCCATCTTCGGCCGATGCATGTAAAGTGGGAAACAGTAAAGTCTTTTGGTACAATATGAACAGTACATATTTCCGGTGTGTTGACACTGCGCAGTACAGTATTCAATTTAGCAGTATAGAAGTTGCTGATAAGCAAACAAATTTCCGGTGTTACGCGCCAACAGTACTAAATTTAGCAGTTCAAGAGTACTGCTAAGCAACTGCTTAGAACCGGCCTAGCCTTCGATTTGCACCCATTTAGCAGCAGCTACGCATCCAATGAGCAGCGTAGCAGTTGAGAATGCACGCAGGAGCAGTTACAGAGTGTAAGGGTTCAACTGCTAAACAACCTGCTAAGTCGTTGCTCTTGTAGTGCGTAGCAACTGCTCGCTTTTTTCCCGAGTATACGTGCGCGATTAGAATATTCGTATCGTCACTCTCCTCCACACTCTCATTTGTCATTGCCTCGGCTTCTCAGTGCCGGCAGCTTAAGTAAAAGCCGTCAAGTGTAGGTTGCTGCCCGAGAGTGCGTACTTTTTCCATCCCTATCACCTCAGCTTTGCGCAGTGGCGATAACGTGACCAATGAGGCTTAGCCGAGGTGCGTTTATTGCTGGTTGAAAACTTTTCCCAATTACCCGCTATGGCCCCTGAAACACGGGTGCCATATGCAATTTTTGAACGCCCGAAGGGGCAAAAATTATCGCACTCTGGTTTTCCACAATGACCCTAGTGAGGCTGGAGCGGGATTCCTAGCCTAATTAGGCAAACGCCTGCCTAGTCTAGGCAGTCTCTTGCCTAAAATGTTTTGGTGCGAATAATACGGTAGAGTGTGTGTGTGGCGATAAGTTGCGTTAGTCACTCTTGAGTTGAAAATAAAAGCGGGAGCATTTGCGACACGCGACTTCATATAACTTGCTTGTTTTCTGTATGAAATTCATGTTTCTTTCATTAAAGTATGTTGCAGGTAAATGGACAGGCGTTTCGCCCAGAAAACAAAGTACCAGCGCCTATCGGACATCGATGTGCGAGTGGCTGATGCAGTCGCTTCGAGGGAAGAATCTGAATATGATTTCGTGGATGTCCTGGCGACTGAGAGCGATGACGGCCATGAAGATCCCTTTCTTGACTTCGATGACTCTTCACTGGATCCAATTGTCAATGAAGAAGGTATGATTTTATTCTAATTTTTACACAGAAATGAATGATTGTAAACTGATATGTTGATGCAATGCTTTTATGATATTTTGCGAATAAGTTTCAATTTTTTCTTACAAATTATTCATTCAACATGTATTACTTTTGATTATGAGCGAGTTATGATTCGATCTAATGTTTGTCGTTTAAGGTGATGCAGTCGAAGACTTGGCATCGATACCTTCGCAAGTTCTATGCCAACTACTGCATTTAATGGACAGCAGCTTCAGCCAAGCAAGTATGTTAAATGTTTATATGTTTCAGCACATTTTACTGCTTTTTATGCAACTTGTCTAGGTTTAAACCTTTACTTCTCTGCTCATCCCTCGCCGCATGAACAGTTCATGCGCTCATTTCTTAACAATAAGACATATCACTCGCACAATTTAATATTGTGTGCTCGCTGCAGCTGTGATGTTGACAGGTATTACTGTTATTCGTATAGTTCTTGAAGTTCAGATAAGTGCTATTGTTGGTCACGCGGTTGTCATAACCATGCATGAAATGCGCCTTGTTTTGCCATATGCCCGACGCGCCATGTTGTCCTAAAACTAGACACCTTCTTTCCATTGTAATCCATCAGTTTTTTATGCAGGATAAAATTGCCAGGTTTATTTGATTGACTTGCTTAATGTAAACGCTTTGATAGCGTTCAATGTTATCTTATCCTATGCTTTCAGCGTTCTTAGCAACTTTTAGAATGCAATCTCGCTTTGAAAACCTAATGGCTGCGCGCCGGGGAGGCACTCAGCCTCTGGCTCAGATGGAGTTATCAAAGGAACGCCGAGTCTTTACGGACAAGAAGGGGCCAGTAAACAAGGTTATGTGTTGTGTTCTTTTTGCTTGTGTTTAAACTAATCATCTTATTTGCATCAGGAGTCGCTGATCGTGACGTTCAATCGTCTCGAAGTCGGCTCTCTTCCGCGCTCGCCTTCGTACGTCTTCGCCCCGATTTCAGGAGGTTTGACTTTAGACTTTTAGTTTTACTGGGTACTTTTTTCATTCAGGAAAGGGCGACATACTCGAGGTCTTCGGCACGTGCCCTTCCAAAACCGGCACTCTTCGTGCTGTTGTCAAGCACGGCATGCAATGGAGGAGGTTCTCAACTTGATTATAGCAAAGTTTAGCTTTAATTTTCTATAATTAAGATCATTCCACTCTCTGTGCGTCATCACTACACGGTAGCTGCGAAGCCAAATGAGGGAAAGAGAGCAATTCCCTTCACCATCCTCAATGGATGCACAGGCAAGTTTTCAAATTACTCATTAAACAAGATACTTACAAATAATTTCGTTACAGATGCGTTCTTGGCGGCGATTACTTTCGCTGGTGCTGATGAGAAGAAGAAAAAGGAATTGGAGAGCTCCGTCTGCGACCTCTGGGCTCACTACTTCACATACTACACAACGGATGCGCGTGCAAAGAAGAGAAAGTTAGGAGGAGATCAAGTCAACGACTAAGCTGTCAGCTTCTTCCACCCTCAGAGTCCACGTTTTCTTAAAGGGTCGTTTTTTCGTGTACCTCACTCTCTCAGGGTCATTTTGTTATGATTGTTATGTTTTTTCGTTACTCAGAAACATTTTTCCATTGTTGAATATTACTTTATCAATGTATGTTTGTGAAACAATGTTTGAAAATGTCTCTTTATGCATACAGGATAAAGTTTGCAACATGTGCCTAATTAGGCAAAAAGTGAGCCCTAACTGTTCGGCTTCCGAGCCTAAGTATACTTTTGGTCGACCAAATTTATAGAATCCAGGAAGGGTCTTAGGCTCCGTTCCAGCCTAATTAGGGTCATTGCGGAAAACCAGAGCATGTTCTCCTTGTTAGATAAGACGAAATGACGCCGTATACGACGGGGAGCGAAATCTCTGATTGTCGAACTCCTCGCACGATTCTAAGAAAGCTTGAATCAGCAGGATGTTTACACTCTGCACAAGCCAGCTCGGAAGAATTTCAAAATTCAAAGAGTCTACATTAATTCTCCAATCAACGCAGACCGGCCTCAGAAAGGCGGTGGTTGCTCAGATGGCGAGAGGTGTGCACTCCGGCCGGCTGTGCCAATTCGGTTGCGTCTCACAGTCAGAGAATCGAGAATTTTTCCGACAAATTTATTATTCAAATAATTATTTTATAAGTTGAACCACTCACTTGCAATAGCAAGGCATGAGGTGCAAACAAAAAAAAAGAAGCGCGTTTTTTTTTGACCTGTGTTTTAGATTTGTGCAAAAATGAAATCATCATAATGATATCGCTTTATTGCAAAAAAAAATTACTCCAGACACTCGCTTTGTCCGATATCCTCGTGAATATCATTAGAATCGTTCGAGGAGTTCACATGCAATCAGAGATTTCGCTCCCCATCGTATACGTCGTCATTACGTCGTTATGTGTCTTATCTAACAGAATATAACAAAATAATAAGTAAAACAAAATGACAAAATTGTTGCGCGCCCATGGGAGTCGATCTGTCATCTAGCCGCGTCGCGGACCAGGTCTTTACCGACTGCGCCATGGACACGCTTCCTACTGTACAAGATTTCTCCCCCTATCTATCCAGAGGGCCTAGCAGAGACGCAGAGAAAAGGAAAGGATATGATCCTCCTGGCGCCGTCGAGCTCGACGTCAGAATTATTAAAATTAATCACAAGTGTCTAAAAGCGAGAAAAAAATAATATGAAATATTGCTTCCTCGTTGTTTCTATTGCATACATCTGATTAAAAGTAGGTAGCGAATTGTTTCGGAATTTGTTTCTGGCGTCCAAGTTTGGCGTCCATTGTTGCGTACATGGAAGCCTGCAGCACAAGAGCGAAAAAACGTGAAATATATGGGTTGTATGAGTGAAAGGTGTGCGAAAGTAATTAAAAATAACTTATTTGTACTTAACTTTGTGGTTGCCGTCCAAGTTTGGCGCCCATCGTTGCGTATATTTAAACCTGCATGTAAAGATGCATGAAAGGTATAAATAAAGGTATTGGGAATTTTAAAGATTGCGCGTTTTCGGTTTTTTTGTGCCTTTGTGTCCTGGTTGGCGCCAATCGTTTCTTATTTTGACTGCTGCGTTTAAGGGCGTGAAAAGTTGATTTTATGGATTTTCAAATGAATAAAAATGGCGTGTTCTGGCCGATTTTGTGGCTGGCGTTCATGTCCGGCGGGCAAAGATGGCCATTTTGATGACTGCATACTTGTCTGGCGGCCAGAGGTGGCCTTTTCGATTTCTCTCTCTCTCTCTCTCTCTCTCTCTTTATCTAAATATCTATCTCTCTCTTACTCTCCCTCTCTATCTATCGCACTGTGCAGATCTCAGAATGATTCAAAAGGAATATTGCTCTATATTTTATAATTTTTTTTTAAATTCTAAATTCAGGGATAATTTTCTCACACTGTTTTAATAATTATTATGTAACTGATAATAGATTTTTTTTTAGCTGAAGGCGCCCAAATGTTTTCCTACGCACGACGGCACCAGGAGGTTCTTATCATTCCCTTCCTCTGCGTCTCTGCTAGGCTGGGCTTGATAGATAGGGGAGAAATCTTCCATGCAAAGTGGTCTCGTCCATGGCGCAGTCGGTAAAAGCCTGGCCAGCAGTGCGGCTGGATAACAGATCGACCCCCATGGGCGTTCAACTTTTTTTTTTGCGATTTTCGTTTTACTTATTATTTTGGTAGAGAAAGGTAAACATATGGAAAAAGCATGAAAAGACAAATGGGTCCTTTACAAACATGTACCTTGTTCACAGAGGTTAACATCAGGCTAAACAGATTAACATCAAGCGTTTATAAGTCAGCTGCTGGTACTTCCAGTAAACTAGTTGTATGTCTTTCTCGTAAGCCTTTTTCATTTCATATTGGGACCTCCCATCCATCTCCGGGGAGAACCGCCCCAGTCGGATTCCGCGCGCTCCCGTTCTGCATTACGGGAGCGGCATCCGGATGTCGCAGCGCAGCGAGCAATTTGTGTTTCAAGTGTTTGTTGTGGCTGATGCCTTCCGACGCCCCGGGCACGACAGACATGGAGAAGATGGAAAAGAATAGGTGCCGGGAAGACGAGCGAGAGCGAATGAGAGAGAGAGAGAGAGAGAAACAGAGAGAGGAAAAGAGCAACACAGGGAGATAGAAAGGCAGGGAGAAAGAGTGAGTAAATGTCATTAGAAAAAAAGTATAAGTAATAGAGTAGAATAGTAGAGCTGCACGTCTGATTGTGAGGAGAGGGATGACGAAAAGAGTAAATAAGTAGTGAAATCGCGATAATGGCATGACTGATAGAAATTCAAACTATTTACATTTGGAAATACATAGAAGATTTGTGAAAACGCAGGATGTGCCTGTATAAACTTCAAATCCTAATCCTTTCAAATGTACAAAGTCATGTCTGTTTAATTTTTTCAGGCTGAAAAGAAACAAAAGAAACATACATTTGTTGCAACTCTCTCTCTCTCTCTCTTTCTCTTTCTCTTTCTCTATCTGTCTATCTCACTCCCACTCTCTCTTTCTCTCTATGTCTCTCTCTCTTTCGCTCTCTTTCTTTCCTCTTCTCTCACTCTCTCTCCTTCTCTCTCATATCTGCTTATTTTTTTCATCATTTTTATTTGATACAATTCCGTGTTCCAGACATCTTTTGTGTCAGGATGGCAGCAATGACAATACAAAGAAACTTGTCAACATGTTTTCACAGCTTCAACATACGTAACTCTCCTCTGATTTTGGCAGTCATATCGAGCCAAATTTCTCTGTCGCCTGTTCAAACAATGTCTTATATCCATCCCTTTTTGGAAGCTTACCCTCCAAACCCTCCCCCCGCACCCTCTTCTCCACAGTATTTTCTACTTTCCTCCAATATAAGCATCCTACTCCCCCGTGTTCATTCTATTTCATCCAAACTCATTTTGAGTACTTTGTAATGCGGAAATGTATTTACTGAATATGAGAACTGAAAAGGGTTCTAACTTCAACATTTATGTGCCAAGTATGGTCACAGGCCGAAATGAATTGGCAACAGAATATGCGTGAGCTACTGTATATTTTAAATACAGAACATTTTAGCGTGCTAGTTGTAGTATGGTGGAAGAGAGGTTAACAGTGAACACACGTCTTCATTTCAATGGCGAAAATTATGCGATTAATATCCAAATTTTAAATGGTCAGGTAGAGTGACAGCAATTTTTTATGGTAAAATTAATAAATATCGAAAATAAATAAATATTGAAAAGGGATATGAAGGGATAGAGGGGTGGGGAGTTAAAGCTAAAAAAGAATTTGACGTGATGAGCCCACGTTGAGCATGCGTGCCGAGCGAACCGAGAAGACTATTGATTGAAAAGCGCCAAAAAAGAGCCGAAGAAAGAATCGCACTGGGACCAAGGAGGCTGTTTGAATGGAGAAAGCGAACGATTACGGTAGAGCGACCATGAGAGACGCCGCGACGATGAAGACGGTGAGAAGGCTGCAAGAAGTGACGACAGACGAATCGGTCTCGTTGCGAGGGAGAGGCGCCAGTGTCGAGAACATTGGCGGCTGAGTTGGCTTGGGGATTTCTGAAACGTTCTAGAATATACTAAAGTATTCTAGAATATACTCATTGTAATGTATTTTAGAATATTCTAATTTTCGCTTTTATATTATTCATTTGTCAAATGTTTTTCGAATAGACTAATAATATCTTTGTCTGAGTAATTTTTATTATTCTCCAATGTTTTTTTTAAAAATAAATATTGATCTCACATCAGATAGAAAGCGTTTTTTTTAACCAAAAAGAAAGAGAGAAAACCTTCGCAAAGCGTCTCATTCGCGTTGAGCCGGAAGCCCTCGCAGCAGACGTCAATCGGCTCGATGCTCTCAATGATGACCGGTCGTGTCTTGATCGTCACGCGGGTCCTGCGATTTTGAAAAATAAATAAATTTCATATGTAAATTTTTTTTTAATTTTCCACCTCATTCTTTCAATCGATTAATGAAAAAATATGATTATCTTTATAAGAAGAAAATTATTTAAATATTTTAAGAGAGCTTCTCTGTAAGAGTCGAGCATGCGCTTAACGCAGCCTGCCTCGGGAAAATTGTTTTCGAATTCATTAACAAAAATCATTTTTCTTATACAACTCGACAAGCTCTATTTAGTGAGCCTAATTTTATCATCATCCGATTTTTTCCCTTCGGGATATACTACCGTAACCCTGAAAATTCATTGAGCCATAAATCCGTCCAAAACCTGTTTTGAGAGACTATGTATATATCATTCAATAGCATTTCGAAAGCGCTTCAAATTTCATCTAGGAACATGTTTTACTAGAATTTTATTTTGACCGAGAAAATTGATCTTAAATTATTTGAAGGCTCAGCACACCACTTTATGGTCATTTCCCCACCTTGAAACCTAGATAGAAAGAAAGAGCGTGAAATTTACTGTCAAATAGGTACCTTTCAAGAAAAATTCGAGGGTACCAATTTTTGCTATGACGCGAGCAATGCGCGCGAGTCGGTCAAAAAGGTGCGTTTAAGGCGGCCGAGGCACCCTGCAGGCTCATTCAGCGATCCATAACTTTGCTCAATCTTAATATCAGAAAATCGTAGATATATCATCTAAGAGCTCTCACAGGGATCTTCAAATGCTACATACATTCTTTTATTGATATATTTATATTTCTATGGAAAATTTCGTTCTGTACATTTAGAAGGCTTAAAAAACTATTTTACATTTCCGCATTTCAAAACATACATCATAAGAAAGAGCGTGAAATTTGCTACAAGATGAACCCCTTTCAATAAACTTTCAAGTCTATACTGTTTTGTTATAAGTTATAAGAATAGGTAAAGTATCGTCGCTATCCTTTAGCCCAAGAATTTCATTGTTTAGGTTACTCGAATTAGAATATTCCAATATTTTTTACGTTGAAGAATTGTGCTAAGCTGATGCCCTATTCTTATAACTTATAACAATTGAAATGGGTTCTCATATTTTAGCTAATTTCACGCTCTTTCTTATGATGTATGTTTTGAAATGCGGAAATGTTTGTAAAATAGTTTTTTAAGCCTTCTAAAAGTACAGAACGAAGTTTTCCATAGAAATATAAATATATCAATAAAAGAATGTATGTAGCATTTGAAGATCCCTGTGAGAGCTCTTAGATGATATACCTACGATTTTCTGATATTAAGATTGAGCTAAGTTATGGATCGCTGAATGCGCTTGCATGGTGCCTCGGACGCCTTAAACGCGCCTTTTTGACTGACTCGCGTGCATTGCTCGCGTCATAGCAAAAATTGGTACCCTCTAATTTTTCTTGAAAGGTTCTTATTTGGCAGTAAATTTCACGCTCTTTCTTTCTATCTAGGTTTCAAGGTGGGGAAATGATCATAAAGTGGTGTGCTGAGCCTTCAAATAATTTAAGATCAATTTTCTCGGTCAAAATAAAATTTTAGTAAAACATGTTCCTAGATGAAATTTGAAGCGCTTTCGAAATGCTATTGAATGATATATACATAGTCTCTCAAAACAGGTTTTGGACGGATTTATAGCTCAATTAATTTTCAGGGTTACGGTAGTATATCCCGAAGGGAAAAAATCGGATGATGACAAAATTAGGCTCACTAAATAGAGCTTGTCGAGTTGTATAAGAAAAATGATTTTTGTTAATGAATTCGAAAACAATTTTCCCGAGGCAGGCTGCGCTCGAAGCTTACGGACATGCTCTCTTAAATAAATGGTTTTAAAAAAAGTAATAAAACAAAAGGATAAATTTTGTATTCTTTTTTCCCCGCACTTCTCGACCGGACACTTGAACATGCGCGAAAAGTCGAAGCAGAAGACGGTGTCAAAGTAGGTCTCAGTGTGCGTGAACTCTTCCGTCGCATTCACCATTACACTGGAAAAGAAGGAAAGAGGGAGAGAGAGAAAGAGAGAGTGAAAGGGAGAGAAAGAGAGAGAGAGAGAGAGAGAGAGAACGAGTAGAAAAAAAGCTAGTAAATCCAAAGATCTATTTTAAAATAAAACTAAAGAAACATGACATCCTGAATTTATTTTGTGTTCTCTGCTTTTCTTTCATTGTCCACATTTGTGAGATCATTAAAGATGGACGAAAAAAGAAAAGATGATTAAAGTTAATTAGTTAATTAATTAATTAATTAATTAACAAACGTCATGTTCTTCGTGCAGACGTGTGGGCCGCTCGGCTGAAGGATGTCGTCGATGAAGGGCACTTTCGCGGCTTCGTTCAACGATTCAAAAGCATCTTCCGACGAGGAGAGCGGAGACGACGACAGGAGAAGAAGGACGACGAGCGAGGCGACGTCGGGCGACATACTGTAGCTGGACATATTTAAAGGAGCCAAAACAAAAACTCACGTTTGAATTCGCGCACTTTATGACTGACAATGAGGCAAGCATGTATTTTTGAGAAATGCTACTTGAATTCTTTGAGAAATTAAAATAGTTTACGATTGCGAGTTAGATACCATCACTTTTGTTGATAAAGAGCAATAGATGAAAGATCGTAAAGTTTTAATAAAGTCGAAAAGGAAGTGTAAAAATAAATAATAAAAAAAGTTATTGAATCTAACATACTTTGTCAGGGATGACGATGGCAAAACAAAAGGGCAAATTATCCGAATGCACGAGAAATGTTAGCTGACGCGGCCCACTGTCCCAGGCTACTGCTTGATTTGGCATTTGTTCTCATCTCTAACTCTTTCTCTCTCTCTCTCTCTTTTCTCTTTCTCTCTATCTCTCTCTTTCTCTTTTCTGCTGAATTTTGTCTACGACATGAGCTAAGCACCTGTGTCATATGCAAACAACACCGGAAGAGCCTTCTTGTTCAATCCGGAAGACTCAAACATATCCATGTACATGATGATTTTGCTTCGCCCATTTCTCTCTCTCTCTCTCTCAAGAGCGTTCCTTCTCCCACATTCTCGGATTATCTCACTTTCCCTCTCTCTCCCTCTATCTCTCTCTCTACTTCTTTATTCCTCTTCCCTCCCTCTCTCACTCTTTTCCTCTCATACAGTTTCAGGCTGTATCATCAACATCAGTAAAACGTCAGTCCGCTTAAGTCGTTCCGCCTCGTAGGGATTGCGAAATCAAATGAGTCATGCGTTGAACACATAAAAAATAAAATAAAAATGCTATTTAATAATAAAATAATTCAAAGGCGGCAGCATAACACATAATGTATGTAGTATTGCAATAGAAATTAATTGTAACTTTAAGTTGAACATATCATTTGGCAGAGCGCACGGATATTCGACTATTCCTAGTGCCTTTAAGCCGTCGGCGATTTCGCGCCACTTCTGAGGTCAAGCAAAAGAAAGAGGAAGGACAGGCAAGGAAATGATTGTGTGTATGCATACTATTTCTGAGAATAACGGTAAAAGAGAAAGAAAAGAGACAGTACAAGAGACACCGAGAAGTCGGAGAAAGAGAGGGAGGGCAAGAGATAGAGAGAGGGAGAGAGGGGAGAGAGAGAGAGGGTGGAAGAGAGCGAGAGTGTGTGAGAAAGAGAGAGATTGGACAGTTCGATTGACCTGAATATGAACTTGCCCTTCCAGGTGCACATGGGAAGGCCACTTGGCACACCGCGCAACTTCCGCGGCAGCCAATTAGTGGGAGATGAGGCGATGGCAGAGAGAGAGAGAGAGAGAGAGAGAGAGAGAGAGAGAGGTGAGAGAGAGAGGTGAGAGAGAGAGGTGAGAGAGAGAGGTGAGAGAGAGAGAGAGTTGATAGAGAGAGGTAAGAGAGATAGTGAGTGGGAGAGGTGAAAGAGATAGTGAGAGGGAGAGGTGAGAGAGAGAGGTGAGAGCGAGTGATGAGAGCGGTGAGAAGGGGGGAGAGAGAAGAGAGCGAAGTAAAAGAAAGAGAGACAGAGTGATAGAGATTCGGAGAGTGAGAAAGTAAGAGATACAGAGCGTTAGAGGTATAGAGATTGAGAGAGAGGGTGAAGCAAAGAGCCAGAACGACTAGGAAGAATTCATGGAAACTAATAACATGAAATCAAAAAGCCATTATTTATTCTTGAAAATAATAACATTCATACATATACAGTAGCGTGCAATAAAAGTGCATATTTTGGTTTTTCATGCATATTTTTCTTCAATGTTAAGGAAAAGTTCATGAAATTTTCAGGATTGCTTCTGTATAGTAACATACTTAAAGTGGTAGAATATTGTTTTAATTGATCCACTATTGATCGAGAAAAAATCAATAACTCAAATCACCCGGTTTGTAGCCGTGCTTTACAAAATGATTTATTTCTTCGTTCTTAGGGGAGTTTTTATCGGTATTTTATTTTCTTTGCATTGAAGAACATCTCAGAGATTACTTTTAGGTCTAGTTCTTATTTAATCTCATGTTGTTACATGCTGGCTGCCCTCAGTTCGAGATTCATTCAATCGGCCTTTGATGCAGAAGGCTCAGCAGGATAAAATCAATCATTTACTTCAATGCTTATTGTAATAATGATTTTAATGTATTCATAGATAATCGTTTAAGCTATTCAGAAAGTTATTTGAGCAGTGGAAATTCCACGCTAACTATAAGAGCACATTTTGGACACCGCGGTCAGCTTTCGTCAGCAGCCCAGACGTACTTAAAGTGAAGCTATGTAGGGGTCCGTGTTTCAAACACGGTTTTGCCTATCTAAAATGATAGTTAATAGACTTTTACATATTGCTCAACCTTATTTTATCCCTGGCTTCATTTGGCTTCAAGATACGAGAGAACGTTTGATTGTACCCCACGTATGGAATAGTGCGGAATTCAACAAGGCAGGAAAATGGAGGCAAAAAAGATTATGATCGAATCGAAATGGCTTTAATCGATGTAGAAAAGTGCTTAGAAATCGTCTATATACTTAAAAGACAATTTAATGCCGTGATTGATATAGTTACGCCACCTGCCAAATATGGCATTTTCTCGCTTTTTAGGTGTCTTCAATCGTGCATTGGATTCTTGAAGCCACATGAAGTCAGGGATAAAATAAGGCTGCGCAATATGTAAAAGTCTATTAACTATCATTTTATATAGGGAAAACCGTGTTTGAAACACGGACCCCTACACAGCTTCACTTTAAGACAGGATGTCCATAAGACTCGAGCAGGGCCCTATTATGACCTGCCCTAGGAATTTTTTTTTCGAGTTTGTTCACCAAAATAGGGTACAGTATACAACTCGACGTGGCCAACAAAATAGGCTATATTTCGAACTTGAAAAAAATTTTCCGTGCGGGACCCGGTGCACCAATGTTTAAAATTTCACTTGCCATAACTCGCTTAAAACACGTTATTAGACAACCATCGAGGTATCATTGGATAGCTTTTTTAAGGGGCTTTAATTTTCATGTTGATGATGTTTTCATAAAATTTCATCTTGGCCCTAAAATACGGCCCTGAATATTTTCGAATGCAGGTTTTCGCCAAATTAAGTATTTTATGCTCATTTCCACACAACCGCTCCTACATAGGCTTAAAGTGCGTAAAATTTGCTACAACATATGTTTCTTTCAAAAAAATTGAAGGTCCCGGACTATGGTTCCAAAGCGCTTAAATATGCTCCAGTGTAAACTGTAACACCGTGCAAGCTCATTCTTCGATCGATAACTGCGCTCAATATCAATATTACAAAATCGTAAGTATATCATCTAACAGCTCTCACGGAGGTCTTCAAATGTTACATACATACTTTTATTGAAAAGTTTCAATTTATATGGGAAATTTCGTTCTGTATAATTAGAAGGCTTAAAAATCTACTTTAAAAACATTTTCGTCTGTCGAAACATATATCATAAGAAAGAGGATGAAATTTGGTACAAGATGAACCCCTTTCAATGGAATTCCATGCATACGATCTTTTTTATAAGCCATAATAGTAGTATAACAAGGCCTTATGGGAAAAACTGTTGAAAAAAAGGATTGGAATATTCTAATTCGAATAACCTAAAATGTAAATTCTTGGGCGAAATAACAGCGACGCTACTGGCGCTACTTTTATGATTTATAACAAAAGATCGTATGCATGGAATTCCATTGAAAAGGGTTAATCTTGTAGAAAATTTCATCCTCTTTCTTATGATGTATGTTTCGATAGGCGAAAATGTTTTTAAAGTAGTTTTTTAAGCCTTCTAATTGTACAGAACGAAATTTTCCATATAAATTGCAACTTTTCAATAAAAGTATGTATGTAACATTTGAAGACCTCCGTGAGAGCTGTTAGATGATATACTTACGATTTTGTAATATTGACATTGAGCGCAGTTATCGATCGAAGAATGAGCTTGCACGGTGTTACAGTTTACACTGGAGCATATTTAAGCGTTTTGGAACCATAGTCCGGGACCTTCACTTTTTTTGAAAGAAACATATGTTGTAGCAAATTTTACGCACTTTAAGCCTATGTAGGAGCGGATGTGTGGAAATGAGCATAAAATACTTAATTTGGCGAAAAACTGCATTCGAAAATATTCAGGGCCGTATTTTAGGGCCAAGATGAAATTTTATGAAAACATCATCAACATGATAATTAAAGCCCCTTAAAAAAGCTATCAAATGATACCTCGATGGTTGTCTAATAATGTGTTTTAAGCGAGTTATGACAAGTGAAAGTTTAAACATTGGTGCACCGGGTCCCGCACGGAAATTTTTTTTTCAAATTCGAAATATAGCCTATTTTGTTTACCACGTCGAGTTGTATACTGTACCCTATTTTGGTGAACAAACTCGAAAAAAAAATTCCTAGGGCAGGCCTTGATCGAAGGATACTGACATGCTCTCTTAAGTACGTCTGGGCTGCTGACGAAAGCTGACCGCGGTTTCCAAAACGCGCTCTTATAGTTAGCATGGAATTTCCACTGCTCAAATAACTATCTGAATAGCTTAAACGATTATCTATGAATACATTAAAATCATTATTACAATAAGCATTGAAGTAAATGATTGATTTTATCCGGCTGAGCCTTCTGCATCAAAGGCCGATTGAATGAATCTCGAACTGAGGGCAGCCAGCATGTAACAACATGAGATTAAATAAGAACTAGACCTAAAAGTAATCTCTAAGATGTTCTTCAATGCAAAGAAAATAAAATACCGATAAAAACTCCCCTATGAACGAAGAAATAAATCATTTTGTAAAGCACGGCTAAATATGCAAACCGGGTGATTTGAGTTATTGATTTTTTTCTCGATCAATAGTGGATCAATGAAAACAATATTCTACCACTTTAAGTGTGTTACTATACAGAAGCAATCCTGAAAATTTTATGAACTTTCCTTCACATTGAAGAAAAATATGCATGAAAAACCAAAATATGCACTTTTATTGCACGCTACTGTATACATATATGACGGTGCCAACTAAAAAAACGGTCGTTTTTTCATTTTCGACTCGTTATGCACACTTTTTTGGAATATTCCACATGAACATGCCAAATTTGCCAAAAAATACGCGTACTTTTTGGCAAATTTGGCATATTCATGTGGAATATTCCAAAAAAGTGTGCACATCGAGTCGAAAATGCAAAAACGACCGTTTTTTTAGTTGGCACCGTCATATATGTACATGCGTAAATAAGTGAAAGTATGTATGGCTTCCAATGATCCAATAAAAAGAGGAAAAGAAGGCCGATAAAAGATCACGATCCAATCAATGGCCACAACGTTTTGCGAACGAGCTCCAGTTGCTGCTGTTCCCATATTATTATGATTACTCCACCCGGAATATGAAGTGAGCATGGAGAGAGGAGGGAGGGAGCAATGGAGAGGGAGGGTGACATTGTGAGAGAAAAAAGAGCGAGAGCTAGTGTGAAAGAGAGAGAGAGAGAGAGAGAGAGAGAGAGAGAGAAACATACCTGTGAAGAAGACTGATCATGAGAGGAAGATAAAGATAAAGAGTGAGAATGAGACATAGAGAAAGAAAGTGAGAATGAGAATAGGCTTGTTGCTAGAGGGCTGTGCATAAACGTCCACTGCCCACACAGAGAACTCACTCCATTTTTCATCGCGTCAACATTCACGGACTCTCTCCCTCTCTCTCCCTCTCTCTCTCTCTCTAGCTCACCCTCTCTCGCTCTCTCTCTCTAGATCTCTTACCCACTCTCTCCACCTCTCTCACCTTCATTATCTGCTCTCCATTCAACTGTACATTCCCTCTGTCCATGTTGATCTGTTTTTGGGCAATCTCAGTCTCTCTCTCTCTCTTCTCTCTCTCTCTCGCTCTCTTCTCTCTCTCTCTCCCTTTTCAGCTATTACATCATCACATGTTCTCGCATTGCTGACATAATCATGTGCGTCCTGTCGTATTCAAATTCGATTATGACTCATTACATAAGTCATGATTACGTCATTTGAAGTATTAATAAAAATTATAATTCGAGTGTATTATGATTCTTATCATCAAGTAAATGCTGAAGATGCTGGCCTTAGTGGGTGGGGGGGGGGTGCCAGGCGTCTGGACCTGGCGGAGGCTTCTTGGCGGAAGCAGCGGAACGGGCCTATTCTCGCGAAAGACGACGGGAAGAGCGCCGGCTTGATATTTAATAGAAAATATGAGACAAAAAATAAACATTAATAATCATATAAAAATTTCTGTCTTTTTTTAAATTCTTCTTCAAAGGAAGACATAATCTTACAAGGCATTGTTATTTATTTATTTACTTATTACATCAGAATTAATATGATGTGACAACACTTGGAGAACCTTTCGCGCAGCAAAACCATAAAACAAAAAAATTATAGACAGAATAACCATGACATAATTTGAGGAAAGTTGTTGTTGTCGCGGAGGCTATTCTCCTATTCTCCTCCGAATGAGACAGCTGCGAATCAGTGGCGTGAATATTCAAATAATTCAACAGCGCTGCCTGCTCAAGTCCACTATACCTGCGCAACAGCATTATGGACCTGAGCTCAATTTGAATAAGTACATGTATCCATTTTTAAGCTTATAGATTTTTAAATTTTTTTTTACCAATCAAATATTTTGCAAAATGAAATTCCACAAGGAACTTTTTGAATTTCCATTCTTAATCCGCTGTTTTAACCTGAAAAAGGCGGAGAGACGTCCGAGTTCAATGTCTGCTGGACTTTGGAGGCTCTTTGTATATTGAATCTCATGTAATTTGCGACATCTGCAGGACATCAGCACTGCATGCTTACTACGTGTAAACATTTACAATTCTAATAATATTAAATATACAAAAAAATATGTATCTGATATTATACTTTTCGACGGCATCGGAATCGAGCGAGAGGCTACGGCGGCTCAGGTAGATCGGTCGGCCAACCATTCGCCTTCGGGAGCACAGGATAGAATGACGGTGCTGAGGTGGAACATATTAAAGGAGGGTGATCACCAAAAAATATTAAATGCAGGTTCGAATTGCCGCGTCTGCCCTGTGATTCCTCACTCTCATTCTCACGTGCTATTTCGCTGGTCGCACAAACCCGCTGCGTGAAAATAGCACGCGCGAATCAGCGTGCATAGGGCCGCGGCAATTTGAGATATCACATAATTGTTTGGTGATCGCCCTCCTTTAAATAGTTTTCTTTTACAGGAATGCTTTCTGCCCCGAGATTTTGAACTAACAATGTGCTTTTCGTCGCTCTTGACCAAAAAAAACGTACAACTTGCATCCATTGAATAGAATGTAGAAGAAATTTGCGCAAATCCTCGCAAGAGCATAAGAAAAGGACAAGAGATGTGCTCAAAAAGGGTAAAAGAATAGCGTGCGCTTCAAAAAAAAACGAAGAAGTCTAGCGATAGGGAAATACTTAATGTAAATATATAAATAATTAATATTCTTCCCAAATCACCTGGATGTGGCCAAAATACATATATGGGCTCGATCCATCAACATCGCCCTTCTTTTTCGGAGTCTCAGGTGCCAAGAAATAGAAAGTGTGACTCTCTTATGAAACCATTTTCCCCACAATAGATGATATTGAGGCTCAGTAATCGATAGATTCATAACCATGATGTATAACACTGGTATGGGAGCTTATTTTTTCCCCTTTCACACTTTGACACATCAGTATTTTTAGTTTCAACGACGACTCACAAGGAATATTTTTATTTTCTATAAAAAAAATGCCAATGCGGGGTGTGAGAAAAAGCGCCGGGTGGGAGATGTGGGAGAACGGCGCATAGCGGGGGTCACGGAGGGAGGGCTCCTAGGAACGACGCAGAGCACGCAAAGCGCTGTCGCAGTACACGGACTGCGTCCGATGCTGCTGGCGGAGATTGTCGGCTGGGACAGGGTTCTGAAAAAAGGCGGGAAAAATTGTATAATATATATATATATATATATATATATTTAGTAAAAATAAAATAAAGCACACATATTAGAGAAATACTGACGACTTTTTTCTGGGATGTGGAGGTAATTTGCTTTTCATGTTTCAGTAGAGAAATTTTCAGTTTTTTTTACAAGTTGATGTGGAGAAGTAATTGAATTAAAATCACTATTATTATTGTAATAATATTATTATCAGCACTCTAGTCAAAGACGCTGACCTGAGTGGGGGTGCCGGGCTGCTGGGAGACGGAAGGCTGAGCGATCTGAATAACAATTCTTAATACTGTATTTACGAATAAAAAAAAAGAAGAGCAGCGAATGTGCTTCTGAAACACGGACCGCTCGGCCACTGCGAGATGCGTCTGCCTGGCGGGCCGTCGCTGGTGTCTCCACGCCCCGCAGCAGCACGGGAGGAGTCTGGCGGAAGACGATGCTAGGAGTTGGAGCGGCGGCCGCGGCAGTGCGATCTGAAAAGTGTAGAAAAAATATATATATTTACATAGGGAAATATTTAAATAATTAAAATATATAAAAAAACACAACTTCTTTCTATTATTTATGTTGTATTTTATATAATCCGATCCGTTACCTCCAGAGCGCCATTGACGCCCGAAAGCGCGTCTCTGGCGGCGAGCAGCGCGCTCTGCTTCGTCCTCAAAGTCCGCGAGAGACAGCTGTAAGGCAATGGTATAAATTCAGCGCAGCCGTTCTGTTCCAGCTCAGATCCATTATGTGCTTGATATATTTTTCATCATGATTATAGATATTTTAAAGCCTTTTTAAAATTGCAAATCAAATCTTTTTACAAAATGAGATCTCATAAAGATCTTCTATAGAATTTTTTTCATTCTTCATCGCGCTGTTTTAACCGCGGAAGAGCCGGGTATACAAATCACCTGTGTCGGATAGTAGTATACATGCTCTTGGTGCTGTGGTACATTGGAGATGGCGCCCTGTAATATAACACTTATATATGTATGTAGCTTCCGAGGCATCCTCTGAGTGGATTTCGTTGTGAGTCCAGCTGACGCCGCGGGTTACGGTAGCTCTATTTACTTTTATGCACGGCACCTGCTGGTCGATAGCGGGTGGCGCGTTCTGGGGAGGCTGCTGCAGGCGGTGCAAGACGAGGCCGTAAGCCGTGATGTACTCGGAGTGCGGCGGCATGTAGCTGAAGAGAGATATGTTTGTATAAAAACACGCGTAAAGATCAAACCCTCCTGGGGAGATTCCTTCTTTTTTTAGTAATGCGAAGGGTGTTGGAAGGGGGGATGTGGTGGTTGAAAACCTGAGGTAGAAGGAGTCTCCGCCAGACATTCTGCAGACAATCGGATGGAAGAAGAAGAAGAAGAAGAAGAAGAAGAAGAAGAAGAAGAAGAAGAAGAAGAAGAAGAAGAAGAAGAAGAAGAAGAAGAAGAAGAAGAAGAAGAAGAAGAAGAAGAAGAAGAAGAAGAAGAAGAAGAAGAAGAAGAAGAAGAAGAAGAAGAAGAAGAAGAAGAAGAAGAAGAAGAAGAAGAAGAAGAAGAAGAAGAAGAAGAAGAAGAAGAAGAAGAAGAAGAAGAAGAAGAAGAAGAAGAAGAAGAAGAAGAAGAAGAAGAAGAAGAAGAAGAAGAAGAAGAAGAAGAAGAAGAAGAAGAAGAAGAAGAAGAAGAAGAAGAAGAAGAAGAAGAAGAAGAAGAAGAAGAAGAAGAAGAAGAAGAAGAAGAAGAAGAAGAAGAAGAAGAAGAAGAAGAAGAAGAAGAAGAAGAAGAAGAAGAAGAAGAAGAAGAAGAAGAAGAAGAAGAAGAAGAAGAAGAAGAAGAAGAAGAAGAAGAAGAAGAAGAAGAAGAAGAAGAAGAAGAAGAAGAAGAAGAAGAAGAAGAAGAAGAAGAAGAAGAAGAAGAAGAAGAAGAAGAAGAAGAAGAAGAAGAAGAAGAAGAAGAAGAAGAAGAAGAAGAAGAAGAAGAAGAAGAAGAAGAAGAAGAAGAAGAAGAAGAAGAAGAAGAAGAAGAAGAAGAAGAAGAAGAAGAAGAAGAAGAAGAAGAAGAAGAAGAAGAAGAAGAAGAAGAAGAAGAAGAAGAAGAAGAAGAAGAAGAAGAAGAAGAAGAAGAAGAAGAAGAAGAAGAAGAAGAAGAAGAAGAAGAAGAAGAAGAAGAAGAAGAAGAAGAAGAAGAAGAAGAAGAAGAAGAAGAAGAAGAAGAAGAAGAAGAAGAAGAAGAGCTCGGAAGGTGAAGCGCGCTTGAAGATAATGATTCTTCCGCGGAAATTTCTCCCTTTTATACGATTTGACATGAGCACAAATTATCACATTTGAAATTTCGTTTGCTGTTGTTCTTACGAAGAAAAAACACCATATTGCAATTGGGATATGCATATTTAATGATTAGAACATGAAAACAAAAATATGTTTACGACTATAGCGTGCAGACATCGTTCTGATTCATTTTAATCAAAACCGTTATTATTTTTTTTAAATAATATTCCACAGTTTCTTAAGGAAAAGAAAACGTGTCAAACGCTAGAATGACAGTAAAGTTATAATAATAAACTATCTTGAGGAATGGCGACCGGTTGAATATTCGAAGCATAACGGCAGAACTAAAAAAGAAGACAGTAAACCAATTATTTATAAGTTGTCGTCATCTGACAAGTTCTTGTTCACACTCATTTACACGGCTGATCATCCATCGTCTGTGACCATAGAATCGATTACAACTGGCAGGCGACCACTGGGGTGGCTAGATAAAGTCACATTCACTTTTACTCCGAGACGCTCAATTTCGTGCTAATTTTCAATGCAATGTTCATGCTATTCTATCTATCCCTTTCTCGCACTCTCTAACTCTTTGTCTCTCTTTCTTTTTCACTCTCCCCTCACTCGCTCTCTCTTCTTCATCCTCAACCATGTCAATATTACCACCAATTCGTGATATCTACTTAATCTTTTTGTCTTGAACCTTTTAAACTGTGCTATTTACTTGAATCATTCACTTCAACCATGTTTCCCTTCAGAAATCGATGGCTTTGCTCTTCTTTTTCGTGCCCCTCTTCGTCACTGTTCAAATTGCTGGTGAGGCTAGACTCTGATAAAAAGTAGTGCATGTACACAATATAGTACATACTATTCTGATCTAGTATTGTGTTTAGGAAGGAATAAGTGTTCTTTCTTAATACTTTAAATTTCCAATTAAACTGAATAAATTTCTTGTCCTTTCTTTAGGAAGCGCAAGACTGGCAGAAGTCACAGACGATAAGAGAATTCGTTCGCAATTGGCATATGAGACATGGGCTGGCCGGTCTAAGGCGCTCGAACAACAACGGAAAATGAAAGTTTGAATTCCCGCCATCTTATTTGAATTTCCCGCCAATCATGTCAACATTTTTGGAATCGTGCCAGGAAGAAGCCAATCGTCTTCTCGCCCAATGGCAGCAGTACGAGACGGACGAACCTGCGCCACAACGCGGAGTATTGCCACAAAGATATGGAGGATATGGTATTTTTCAACAAAATTTTAAATATAAAATTATCGATCGATTATTTCATTAACGATTATAATTAGGTTATGTAAAATAAAAAATAGTCGATTTTTTTCAATAATAGGCCCAGGAGATGTCGCCATAAACACCGGCGTCGGCGTCGGTTTCCCGTTTGGTGGCATTGGCATCGAGCGAGATTTCTGGCTCGGCTACTGCGTCTCAGGCAGATCGGCCGGCCGACCGTTCGCCTTCGGTCGGACAGGATAGAATGACATTGGCTGGTGATGATGACTATTCTAATTTGTGCCGCTTTCATATGCATAACTGTTTATGTTACATCAGAAAACCCAAAAAGTGGAATATTCTAAATTTTGCAATATATTTATATTTCATTAGAAAACTCAAACACTGGCTTTCAGGCATATAGGACAGAATGTATAAAATAATTTGGCACAAAACCAAATCCTTTAATGAAGGAGACTCGCGTGGAAGAATATTTTTAGCGGTAAACTTAAGTTCAGGGTGCCTTACTACTTGTTTGAATTTGCCCTCAAATACTGGGACAATTTTGAGTCTCGGATTTTGAATTACAGCAAAAAAGAGTTTCTAACATTGAGCTGAACCTCGTCATATCGCCAGTTTTTCGTTCCTGGGATGTACTATAAATAAAGTCTACATACTTGCTGAAGGATATGGAGGTAATAGAGTGTCAGATTGGTCTTGAAGTGTTGTTATTGTCTAAATTGTCGATTATTTTCGCACTGACTATTTCGCTCTCATGAACGCGACATGTTCGAGGTCTACGCATACATAAATTCTCACAAGATCAGGATGAAAAAGCGGAAATGCATTACATAGATATGTATAAGTATTTTGTTAATGCCAATCATACTAGAGTCTATAGGTGTGGTTCCTACGATGCAGCTTGAAAAGGCTGCCCAGGTAACTTTAAACGTACCATAATACTAAAGAAAAGAGCATGTAATAAGAGATACAGCAAAGTATCGCGGATTTTAACCATAAGCTATATAGCGAGCCTCTTTAAGAAGTATTAACCTCAAAATTTTCCTGCAGTGTTGGAACAGAACAAAATAGGTTTCAGAACGAAGAGCATCAGTTCAAAACGTCGATATCGCTGAAGCTTGACTGAAACTCTCTTCTTTCCGACGAGAGAAGAGCGAGAAAGGGCGAGAGCGAACTTCCTCAAGCGATAAGAGTATCGATTTTGTCAATTAAATACAATAAGTTCATTCAATAAAGAATAAAACTTAGTCCGGGCCAAGAAATTAAAATAATATGAGGTACCTTTACAAAGAACATGACGATGATTGGGTCGGCCACTGGTGACCAGGCGAAGAGCAGAGGAAAGAGTGCCTGGAGTTCGAAACTGAAGTTCGTTAGCGGAACGAGGAAGGAAAGCGTGATTGGCAGGTGAAGAGTCAAGAAGGGCACTGCCATCTGGAAATATAGAATTTTTTTTAAATAAAAATTAGGTTTTTTAACTTAATATATTTGCAATCCATTCGAATTTGGGCAACTTTAAATTCCACTTATAAATTCTCTTTTTTGATACCTAAAAAGTTGACGCAAGTAATACAGTTAGGTAGATAGACCTGAATAACAGTCATAATGGTGAGTCGAGTGTGGAGGCGTCTGGTCTGTTCCGACATGGAAGCCCTATGAGAGGAGAGAAATCGCGAGATGGAAACGGAGGAGGAGACGCAGGCAAGCAGAGAGGAGAAGAGCATGGCCACGAGCAAGGAGATGGCAGCCAGAGTGAGAGTTCGTCGCACGGGTTCAAAGATCACCATATAAGTGAAAAATAAGTCTATAGAATTCTCTGCTCCCTCTAATTCCACGCAAGCCATGGAGAAGAGCGCAGTCCATGAAGATGCGCTAATTTCGAGCGCAATCAACACTGGCAGAAATGCTCTCCAACGCATTCGAGGAGACGTGAAAGGTCTGAAGATGTTTACTTATTCTGATTGTCATTATCTTAAACGAGTACTGTCATATATTAAATTGGTTAATTATATATGTATGTATATATATATATAGTATATATATTATATATATATATATATATATATATATATATATACATATATATATATACATATATATATCACAAATAAAATGGGGCAAATATCATGCATCTAATACTTTTTACTGTAAATTAAAAAAAAGTAAACTCCCTCTCCTACCTACAGATTGACAGGTAACGGTGTGCAAAATGCACAGTAGGCCGCAAGACACTTCCGGCTAGCGCAAAGAAGAAAAGATACAGGAAGAGTTGCGCGTACTTGAAGAGGCCTTCCTTCGTGATAATCACAAGGCCGCCAATCGAGAGCACAAGCTGAGTAAGGCAAATTCATCATCTTATTTTGGCAATTTTTTAAATGGAGATCAATCACTGAAAAAACTGTGCAAAAGATCATATTTTGCTACAATATACAGTCGGATTTTTTCCACCCGTTGGCACTCCATGCGTAGTTTTGACTACGTAACAGGTGGACGTTTTCTAAAGTATTCACAAAGATCCGGCTACATGCTGATTGTCATAAAGCAGGACCAGTTGCATCTTTTATACCAAATTTGATTATGCAGGAAGGTCAAATGAGAACCAATTTTTTCGTTGGATATCTCCTTTTATATAAAGGCTTAAATTTAATGACGTCTATATCCATAATTATTCTCTTCCGCGATAACTATCTGGCATGGAGAAAGCGTAGACAAATGAGAAAAAGACATTAGCAAGAGCGGCATGTTGGAGGAGCAGTCGAAGAGAGCCGAGACGATCTTCGACTGCTGCGGTTTCTGAATATCGTAAATTGGAATTTTGATCTTCTATTAATTTTTACCTCATTTCGAGGAGAATGTTGAAGATCCTACCTCCGAATCGGAAGGTTAGAACGGTGAAGACGGCCGAGTTGGCTAGAATCGAGAGCACCAAGGCGAGCAGAGCGTTGGCGGTGCCAACGGGGCCGATGTAGACCTCGACGAAGCAGGACAACCAACCAAAATTATACAGCTGTATAGAGCATAAAAAGCGGTTTCGAATGAACAGAATATTAAGTTTAGGAAAGTTAGGAAGCACTGGTTTTCTATTCAATTATCCCGGTGCGGCAGTACACATCAGCAATCATTTCCACGCGTGTCCAAACATAAACCAGAAGAAAGAGCGAGGAATTTTCAACAAGTTGAACCTTCTCAATAATATTCCAAGCCTACGATGCTTTGGAATCAGTCATAAAATTAACACCGGTTAGGCCACTTACATTTCGCCGAAAAATTCAATTTATTAGGTAATTCGAATTAGAATATTCCAATTATTTTTTCCGCGCCTCGAAGAATTGGTACCTTTTTTAACCGCGGACCTCCTGATTTGCATTGGCGCACCGGGATAATCGATTAGGAAACTTCAGTGCATCCTAACCATAAATTTCATTAACCCAATAGTGCATTTGAGGGCTCCGTTCATTCTTTTCATGCTCTATACAACGGCTCGTTTTTTTGTAGAATGAGTAACGCCTTGGCTGACATGAGCTCCCACCAAACTGTTAGTCTACAATAAAGTTTAAAGTTGAACACTTGTTTTCCTTTGTTTAGAGCAATATCTGGGCTATTAAAATGCACATTTTCATTTCTATTTCTCAAAAAAGTTCGGCACAGTGACCGCAGACTTTCATCCAACTCGCCCCCAATTCGCAGAGAGGCCCATATTTCAAGCCTTCATAACAAAGGAACGAGGCATTTTCGTATGGTTAGGCCATTTCAAGTCGATTCATCATACTAGAAGAGAACTATAAACAACTTTTGAAGATCTTACTATTATCTTTATGTTGCTTTAGAAATGTATCGAACTACATAGAATCTGCAAAATTCGAAAATATATCGAATAATATCAGATACTTCTAGCAATACATTAACTAGTACGATGTAATCGCTTAAAATATAAGTTATTCTTTCAAACGAGTCGTCTCACATTTTGTTTCTTGCTTGCCGATTGTTTTCCATGTCTCGCTTTCACTTCTTAATTCACCAAACCAGAGACAAAATATACAATATCACATTGTAAAAAGCATGAGGCTACACAGACAAGCGTGTAATAAATTTTATTATCCTAGACACTTCGGAGACACGTGGGAGACATGTCACGGAAACATTTTCACAAGAAAAGACAAATGCATGTTTTTCTCCAAACTTGATTTGATTTTCAAATGATGAATAATACTCCTCGGCAATGTTTTTCTACTTCCGCTTCCTTATCAACTTCTCTTTTTTCTTCTATACATTAATTTCTTCTCCTGGCTCAATCTCTCTCCCTCTCTTTCTTTCGCTTTCTCACACTCTCTGTTTTTCCCTCTCTCTTCTTACATCACTTCTCTCTCACGATCAGAGCATCCAAAGACGGAAGAAACTCGGAACTTTCTAGTCATATGTTAATTTCATTTTAGTCCCGTGCAGTTTTTCACCGTTAGTGTAAGTTCAGTATAAGAGCTTGAAATATAGCAAAGAGGTTAAGCTGCTAGCTGAAAATTTTTCAAAATGGCAGAAAAATTTATTGCGATGCACAAAAGTGTTCAGAGATTTAGGAGAATTAGCCTCACAAATTTCCAAAAGTAACAAAATAAAAGAGGATTGCGAACGAAGAAGAAATGTGAATGAAGATAATACACGTGGACACGAATCAATTCAAAAAGTCGACATCGCTGAAGCTTTTTTTCTACTCTGTCCTTTACGACGAGAGAAGAGAGAGCAAAGACGAATGCGAACTTCCTTAATTAATAATGTCAATTAAATACATTAAGTTCATTGTGTGAAGATTAAAACTATTTGTACGTCAAAGCAATTAAAATTCATATAAAACACCTTTACAAAGAAGATGACAATAATTGGGTCGGCCACGGGCGACCAGGCGAAGAGAAGAGGAACGAGTGTTTGGAGGTCGAAACTGAAGTTAATTAACGGAGCGAGGAGGGAAAGAGTGATTGGCAGGTGAAGAGTCACGAAGGGCACTGCCATCTGGCAATATTGAGACAATTCATTAAATTGTATATCTTTCTTTGAAATTGGAGATTTTTGGTTACTATATAGACTGATGGCAAAATTTTTAATTTCCCAATTTATACAGTTAGACTTTAGCAAGACCTGAAGAACAGTCATGATGGTGAGTCGTGTGTGGAGTCGTCTATTCCGCTCCGACATTGAACTCCTACGAGAGCAGAGATATCGCGAGATTAAAGCAGAGCAGGAGACGCAGGCAAGCAGAGAGGAGAAGAGCATGGCCACCAGCGAGTAGAGAGCGGCGAGAGTAAGAACTCTTCGCACAGAATTTTGATCCTAACCCAATTGAACAAACAGTAAATAGATCTACTTTTAGATTTATGCATACAATCAATTCATGATTATGTATATTGAAATTCTTTTTCATCTTGCAAAATTAGTAAGATGCCGTAATTATATTGTTTGCATTTACTAAACATAAAAGCTCACCATATAAGTGAAAAATGTGGTGAAAACCCCCCATAAGTCGTTGCACGCAATGAAGAACAGCGTAGTCCAGGAAGATGCGCAGACTTCTAGGGCAACCAAGACTGGCAGGAGTACTCTCCAGCTCATTCGTGGAGAAATTAAGGGTCTAAAAATATTTTTATTTATTTTGGTTGTAATTATGTTAAAAGTGTACTATCACATATCAAATTGATTAAATATATATCTCATATCAAAGTGGATAAATATTGTATAGGTATCTCAATTTTTTTTCTTTTAATAATGAAAAGTAAACTTCCTCTCTTACCTACAGATTAACATGTAACGGTGCGCAAAATGCACAGTGGGCCGCATAACACTTCCGGCTAGCGAATAGAAGAAGAGATACAAGAACATTTTCACGTACGGGAAGAGACCTTCCTTTGATATCATCAAAATTGAATTCGATGAGAGCACCAGCTGAATAGGGCAAGTTCATCTTTTTTTTTGGTTAACATTCAATAATGAATGATTCTACAGTACTGGATCAAGGCGATTTTGAATGCGCGCCCTCAAATATTTTCGCTTCATCTGATCAAGAGAGTGGCTAAAATCTGCAGTTTAAAAAATTTTTGTCGCGTCATATTTCGCGTGCTTGTAGCTTTGTAACGAGCAGAAAAGAAAGTCACAAACTTTCTGCAAATACGTTTTAGAAAAATTCAAATTGATTCCCGTTTGTGAAACCATATGATAATTATTCAATGATCCGCTCCTTTAATGGAATGTTATCTTCGAAAAGACTGCGCAAAATTTTATCTTGCGAATTCTCATTCGCGAGTGCTATTTTCTGCACAAAAGCTTTCTGCGCCGCTACCCGGGAATTTCTGTCACGACGAAAGTCCCTCTTTAACCTTAATATTTCATTTTAATGACTTCCGCACTCATGATAATTGAGGAGAAACGAGACAACCAACTGGCATGGAGAAAGCGTAGACAAATGAGAAAAAGACGTTGGCAATTGCTGCGTGTTGGAGGAGCAGTCGAAGAGAGCCGAGGCGATCTTCGACTGCTGCAGTTGATCAATCGCAGAAATGACTTTTTTAAATGCAAATGTGTGTTCAAGCGGAAGTAGATAGTAAGCATAAAATTTACATAAACAACGATGCAATTCATGTAAATTTTAAGCACTTTCTACTTCTTGTCGGGACAATTTTGAAAAGGTAGTGGATATATTTTCTGGTTCTTACCTCCGATTCGAATGGTTAGAACCGTGAAGACAGCCGAATTGGCTAGAAGCGAGAGTGCCAAGGCGAGCAGAGCGTTGGCGGTACCAACGGGGCCGATGTAGATCTCCACATAGCAGGCCCACAGGTAGCTCGAGCAGTTTAGTGCCTCCTTAGGGAAAACCATCAGCTGGACGTTTTGCTGTAATTTAACAATCTTATCCACAAGTCCATTGTCGAACTCTGAACAATTCCTTTCTTTAAGAACTACATATAACATGATGAGAATGAATTAGTAACATGATGCAGTTCTTACAGAAAGGAATGAATTACATGAATTGTTCAGAGTTAGACAATGGAACTTCAAATGTCCTTGAATTTAAAGCTGCGTGGTCTTTGTCTACTTTTGCTTACAATAAGAATCCGTAAAATTCCAACAAAAAAATAACAAAAGAAATATAGCCTACTTCTAGCAGTACATTCATCTGTTTTTGACATCACTTAAATTAGAAGGAACGCATAGTCTTTCTTCTCAAATGTGTTGCCGATTGCTCTCAGCTCTAACTACTTCTGAGAAAACGAGAGAGGGACTTTCTGTCTAGATTTCCCTTCTGACAAAGAGTTCACAATGAGTAACGAACCAGAGACAAACATCAAGCATTCTTAAAACATGGGACACAGACAAGCCGCCACGATATTCAGAAAGACATTTCCACAAGAAAAAGGCGACAAAATCTTGCCAAATTTGATCTTCACCTAATAAAGAATGTTCCTCTCTAAGCTCATTACTAGTCTTATCTCTCCGACTTTTTTTTTCTTTTCCCCCTCATTTTTGTGTAGCCGATGTAATTCAATAAAAATAACTCGACGTAATTGCATTGAGAGTTGAACTTAAAAAAAGTCTAAAAAAAAGTTCCATACAAAAAAGTTGAGTTCACCATCAGCTTTTTCTACTTCCTAGATTAATAGCACCACTGATGACCAAAACGACCAAATTCAAAGGCTCTAGTTAGCATGATGCAGCTGTAATATTCTATACTTATATTCGAGATTGAGTTATTCCCGCTTCTTGCTCGATATTGCATGTAATTACCATGTTAACACGACCGAAAAGCAATTCTCGATTTGCATTTATTTCTATTATCTTGATCAGGAATGTATCGGAACAAAACATTCCGCACCGGAAATAGGGAGGCCTCCTTAGATAACTGCATTTTCAGAAGGCGAACAGTGCACACAGCGCAAATAGTTCCGAACTATTATCACGCTGCGGATAGTTCGGTTTCATTGTTCACCCTGACCGAACTATCATGCCAGCCGGTGATGAACTATTCCGGCCAAGGTGAACTATTGCCAGCTTTTCCGGCAATAGTTCAATTCGGCTTCCTCACTGCTGAACTATTCAGAGGATTTTTAACATTCGAATGACATTTTCCACACCAATTCCCTTCAATTCTTCTTTCAAATGCTTCCCCGCGTTTTGTTTCTTCAAAACATTGGTGATTACAGTAAACATGCATTTATTTTCCAAAATAAACGCGAAATTATTTCATAATATTTACAGAATAATCATTTTTAGTCAATAATTAGCAGTCACAATCCTGTAATATTTACAGAATAATCATTTTTAGTAAATCATTAGCAGTCACAATCCTAGAAATACTCACAAGATGACCAGCTTGAAATGCAAAACCTAAATAAAAAATGGCACATGAAAGATATACGAATCCTTGATGGAACAGATGAACCGGTTAAAAACCAATCTTACATGTAATCCAGACGGTGATTTGATAAAATATTAATAAACACATGGTATACGAAATACACAGAAATCGTTGATGGAGCAAGATTAACCGTTTAGGCTATTAAATAGAAAAGCAATTCTACATGTAATTTACAAGTATTTGAATATGGCGTAAACAAGAATAGTAAAGGGATAAGAGTGAGAGTGTATGAGTGAACCTAATTCTCAGCAGATTATAGAGAAGTCAGCAGTCGCTTCGCAGCCTCCGTGAGCCGGACATTCTTGAAGCCCAGCAAATGAGAGAGCAGCTCCATCTCTGACTTCACTGCCGGCGCGTAGCTCATGTTGAAGAGGCTGTAGACAGCGAGAAGAACGAGCAGAGCGGTTCTCAAATCACCAGGCACCTAAATAGGATGCAACCATTATACTTTGTCGTTACTAACTACCGTAATCCTTCAAGTAAAGTATGGTAAGGGATTCGAAGGAAAAGAAGTGAACATTTTTCATACCGTATTCAAAGAACAGAGCAAGTTGTATGGTCATCTCGTTCAGGAATGTTAGCGTGTTTACTATGAATACACTTTTTTTCTACAAAATACTGCTCATACACTGACCGTCACGTCGCGCCCTTCGACTGCCACATAGTACGTCTGCTTGGCGTCACCGTACGTGAAGATGACCGGCTGGGTGATTCCCTGCGGATCGTAGTCATCGAAGCGATCTGGATGGGCGGAGCTCGTCTTCACCAGAACTTAAAATTGAAAGAATTCAACTAGGAAATAAGTTGTATTGTGATATTATGCCAATTATATACACATTTTCAACAATTCACAACCTTCATTCATGACGAAGCTGGGAGATTCCACTTGGAACTTTCCTGGCACGCAACTGGTGTTCTGTAGATGAAAGAAATATGAAAAATAAAGTATTTTGGAACATTTACGGAGATGTATAGTTATTTTAACAAACAGTGACCTCAGTAATCGTGCATAATGAACAATTGTATCTAACATTAACAAGAAAAGAAAGAAACGAGAATGAAAGATCGAGAAACCTCGAAAAAAGATGACCGGTCGAGTCGACAGCAAGCAACGTGGTTCGCGCCAGAACGAGATGGCTCACACGACGCGGAAACTGACAGCCTGTAATGAACAAATTGGCCAAATCAAAGTATTGAAAATTAAAAGTGAAAAACAACGTATCAACATGAAATATTCACACTTCAAAACGCAAGCTGAGTAAAGCTTGGCGAAAATATCAATTCAAAATTCGCGCTCGCGTGCTCGCGTGCGCATCATTGCGCGATACTCAGGATGAGCCAGCGAGCGCACAACTTACACGTTTTGACGCGCTTTCTTCTTTTGTTTTATTTTTATTTTGTTCTTCGGCTTTGTATGAAATTTGAATGTGATGAATCAACATACTTGTTATTTTAAACTTGTTTTAGTGGCGACTTCATTGAAGGCGTCTGGAACCCCTCTAGGCGCCGAGGAATGCGAGGGAACAAATGTGGGGTCTGTTTGTATTGTTTTTCTGTTCAGTTTCATTCTCTTTTTTGCTTATATTAACGCGAACACTTAAACGGTTTGGGGCAATGCCTCTGATGCCTCGAATTCTTGTTTCTTTCCCGCATTTTATGAACTAATACCGCTATGTTTTGGTAGAAATCCCCTTGATATATTTTGCCTATTATATTCCAAATTTGGAACAAAGCTTCCTCTTGATGTTTGCGCAATTTATTTATTTATATTTTGTTATGTTTATATGAAGTAGAGTGTTAATAGTATCCTTAACATTCTACTTTAAAGGAGTAGCGGCGAGCACCCGGCCCTCCCCGGTGCGCGCAGCACCATCGAGAAGACACGACGATGGCCGTCGTGAAGGCTGCCTTCGAGGAGCACGAGGGCATCCCGACCGACGAGCAGTGGCTCGTCATTGCTGGTTTGTCTTGAGTACTATCTTATGTTTTGTCATTTTGCGCCTTCTACTCTTTTAACCACTGCTTTGTTGAGTAAGCAAGGAGTTGTTTTTTCTCTATATTGTGCAATATAAAACTTTTTTTTAACATCTTTCCTCATATTTCAGCCATATTATTGGGCAGTGCTTCTTTATATCTTTCAATGTTCTTTCATTTTACTTTACTAATTGTCGTCACAATGACGTCTTAATAATTAATCGATTTAAGGCGAGCAGCTCGAGTCTCCAAGCAGGCCACCGTCCATCTCGCTACGCCTTGAAGGAGGTCAGCTTATGACCAAGCATTTGCTGTTAATTATTTTTCTTTTATGCAATGTGTTACGTATGAAGTTGAATTTCTTTTGTTTCTAACTGAACTTCTTAAGAGTTTCTTTAAGTTTAAATAACTCAGCATCTTTCCTAGCTCGTGATGAGTTTTACCTTCTCGTTTGCCTTTCAGCGTATTCAAACTTCTTTTATAGCATTCATTTTATATTTTCACTAATGTGAATTCTAAAAACAATTCCTCCCCTCAGGAATCATCGAGACGAACCAAAAAGTTCTTTATCTTCTCTGTCACCAGTGCTTTAGAAGCACGTCTCACTCCTTTGCTCTCCCCTCAAGTCATCATTGGGAGATTATAATGCCCCTCCTATCTCTCATTTTATTGTGCATTATAATTTTATCCATTATATAATTCGCTTCAGTTCGTTCATTCCATTCACCCAGCCTAACCTTTCACTTTCCTGCAGGTTCCTGAGACGCTGACCGGCAAGACCATCACTCTGGAGGTCGAGGTGGCTGACACCGTCGAGAACGTCAAGGCCAAGATCCAGTACAAGGAGGGCATCCCACCCTACCAGCAGCGCCTGATCTTCGCTGGTTTGTTTACGAACTAATGAAATGCTTAAATTAGATGTTCAATTTTAGTGCTATAATCTATGTTTAAATGTTCTTGATTGGCTTCTTACAATCAAGCAGCTGGAGGATGGCCGCACCCTCGCGGAGTACAACATCCAGAGGGAATCAACCCTCCACCTCGTTCTCCGTCTTCGCGGTGGAATGAAGATCTTCGCGAAGACGCTGACCGGCAAGACCATCACTCTGGAAGTGGAGGCGGCTGACACCAGCTACAGCTGCGACCTCCACTCTTCCCCAGCCGCCCCTTTCCTCTCTCTCTCTCTCTCTCTCCCTCTCCCTCTCTCTCTCTCTCTCCTTCCCCCCTCCCTCCCTCCCTCCTTCCCTCCCTCCTTCTCTCCCTCCCTCCCTTTGTCTCATAATGTTGTGTGGCCCAGTAATGGTTGTTCTATGCCCGTTTATATTGTTGTACACTGATTGTCAAGTGATAAATACTGTTCAAACGAAATTGGCAGTGCTTTAATTGCTTTTTATCGGCTGCTGGAATGAAAGAAAGATAGAGGGGCAGTGTAGGGTGGATGAAAGGTGAGGAGCATTGGAAAGCAGAGAGGGGGGGGGGGCGAGTAGCGACGGCTGGCCCGCCCGAGCTATCGCGGAATACTATTGCGTTCCTATTAGATGAGCTATCGATAGAAGCGTGAGGGTGAACTATTTAGCTCCGGCGCCAATCGGAAACAATATAGTTCTTCTTGATAGTTCGGCCTTGTTATACTATCTGCGCTGTGTGTGTCGATTCGGAAAGCTATTTAGAAACAAATACATTGCCGACTTGCTCCTTTAAGGTTAGCAGTAGTGCTTCGCGGCAGGATCATTGGAATTGTTAATCATGCACAGCATTTATGATCTGTATGTATGTATAATGTGGGCCATAATGGAATGTGATTGAAAGTGAAGAAGAGGCGCATTGAACAACGAGAAACTATTCACAGGCTGCTCTTTCTAATGTCCAGATGACAATGAAGAAAAAGGAATAATGTTCCGCACACAATCGATTGTTACACCACACATAATGTGGAATGAAAAGAGATTGGAGCCAAATGGAACAAGTCAAGCTATTTTATGGCATGATAAAGAAGAAATACGACCGTATTGTCGCCAAGATGCGGCGCTACATCGTTTGAGAACCGGCCGATGAGAACGTAACGTATGAGAACATTGGTCGGTCATTTGAGAACCGAGCGTAAAGCGAATGTTCCACATGAGAACCGAGCGTAAAGCGAATGTTCCACATGAGAACCGAGCGTAGAACGAATGTTCCACATGAGAACCGAGCGTAGAACGAATGTTCCACATGAGAACCGAGCGTAGAACGAATGTTCCACATGAGAACCGAGCGTAGAGCGAATGTCCCGGATGAGAACCGAGCGGGAAATATTATTTTTGGGTCTGTCCCGGATGAGAACCGAGCGTGAAAATGTCATTTTGGGTTTGGCCTGGATGAGAACCTAGGGGTAAAATGTCATTTTGAGTTTGGCGTGGATGAGAACCGAGCGGGAAATATTATTTTTGAGTCTGTCCCGGATGAGAACCGAGCGGGAAAATGTCATTTTATGTTTGGCCCGGATGAGAACCTAGTGGTAAAATGTCATTTTGGGTTTGGTCCGGATGAGAACCGAGCGGTAAAATGTCAATTTGGGTTTGGCCCGGATGAGAACCGAGCGGGAAAATGTCATTTTGGGTTTGGCCTGGATGAGAACCTAGGGGTAAAATGTCATTTTGGGTTTGGCCTGGATGAGAACCTAGGGGTAAAATGTCATTTTGGGTCTGTCCCGGATGAGAACCTAGCCGGAAAATGTCATTTTATGTTTGGCCCGGATGAGAACCTAGGGGTAAAATGTCATTTTGGGTTTGGTCCGAATGAGAACCTTGCGGGAAGATGTCGTCATCAGCAGTGTGAGTGTATAATATAATACTCAGACTATAATCCATAATACTCGTGCGACTCTTTATTATTTTGACTTTGTTCGTAAGAGATTCAAATAATTCTTTGTTATGCGATACACTTCTCTTTTTATCTCACAACTCTAAGAATCGACGACCCATAAACACTGAAACACGATCCGCAAATTGCTAGTTCGAAGCATTCTATATTTCACTTTGCGTCTCTGATTGGACTACCAATCATGTTTCTCCCTTCTAGCTTCTCTATGCACACAAACAACAGTAAAACATGAACGCCGCTACATTCCATATCTTCACTTACAGGAACATAAACCATTTCTAAGTGCACAGAAAAAAAATGAACATAAACTGAAAGGATGGAGTTTTCTATTCCTTTTCATAAGCTTGGCTTGAGGTAATAAGGAAAATCATATGAGATGTTCATCGATCAGTCCCTGGATTTCATTGTAGATCTTTCGGCGAAGCGAATTTGAGATCTACATTCGGATGATACTGTAATCAGGAAACTTCACAAATTCAATAAGGACACTTCACAGACTCGACAGGGTCTAAATCACAAAGAACGGGACGGTTGAATTGACATAGAATACGGCTTTGAAAGCGGAAAAACGAAAAAAAAAATGCACAGTCAAATAATTACATTTCCTTTATGGACGCATAACGGTGCTCAGCTGATCAAGGAGTGTGGTTAGTCTGGTGAATGGCGACATCAACAGTCTTCGTAATTTCTCATTCTTCTGTGCTTCCGCTGTTTGTCTTGCTCCTTAATAAGCAGCAGATTAAGGTAATCGCTTGTGTCAATTTTTTGCTGTTAAATATGATAAACTATATGGAAATAGTATTCTAACCCCGGACAATTGAAACATTGTGAGGAGCAGCCAGATCTTGGCGCACTTTCTCCTCTTCCAGCTGGATAGCGTAGACTGCTCTCGATGGCCTGACTCGTCGTCCATTCGAAAGGTCAGCACGAGCGATTGCCTCAAAATAACAGCAAGTCAAATAATAAATTAATTAATATATTTACCTTAATTATTAGTAATTATATTTCTTTAGGGGAGGGTGATTGCTTAGTTCTTGCGTGATTTAGAGAGAGATGGTTAACTGACACCAAATTGCAAATGGAAGGACTCTTTGCTGTTGTTACAACGCGGATCGCCTCTCATCAATGCATCATGAATGCTCCACTTGTCTGGCGGGAACCTTTGACAAAGTATGCTTCGTAGATTTTTTTAAAATTACGTTTTAATATCATCAAATATAATATAATTAAAATTAAACTTAAAAAAAACTTTTTGCTTCAATAATGTCAAAACTAGTGCGGCACCTGGCAGCTCCTCTCCCTCGAATGTAGATGCTTTCATGGTAGTCAAGTAGACCTTGAAATACGAACAAATTTAGACATTCTCATTGTATCTTGGTAAAAAAACATTACCTGCTGCGGAAAAGGGAGCCTCGGCCTTGAGTTCGTCAAATGCATCGGGGATGAGGTGAGCAGGCAGGAATGGAAGCACGAGGAACCTTTTGTAGCATTTTAAGAGTGGACCAATCTAGGATTAGACATGGGTAAAACGAAAGCTATGGTTATTACAATGTCTTGGCACTGTTTTGTATCTTTATATTATGCAAAGTAAATGAGAAAAAGTTCAAATATATTCACCAAGCGGTTGAGAAGGTGGAGGGAAGCGGCTTTCTTTCGAAGATTCTGATTCTTATGGAATAAGCAGAGCGTAAACGTAAGGCGTGGGAATTGTCTGCGGAAGGCGGCTCCAGGAGCTACTTCGTAATCTAAAAGCCAAAAAAACTAAAATATTAACATTTTTAAAAGATAAGAAGAAATGATGCCTTTGTGGATTTAATAAAATTCTTATCACATAATAGCTAATTTTCACGTGCATATATTGTTAACAGATATGTTTTGTGACTAGAAATAAATTTTATCTCTTTTCAAAATCGAATACCAACCAGAGTAGATTCGCTCAACGATCCAATTCTGCAATCGTGGATCCTGCCTTAGTGACATGATGACGCGGCTGTAATCTGTTGTCGCGAGAATACCTGCTCGGCAGCCCGAGAGAAAGACCACAACTGCCAGGTAGAATTTATCGTTGCTCTGCAATGAAGACAATGCGTAATCGATTCATTCTGAAAAAAAGCCAAATAAATGTGAAAATAAAGTACGAAAATAAGGCTATTAGCAAGTAAACCGGTGAAAAAACATACTCGACAGTGAATAGTCCACACCAGGTCAAACTCTTCTGGAGCAGACTCGAATGTCGCATCAATCGCTATCTTAAGGCATAATTTTATTACTAATAAATGAAGAGAACAAAAATTACTCAACGTTGTGTTGCTCCCTATTATCACAACTTGAAAATTTGGAACGAATAGTTAATCATAACTTGAAAAGTTTACCTCAGTAGATTCCTCCAGCAACTTTAGTTGCTCATCAGATGCAAATACAACGAATCGCTTCACATCAGTAGCTCCTGAGTCGTACATGAGCATTCGTGCTCCAGCTGAATCATTTTTTAAGAGTTTTGGACGTTATGTAGAGCAAATTGCTACTGAATCAACACCATTGATAGAGTATAATATAGGCAGATACCGTAATCAGAACCAAAAATTCAAGTTAATGCGCACAGTAATACTGTTTCAACTATATTGGAGTAAATGAAAAATTAATTTATCCATTAAATAAGAAAAATTATGACGCACACAACGTCGAGGCCCACTTTCCAACGAAGTTCGGTGGTTGAGAATCAGCCATTTCTGTTTCCGGGTCGCTTGCACGAGCTCTTTGGTAGCTCCTCCTGAGAGCATCATCGCTACCTTAATAAGTAGTAAATTTCATATTTCATTCTTGTTAACCAAATTAAATATAAATATCCTTGAAATTAAAGAAGAATCGGAAGTCTGAGTATAGTTGAAAAAGATACAACTTACCGATTAAATCCAGCGCTTCTACTGACAGACCGGACTTCGCAAGCACGATCGCCTCCCGAGGCTTGAGCTTTGTAGTGTTCGCCGTCTTAAGAAGCTCTCGTCGCGCAACTTTCGCCTGAAAACATACCACTGAATATGTTTTATTTCTCTTTCATAGTATAAAGAAACATTGTAAATAACACTAAAAAAAACCTCTGCTTGTGCGTCGTCTGGAAGGTGGTTATGGCAACCGTGCACTGATATCTGCTTTGACGGGCGGAGGTAGGCAGTGGAAGAACAACCTGCTTTCCTTTTCAAGCAGTGAAGGAGTTCGGATCCGTCTTTTAAGTCTTCTTTCGGTTATAAAGACTTCCGTCTTTAGCATACACCTCCGATGGCTTTCCACGAGGCATAATCTATACAAGGGTTGGACTTGGTAAACGCAGATGAAACTATGCATTCAATAAAGCTGCCATTCAATAGGAAACCAGAAAAAAACGATTCGTTAATGAATGTATACACTTCATATAGAATTTCTTCCTCAAATATGTTTTTATTTCTAAGGCCGAATCTATCATTCAAACAAATATTCTGATAATAGACATCAATAAGAATTTGGTAACTACTGAAACGAATAATTATATAGTTGCGATCTTTTGTCCGCGCCACTAAAGGAATTCTCTCTCACCAAAGTGGGGTTTAACACGAGCGCCATAGATCTAGACGCTCTCGGTAACAAACTCATTGCCGCATCCCTCTCAAATCTCTCTCTCACTCTCTCCCTAGTCCTCCAATACTCACCTGTCAATTTCGCCTAACTCTAGTCACACTCTCACTGGGACAGAGGGATCGACAAACAGCTAGTAGAGATCCGAGAAACATTGATGATAAGTAGACGTGATGCGGGAACAACCAGTGACGAACCACAAAAGACAAGGAGAAGAACTTTATTCACGCGTTAAATGAGGGCCTATATATATATAGACAGAAGAAGTACTTTGTTTACTTTGAATGTACTGCCAACGAATAGTGCAGATATTTTCAATTCAACTTTCCCCTTTACCCAAAATTAAAATACGAATTACAATCTGAGTATTATATTATACACTCACACTGCTGATGACGACATCTTCCCGCAAGGTTCTCATCCGGACCAAACCCAGAATGACATTTTACCCCTAGGTTCTCATCCGGGCCAAACATAAAATGACATCTTCCGGCTAGGTTCTCATCCGGGACAGACACAAAATGACATCTTACCCCTAGGTTCTCATCCAGGCCAAACCCAAAATGACATTTTACCCCTAGGTTCTCATCCAGGCCAAACCCAAAATGACATTTTCACGCTCGGTTCTCATCCGGGACAGACCCAAAAATAACATTTCCCACTAGGTTCTCATCCGGACCAAACCCAAAATGACATTATCACGCTCGGTTCTCATCCGGGACAGACCCAAAAATAAAATTTCCCACTAGGTTCTCATCCGGACCAAACCCAAAATGACATTTTCCCGCTCGGTTCTCATCCAGGCCAAACCCAAAATGACATGTTCCCGCTCGGTTCTCATGTGGAACATTCGCTCTACGCTCGGTTCTCATCCGGGGCATTCGCTCTACGCTCGGTTCTCATGTGGAACATTCGTTCTACGCTCGGTTCTCATGTGGAACATTCGCTTTACGCTCGGTTCTCAAATGACCGACCAATGTTCATACGTTACGTTCTCATCGGCCGGTTCTCAAACGATGTAGCGCCCAAGGTGCACTACGCCTCAATTCTTGCTCTGTAATTCTATGCTAAGCGCTATAGTCGGAAGTGCACCCAAATATTAGAGATAAAAAGTCGTTAGATGAGGAGAGTGCTGATGGGAAGCAGGGCGAGCTAGACAGAGAGAGAGAGAGAGAGAGAGAGAGAGAGAGAAAGAGATAGAGAGAGATAGAGAAGGAGAGAGTAAGAATGTTACTTGCAACTCGGCCCGTCCGACACCACTCCTCTTCTTCTCCTCGCCGGACTCTCCGCTGCTGTATCGACCGCGCCCAGTAACTTCGCATCTCTCTGCCACAATTCTATGTTCTCTTTCGCTCTCTCGCACGTTTCTCTTCTTCCCTCTTTCTCTGTTTTCTCTTTCTCTCCCTAACTCCATCGCTTCTCTCTCTTTTGCATATGTTCACTAAATACATCAACATAGTCATATTTTCTTAAAATTTCAGTAATTAAACCGTAATCGCTGTTCATTCATCATCATCTAAGCAATAATTTTGCATAATGTGATAGGCCGGTTTTTTTCTCTGCTATATTCTACTAACTTTGCTGGTACTCCAGATAATTTATCTAAGAAATAAGACCACACTTTCTTTGAAGTGCAGCCATTGTTCAACTTCTCTGAGGACTTTCTAGATCTTCTCATATGATTCTGTCAATCATATTTCGTCCTGTCGAAGGCTTCAATGTAAAGGAGAGCCAGCCCTTCCTTGCATTGCGAACCTCTTTAGTTGTTCATAACTTCCTCTTTTATTTATTTATTATTTTTATAGCTAGATGCGTTGTTATAATGTGTGTTGCATTGTTTCTTTATTATAGTACTATTTGTTGGCCCATAGTGTGTTTATAGATGACGCTACTGTAGCTCCTTTATTTGTGCTTTGTATTGGTTTTATCAGAACTTTTCGAAGCTGTAGATTCTCCTTATCTTTTCAAGGATTCACAATAACAACAAATGGAACGGGCAAAGTGAGCGGAAAAAGTCGAGAGTGGTAGGCAGATATCATCACAAAAAGGCAATTTACAATGTTTGGACTGCACGGCCCGATCACGATCTCAAATCTCCTCCTCAAGCACCACACACAAACACACTCATAATCCATCTGAGCCACAAATAAGTAACGTTCTGAAAAAGTGTATCCGGAGGTAAAGAGGAGGAGACGGTTTCATAAAAACAAAAATTCACACATCAATTTCTTGTATTCACTGAATGGCCAATGGCTGAACACGGCAACATTTCATGCCTCCCGATAGCTTCTGCAATCATCTTCCTATGAGATTATCTATTAAAAAACAGCAGCTGATGTCAAAAGGATGTTAAAGGCCAGGGAGCAGGCAATGGTTTCAACCGTACAAAGTGACGCCAGACAGAACAGCCGATTGCATACGCTCACTAAACACGAATGACAATTTCTAGTAGACTCGCATAGAAGCCTGGCGTACTGGAAAGGTTTGGGCCCATCTTGTGCCAGGCCACTTCGACAAGGAAGATGAGAAGAGCCAGCCCGTGATCATCATCAACCTTAATACAAGAAACACGATGAGAAAGTTTGATCTCGAAAACATTACAAGATCTTGGTCGTCTCAGAATATGCCCATCTAGCCGGCCAAGCTGATGAACACATCTTTTTCATTCTGAAAGAAAAACCCTATTAGGATGATTAGTCGATCCGATTATATTCGGGGCACAATCTATACCAATGCAGAAGTCGTCGGGTGTGAAATAATATATTCTATTTATTGTGCATTATTGTGAAGATTTTGACTAAAATAAAATTATCATATAACAAGGCTAACGTTTGAAACATTGTTTTTTTTAAAATAATCTTTCAGCAGCTTACTTCTTGCCAGTCGAAAGGACACTCGCAATCAGTGAGGCAGATTTATGCTGCCAGGAGGAAAATCATGTCACGTCAATGGTGACAAGAAGCTGAAAATGTAAATACTATGTAGCTCTCTTGTTTTATATGTACATACCAAAAAAAGGAACATTCCACGGAGCGAGAGTGTGAGGGAGAGAGTGAGAGAAATATAAATGAGTGAGATAGAGAGAGCCGGAGAGAAAGAAAGTGGGGAGTTGTCAAAATGGAAGATATTGCAGATCTTTTAAATAGGAATAACGAGCGAAAGCGAAGAAACTATTTAGAGCCAAAGAGCCCTCTTCAGCGTGCAAATGAAGGAAGGCTAACCACACACATAATTGGTCCATAATGCACGCACCTGCCCTGGCTGTTTGCTCCTCTCTATCCTCCGTGTTCTCATTGTTCTCTCGCGGCCTGCCTGATCAAATCATCTCTCTATTCCCGACTCTTTCTCTCTCTCTCTCTCGCTCTCCAGTTTTGCTACTACATTATTTTTGCTAGCAGTAAAAAGCGAGAGATAGAGAAAGAGAAATACGCATGTAACGGAATGTCCCATTCCGCACTCTTCCTTCCTTCTTGTCATTTCACTTATGTTTGACATCCACATGAGCAACGTGCCTACCCGCGGTGACACCTTCATCTTTGCCAGGCCAGCAGTAGCACGATACTTCCTCCTCTTACCACAGTCACCATGAGGATGGAACAGACGGGTGTCGCCACAGAGTCGACGGAGCCGTACATTTCTATCAGTTCCGGTGTCGTCAGCGGACCAGGTCTCGAGGATGGCTTTCGGCGGAAGGAATGGAACCGTACTTTAAGGATTCCTTGGAAGCTCAGGAAGGGGCCAATCTGCTGTGAGAGCAGCAGATGTTCTTTACTCTGTCGGCACTGTTATTTCTTAGTCTTGTTTTCTCAGCCTTTTTCTGTTCTCATTATGCATTAGCAGCTTCGGGCTCACGTTGTAACGCTTGCGAGTGTTTTTTTCTTTAAACTCGCTTATCTTTGTTGGCCTTAAATTTTAAATTGTTCGACTCTCTTCAATAAGAATTGCCCTGTGATGGTTTTCCTCTTCTCCGTGTAATACACAAAAAAAAAATTGTTTTAAACAACATTGTTTGGTGCACGATTGTTTTATGAATTGTTTGAAACAACAATTGTTTCAAAAAAATTGTTTGGCATATCAAACAATTTGTTTAGCCGATTTGCACGCTATCCAGTCCGAGGCAATTGTTTGGATTGTTTCATGGAAATTGTTTGATGTATCAAACAACCGCAGCGCAGCCGCGATGGCGAAGTAGCGATCACGTCCGATCTGGCGAGTTAGGCAACGTCGAGCAGCGCCACAAAGGTTCAAACCCATATGTGGTCAATGTTTTCCCAACATGTTTTGCGCGTTTTATTTTTCTAAAAACCGACAGTACGCCGTTCAATTGGGTACCATTAGTCAACATATTCTCTTTCTCTTTATAAGTGAACCAGGAATTGGCCGTCTTGCAAAAGTTGGATCCCTCGCATTTGTGCGTGTAATCAAACCGCTCAACTTTACTTATTCGCGTCTCTCTGTACCTCACTAGAACCACCTTTCTGTGTAGAATCTAATGACATAGAGAGAGAGTGACCTTTCCGTCTCTTTAGATTAAAAGAAACACAAAAACTCACAAATCACACACGCAGTCGTTTCTGCGCTCAATTATCAATTAATATGGTCTCTCTCTCTCTCTCTCTCTGTCTCTCTCTCTCGGTGTTTCGCTCCCTCGCTCCCTCTGTCCTTCTCTCTCCCTATCTCTCTCTCTCCCTTCTCTCTCTCTCTCTCTCTCTCTCTCTCTCTCTCTCTCTCTCTCTCTCTGCCATCGCCTCATCTCCCACTAAACTAACAAATCTCAGAAACGACTGTTTCTGAGATTTGTGAGTTTGTGTGTTTCTTTTGCTGTGATCGCTATAAAGAGACGGAAAGGTCACTCTCTCTCTCTCTATGTCATTAGACAACATTAAATAGCTCAAAAAACCGCCTTTTCTTTAGAAAAATGTAGGATTGAGAGAGAATCAACATAAGTCACGTTGAGCAGTAAAACTCTTGAAAAAACCTTTTGGCTCTTCTGTTTTTCAACTTTTGCAGCTTTTGTTCTCACGATTTACCTACAGTTTAAACTGTTTTATAGCGAAAACCGCAATAATAGCTGCAAAAGACGATTATCTGGCTAGTTTGTGGGTCGTGTTTGAGATTCCTGATAGCACAGAGAGAGAGAGAGACGGAGAGAATGTAGGAGAGGGTGTGTAAGAGGGTTAGCTAATTAGATATCGAAAAAGTTTGGTAATTAGCATCGAAACTTATCGGAGAATATAAGAAAACTGCTAAAATTCCATGAAAAATGGGTGCGCAAGCAGAAAGGGGCGGAGCCAACGCGGCTGCGCTGTGATTGTTTGGTATGTCAAACAATTTCGTTGAAACAAATTGTTTGATATGCCAAACAATCGCGCATCAAACAATGATTGTTTGGATCGGATAAGGAACAAATTGTTTGTATGAAATTGTTTGATATATCAAACAATGTTTTTTGTGTGTAGCAGAATGTTCTACTGTTCACAATCAGGCAGCTTTTCTTTTATCATACAGAAATATGCATTGGAGAAATAAATTATTGAATAAATGTAAATAAAGAAAAGTCCCTTGTCAATGACCTGCAGGCGACAGTCTTCGTATGCTAATTGTAAGGAAGCCTGAGACCAGAGACAGCACGAATTCGTCAAGATACAATAGCCGTGTTGACGATTTCTCTCTGGACAAAAGAAAGGAAGCTGCATTCAAATTTCCCGCCATTATAAGGAAACAGACGGGACATATATTTTTACTTAAATCTCTGAGTAGAAGAAGATTTATGCGATACGAAAATTAATTGACTGACCGATATTTCACTCGTTTCTTGACTGCGTAATCGGGGTAATCGCCTTCACTTGATCTCAAATAAATTAGTTCGATGTTCATGTATACACATATTCATGTTGTATGTACATACGTGCCAGACGATAAAATAATGAAATAATAATATATTGTGTACATATAGTGAAAGTAGTAAATTGGCAGACAATGCTCGCGGAAAGAAAATGATGTTGTAGTCGCCTGAAGAGATTAGATGGGAAGCTTCATGTACATTGGAGATCGTTGTGGTGGGCGGCGGTTATAGAAACTCTGGGAGAAGGGCGGAGGCTTAGAGCCCGTAGTGAGCCTTTGAAGATCAAGAAGATCGTTCGGAGTGATAGAAGCAATGATAGAAGCAGCCACTCACGAATAGTAAAGGAGGGGAGACTGACTCGAACTGCATTCGCGCGTGTTCCAGATCTCGTCGCTACACCGCCACACGAACTGTTGTTAATGGCTAGAGTAATTTGTTATAGCAAAAAAAAAAGAATTATAACTCAACAGAATTGGGAACAAAATTACCGATCTCGTTTAAGTGCCAGAGTAACTTGCTGCTAATTTAGTAAAAGAAAATTAAAATAAAAAGTAGTGAAACACTTTTAAGACTTACAGCAGCGAAGTACAATTCATCTCCATTTCATGAACAATCCCGGATGGATGCCATTCTACATTACAAACACGATGACAAAGTTTGAGCTCGAGAGCATTACAAGATCTTCGTCGTCTCAGAAAATGCAGAATCACTGACGGATGAACAGATCTTTCACATTCTGCAAGCAAAAAACGCTGATTAGGATGATAAGTCGATCCGATTACGGATGTTCGGGTTGGGATACATTATTTATTTTATATAATTTTTCAGGTTACTTCTTGCTGGTCGAAAAGACACTCGCAATCAGTGAGGCTGATATATGCAGCCAGGAGGAAAATAACATCGCGTTAATGGCGACAAGAAGCTGAAATGTGCATTGAATTTATATCTGCATACGTACGATATTGCGAGAGGGTGAGGGAGGGAGAGAAAGAAAGGAAGAGCGAGAAACATAAAAGAAAGAGAAAGAGAGAGAGAGAGAGAGAGAGAGATTGAGCGAAAGAGAGAGCGAGAGAGAAAGAAAAGTAGAGAGAGGCATAGGTGCTAAAGGAAGATATTGCAGAAATGTTGAATAGGAATAAATGTCAAAAATGAAAGAAAGTATTGACAATGAGAGCCAAAAAGCCCTCTTCAGCATGCAACTGAAGGACTATGTGGTCCATAATGCACGCATGCCAGGGCTGTTTGCTCCTCTCTAACCTCCGTATTCTCATTGCTCTCTCATTGCCTGCCTGCTCAAATCGTCTCTCTATTCCCGACTCTTTCTTTCTCTCTCTCTCTCTCGTTCTGTCTTTCTTTCTCTCTCTCTCTATAAATTGGGAATACATTTCCTTTGCTAGAAGTGGAAAGAGAGACAGAGAGAGATCTAACGGATCTAATGGAATATCCCATTCCTCACGCTTCCTCCCTTCTTGCCCATTTAACTCATAAGACCCGCGCTATCCCATTGCCGTTGTTGCATGGCATTTCTAGTCAGCTTCACTCCATGGCTCTTCGTGAGCGGTAGCTTCTATCGATGTTGGACTGGTTCCCCGGATATACATATGTTTCCCCTCGTCTTATGCAGCGAAAGGCAGAGAAGTTGACAACCAAAATAGCGTCGTGTTATTAAACGGAGTGAGATAGATAAAGTGTATTAATTTTTTTGTTTATCTATATCAGTTAATATATGCCATCTTTCAGCGAGATGTCAAAATGCATGCCAACAAAATGAAATGGGCACAACATCATTTCCACTCGTATTTGAAACCGTTTCGCTATGAATCCGTAGCTATTCATATCCGTTGCGCATCGAAATCGTGGTTTCGCATCCAGGAAACATTGCTTTAGAAGTTGTCTTCAGGATACTTGAGTTTACACGTCGACGATACCAAGGCGCTCCAGGCACGTCCTGATACCCATGCTCGTGAACTGAAATAACCTATTTAGCACTGTTCAATTTATAAAAGCTTTTTTTTAAATTTAACAATAGCATGTAATAGAATAAGTTTTACAGTAGTAAACCTTTCAGACAGCAGGAAAATATGTAGACATTTTTTTTCCATGAAGAAAAAGATTTGCGAGTGCACTTGAAGTGACTGGAATCTTCTTATTTTCATCTTTTAACTACGTGCTGATAAATAAAGTTAAAGATAACGTTGAGCAAAATCTAAGTCGCTTTTTAACCGGATGAGAAAAATGTGATCGCACTTCAACGGCGACGAGCAGCGAGCGAAAGAGAGCGACTCTCGAAGGGCCCGTCGGCGTCGTCGTCGACTTTGGTGATTCTGGACTGCCGCCGCCGTCGACGACCGTCTTCTCTCGTCGTCGTCGGTGGAGTGTCTCCAACTCGCGCAGCACGACCGCCGTCTGCTGCGCGGCAAGCGAGCGCACCGCGCCGCTCTTCGTGAACTCAGCGGCAGCTATTGAGCAAAAAAAACAAGAAATCATTTTTGTTATTTTAAGGGCGATTTAAAAATATTGCATAATATTTTTATGTAAATTTTTTTTTCAAAAAAATTTTTTTTTTATAGTACAATTTGACATCAGTATTCTATTACAGTATTTGTATAGTAAATACATATGTATATTAACTACTGACTCGGCGACCAGAGAAGGAGCGCGAGGAGCGCGGCCGCCTCGAGTGAGCTGGGCGCGAGACGATGCAGTCGAGGCACGCACTCGGCACGCATCGCGCTTGCGGACCTGCGAAGATGAGCCGAATATTCAAACTCTATCAAACTCTCGTCATCCACACCACCGGATTCGAACCCGCGACCGCTGCATTCGGTTTTGCACTTCTACCAACATGCCACCGGTACGAATCGAAAAATTCAATTCAATTCAATTTGTCGTTGTATCAGCTATCGATTCTATGATGGACGCAAAGAGATGTATGTAATTTGGACGAACGTCAAAATCGTTGAGGTACGAAAGAGAGAGGTAGAGGAAGCAAAGATCGACATGGCGGGAGAGAGAAAGATTAAAAAAGTGGAAATATAAATGTCTAAGCATACTTTGCAAGATCATCTCGCCCGCTGTCCACGTACTCGTCCAGCCTGTTCAGCTGCAGCAGGATATGGAAGCTTGCAAAAATGCTGAAAGAGAATATCTATGTTTTATTTTGTCTATCTTCTTTTTTATATCTAATTCTTGTCTTATTTGCACTGAGAAAAGGGGCTCGTACCGATAGTCTGTCATCTCTTCCGGAAAGTCTCTCGTCATGCGATAGAATCCGTCAAAGAGGACGCCAGTCAGCGCGACTCGACTCAGCAAGAGTTTCTGGAGAGGACAATTTTTTTGTTCGCTCTTCAGCAAGAGTGTCTGAAGGAAAGGTTTTGCTCAATTATATTGCACTTGTAAACAGACAGAAAATGATGTGACAAGGTTTGTCATAATTATATGTTACAAGATTGTACCGATTTTACGCCGCCACAATTGTGTTCCACCCCATGTCACAATTAGTGGCAGGACAAAAATTGTGACATCTCAGCACGGATAGCCCCGCCCTTTTTTCTCCCTCCCCTTTCATTCATACCATATATTATTAAATCAATTCATTCAAGACTATGAAGTAATTCATGAGCACCCGGCATGCTTCAGTTCTCACATGCAGATTCACCGAATTACTCCCACCTTACCGGCCCCAACCGTCATTAGGCGGCATTTTTCGACTGTACATTTAAACATACATATGGTGCCTTGCGACCACGGCGGGGCTCGCAAAAACGAGATTTCTTGGCGTCGAAGAAAGCGCGCGCCATTGCCGCAGGCTCAGTGCTCCGATATAACAATTTTTCGATGCGCGCTAACATGTCACAATTTTTTATCGAACAATAATTGTACTTGAACTTTTTTCTGTGTGAATGTTTAGAAGAAAGCGAATTGGAAGTCACCTGAACATCTGGAGCGAGTCTGCCAAAATCCGGGAAAGAGCTGATGCAGAAGTTTTGAAATGCGGAGAAGGATGCCGCATAGATGCGCTTGAGAAGTGTGGACACCTGTAAGGTGGGAAGTCGCATTAAAGCACCCAAACACAATCATTTAGCATGACGCAATGGAGGGAGTGGGAGCATGTGTTTTAGAGAGACTGGACTATAACGGTGAGGAAAATTGAAATGGACATTTGTCCCCTTTAATCTGCTATCGAAACAATTAATTGACGCTCAAATTTAGCTGCTTCCAAGTCCCCCTTTGTATATTGCTTCAGGTTTTTCAAACCTGTGAATCCGATGATCAGAGTGTGCATGGATTTAGTTTATAAATATTATGAACTAACTACATATGTAATGTATAATATTTTTAAATAATATGTTGGAAAGTCGAAATATGAGATAATAAAGATAATCATGCAAGCATACCTCAGAGTACATCTTATCGTCGGAGCATGTATACTTTGCAATCTCGTCCTGTTCAATACGAAGACGCTGGGCGCAGAGATGCCTCGAACATTAAAGATACTTTTTTGCTTAATCCAAATTTCATTCTTAAAATACTTTCGCCGACTACTCATAATTATTTTACCGAAACGGGTAGTGTGAAGATTATAATTAGGCGAGACTACATAGCTATAATGACTATGTAAAGAATATTATCTCAAAAAAAACTTTGACTTTTTCCTCGAGTTTGACTACAACCAACTTGTAGCATTCTTCGAGACGAAGCAGCGTGGTGATCTCCTCATCACTTGCCGCTGACGTCTCAGGAGACAAGGAAATCGACAGCTGAGAAAGCGCAGCGGACGAGGACGGTGAAGGGGAGCTGCTGCTGTCGCTTGAGGAGTCCTTAAAGGAGCACGAAACTCAACGGAAGTCTATTTGACTTTTCGTGACCATCTTTGTCGCGTCTCTCTAAATCACATGCTATCTAAAACAATTGCGTCGGGCAAAAAGGCGCGAATTCAAATGCGAGTTTTGAGCTCCTTTAATATTTAGCTACTTTCTTTTTAAGTTTAATCATCATCAGACAAATGAACGTGCTTCATTTTGTACTCAAGGAAAATTTCTCCTTTTCTCACAAAGGATGAAACTGTCATATTTTGACAGATATATCTGTCACACATTACAGATTTTAAGAGATATTAGACCAACGTCATCAGACTCAGCGGCGTTGTCGACGTTCGTTGCACGACGGAGTGCTCCTTAATTTATAGTAACAATATTTTACTTTCTTGAGATTACGAGACTATGAACATATTATGTATGTAGTTCATTTTGTGTACATATAAACAAGTAAGTTAGTTCTCGTTGAAGAGTATTATCTCTTTTGTCAAACTTCTTCCTCGTCTATAGCCACATTTATGCAAAACTAAGAAAGCTTGTAATGTTCATCTCTAGTTCAAGATGAACTTTACAATAAGGTGTTCTCCAGTGAAATTTATAAGATGAGCTTTACAACAGATGAACGAGAGATGAAGAGATGACGTGATGAACTTTACAAACTGCCCCCAAAACGAACTTTCACGAAGCATGCCCGACTCGACACACTTCCGATAGCGGCATGCGCAGCACGGACGACGGTCATCTTAATAGTAGTTTTGGGCGTGTAGATGAAGAATGAACATGTGAAAGACCACACACGAAATGTTTCACATTCAAGTACATACATACATATATGCGCTTGAAAGAGAAACTTTTGAAGCAAATTCCCGAGTGGTGTGCCAATAGAAGAACGTATGGTGTATACAGTAAACCAAGTTAACGGCCACGTACATACATAGAACATTGCGTTTCGAGATCTTGTCATTTCAGTGAACTTGATAATTTTTTATTAGTTATTTTTCTGTAAAAAGTTTTAGCAAGAACAAAACAACATCAAATTTTCAATCATAGCTGACGTCCCCTTTTGAAAAATAATTATGCCTGTCGAAACATGCGTAACATGTGCGTGGCCGGAGTGGCCAGATTGAAGTTTTTTTTAAATATTCATCATATTCTTGTTTGAATGTTGCCAAGGGTAAACACAAGCATTTCTAAAAATTAGTAACCACTGCTGAAATCAACACATTCACGACTGACCGCTCCGGATAGCGCAATTGTTGAGCGATACTTTCGATTAGTGATGACAGTGCGCCTGAATGAAATATATATGTATGTGCATACATGAACTACTTGAACTATTCAAAGTACATACATATATACATATGTACATACATACATATTCATGAACAAGGACTTGTTCAAGTAATTTGTTTCTGTAATGATATTGTTTGAGTATTTTAGCACATCACTTGTTAATTGTTTTAAAGTGCACAACGACCTCTTGTTCTCGGCCACTCACCTAAAGAAGACGGCGCAAGCGCGGCACGCAAGAGTACCGTAGTTCTTGCCTTCGCTCATTCGTCCGCAGACACGGCATGGCCGCAGAGGACGCTGCACGACGCCCTGAAGTTGGGAAACGCTGAATAAACAAAAAAATTATCACATAATCAGTAAACACTCCCTTGGTTGCACTCACAATATTTTCTGCGAACTAACTGCGAACTAAATTTTCGCACGATTTATAATGAGGGTATCGAAAAAGAAATTTTAGTATTTCTCGTCGTATTATATCAACAAATATGTAAAATGTTCGACATTTTGAGGCATAAATGAGACAAGTTATTTTACAATCTGCATGGCTAAAACAAAAAGAGAAAAAGACACAAGTATTCCGCTATTCCTTACGGTAGGGAAAGGCCCATGAACAAGAGTGAAAACGTGGTGTCGTTTTCGTGCTCACTGAACAAGCGGCGTTCTATGACAAACTTCGCCGGTTCCACTCGGTGAAATGCAGTGCGCAGGAGGAGATTGTCCTTGTTCATCAAGCATCTCCAAGTCGATCTCATTGTCAGCCTCCCAATTGCTCATCCTTCACAGCGATCAGATGAAGAGATATTGTGCTGAAAAATAAATGGCTATACATTTAAGAGAGGATGTCTGTAAGACTCGAGCAGGGCCCTATTATGACCTGCCCTAGGAATTTTTTTTCGAATTTCTTAACCAAAATTGGGTATAATATACAACTCGACGTGGTGAACACAATAGGCTGTATTTCAAAGGTGAAAAAAATTTTCCGCACGAGACCCAGTACCGTAATCTTATAAATTCGATTGGTCATAAGTCGCTTCAAACTTATTATTAGACAACCATCGAGCTATCATTGGATAGCTCATTGAACGGGCTTTAATTTTGATGTTGGGCGATATTTCCTAAAAATTTGAATTTAGCCCTAAAAAAATTCCCTAAACATTTTCGAAGAAGGTTTTTGGCCAAAATATGCATTTTGTGTTCATTTCCACAAAACCGCTCCAGCATATTCTTAAAGTGCTTGAAATTTGCTACAACATATGTCTTTTTCAGGAAAATTGAAGGTCCCATACTTAGGTTCCTAAGCGCTTGAACATGATAATGGGTAAACCGTAACACCGTGCAAGCGCATTCTTCGATCCATAACTGCGCTCAATGTCAATATTACAAAATCGTAAGTATATCATCTAAGAGCTCTCATGGAGACCTTCAAATGTTACATACATTATTTTATTGAAAAGTTTCAATTTTTATGGGAAATTTCGTTATGTACGATTAGAAGGCTTAAAAAACTACTTTAATAACATTTTCGCCTGTCAAAACATACATCATAAGAAAGAGGATGAAATTTGCTACAAGATGAACCCCTTTAAATGAAATTCCATGCTTACGATCCTTTGTTATAAGCCATAAGAGTAGGATAACAAGGCCTTATGGAAAAACTGTAGAAAAAAGGGATTGGAATATTCTAATTCGAATAACCTAAAATGTGAATTCTTGGGCGAAATGACAGCGACGCTACTGGCACTACTTTTATGATTTATAACTAAAGATCATATGCATGGAATTCCATAGAAAGGGGTTCATCTTGTAGCAAATTTTGATGTATGTTTGGACATGCGGAAATGTTTTTGAAGTAGTTTTTTAAGCCTTCAAATTATACAGAACGTAATTTCCCATATAAATCAAAACTTTTCAATAAAACTACGTATGTAACATTTGAAGATCTCCGTGAGAGCTCTTAGATGATATGCTAACGAGTTTGTAATATTAACATTGAGCGCAGTTATGGATCGAAGAATGCGCTTGCACGGTGTTACATTTTACCCATTATCATGTTCAAGCGCTTAGGAACCTAAGTGTGGGAATTTCAATTTTCCTGAAAAAGACATATGTTGTAGCAAATTTCAAGCACTTTAAGAATATGCTGGAGCGGTTTTGTGGAAATGAACACAAAATGCATATTTTGGCCAAAAACCACCTTCGAAAATGTTTAGGGTCGTGTTTTAGGGCCAAATTCAAATTTTTAGAAAATATCGCCCAAGATCAAAATTAAAGCCCGTTCAATGAGCTATCCAATGATAGCTCGATGGTTGTCTAATAATAAGTTTGAAGCGACTTATGACCAATCGAATTTATAAGATTACGGTACTGGGTCTCGCGCGGAAAATTTTTTTCACCTTTGAAATACAGCCTATTGTGTTCACCACGTCGAGTTGTATACTATAATCAATTTTGGTTAAGAAATTCGAAAAAAAATTCCTAGGGCAGGCCTTGATCGAACGATACTGACAGGCTCTCTTAAATAAAATATCTGTATATACTTATTATATACATACAAACATACGTATGTACATTTCCAAAATTTCCTGACACCAATATAAAAGAATAAAAGAGCAGACGCAATAATACAAGGCGATCTCGTGTTAATGAGAGGCTTATAATGGGCGTGGCCTAACTTTGCTAAAGACCCATTTGACGAACGTCTTATACCAAGCAGTTTTTAGACACTGATGATCATCTCAGTCAATCTTGCAATATTAAGCACGAATAAATGAATGGAAGGACAAGCACGTGAAGGACACCTGAACGAGGAAATAATGTCGATCTTTGCCCGACGATGACCCACTTTAAACGAGCAAAGCGAGAGCAAGAAGCAACTTCGAAGTCCACAATGATCAACCGAACCGAATTCGCCGTTTTGACCAAGATTTTATGCATGCAAAATAGAAGTAGCTGTTTTTTTCCTCTATTCCCAATCATCAAATTTCAAGGGCTTTTGATTGACCATAGCCATTAATTATATTTTTTTCGAGCATAGCTTTTCTGATCGGTAATTTTATGAAAAATGGGTGAGACGATCAAACGGAAGAAAGACAAGTGCATTTTCTCCCTGCGCACTCGTCATAGATCTCCATTTCATCAAATTTCATTTCGACACATGCCTTTGTTCTTTGCTTTATACTGGCAAATGCTATATCTTTAGTTCACACCAATCTAGAGAGAGAGAGAGAGAGAGAAAAAGAAAGAGAGAATTACATTGTTTCCCATTCCAATTACGTTTCATCCATCTTTATTTCATCGTTTTCGACCAAGTCAGAAGGAGCCAATCGCTGCTAGCAACAAAGTTGATTGTTTAAGAGAGCCCCTCTGTAAGGGTCAAGGAGCGTCTGCCCCGGGGAATTTTTGTTTTCTTTTACTTTGGAAACATTATGAGGGATACATCTGCTATTCATAAAGAAGAAAATGTGGACAAAAAGTTTGAAAAATTTTTTTTCTCTTAGTTATAAGTAAAAATGTTCAAAAACTTTGGAAGGCCATATCTAACGTTATACTTAATATTTCTGGAAAATCTTTTCAGTGTTAGATTCCTTGTTCAAAACTACACAAAGAAGTCCGTGGTGACCATTTCCGAACATTTTTATTTTTATGAGTTTTATCCAATTTAAGTTTTTCAAATCTGGTTTTCGGGCAAGAACTTTTTTTTCTACCATTACGTCCAAAAAACCGAATCTTCCATAAGAAAGAGGAGGAAAAACTACACATGATAAGTGTCTACGAGGAAAAATCTCGGATATACTTTTTGGGTATCGGCATTTGAATACGGGTTTCTGAGCAAATTTAGGCTTTGGCTGCAAACCATAATTTGTTTCAAACTTCATCAATTTTAAAATGGAATAGTCAATTCGATGTAATTTTTTATTCTCTTTAGAATAGTATATTCTTTGTTCGCAAAAGAAATTAGTCTAAAGGCCTAAAATTGACTTTTTGTGTTTTTGGACAATTTCTGGTGTTAAAATACTCGTTCTTTGGACCATTAATGGGTCATATAGACCGACTTTCCACATAATATTTACTCTACAAGAAAGAGCAGTTAAAACTGAGTCGGATACAGCTTTTTAATCAAAATCTGAGGATAACTTTTTTGGGAATACGTATTTGAATGCTGACTGTTGAAGGCGATATTGCTGAATATTTTTTAGCAAATATTTCAAATTAGTTCTTTTGAAACATCTAGCACCCAATAACGGGTATTCCAGGATTCCTTGAAGTTCTTTCATGATATACCGCTCAAAAGTACTCAAGAAGTAAAGAAATTTCATTTTTACGAGCCTAGATGGCGAAATAAATGTATGAAAACTCTTTCGAAGCCAACTATCAGGTCTTTTGTGAGCAGGATTATCAAAAAGGTCATAAGCATTCGAAAGAACAGAGACTTTTACATAAAATATCCACCGGTGAAACAGCAAAACCTGTAAAGTTTTTAGAAATCTTGAAATTTCGAAAAAAAATCCACGAGATGTTTCGACTATTTTGAGCTGTTCTGCGAAAGCTGGTACCAATGGAACTCATGTTCTGAAAACTGTGCCATTAGGTTGTTTGAGACGAGAAACATAAATTTGACGTTCATTTTCTACTTTTGACTACCATCCATGGTTCACTAGATCGAAATGAAATTTTTCTGTATATTATATTTCATTCTTTTGGAAAAATTACCATGGATGGTAGTCAAAAGTAGAAAATGAACGTCAAATTTATGTTTCTCGTCTCAAACAACCTAATGGCACAGTTTTCAGAACATGAGTTCCATTGGTACCAGCTTTCGCAGAACAGCTCAAAATAGTCGAAACATCTCGTGGATTTTTTTTCGAAATTTCAAGATTTCTAAAAACTTTACAGGTTTTGCTGTTTCACCGGTGGATATTTTATGTAAAAGTCTCTGTTCTTTCGAATGCTTATGACCTTTTTGATAATCCTGCTCACAAAAGACCTGATAGTTGGCTTCGAAAGAGTTTTCATACATTTATTTCGCCATCTAGGCTCGTAAAAATGAAATTTCTTTACTTCTTGAGTACTTTTGAGCGGTATATCATGAAAGAACTTCAAGGAATCCTGGAATACCCGTTATTGGGTGCTAGATGTTTCAAAAGAACTAATTTGAAATATTTGCTAAAAAATATTCAGCAATATCGCCTTCAACAGTCAGCATTCAAATACGTATTCCCAAAAAAGTTATCCTCAGATTTTGATTAAAAAGCTGTATCCGACTCAGTTTTAACTGCTCTTTCTTGTAGAGTAAATATTATGTGGAAAGTCGGTCTATATGACCCATTAATGGTCCAAAGAACGAGTATTTTAACACCAGAAATTGGCCAAAAACACAAAAAGTCAATTTTAGGCCTTTAGACTAATTTCTTTTGCGAACAAAGAATATACTATTCTAAAGAGAATAAAAAATTACATCGAATTGACTATTCCATTTTAAAATTGATGAAGTTTGAAACAAATTATGGTTTGCAGCCAAAGCCTAAATTTGCTCAGAAACCCGTATTCAAATGCCGATACCCAAAAAGTGTATCCGAGATTTTTCCTCGTAGACACTTATCATGTGTAGTTTTTCCTCCTCTTTCTTATGGAAGATTCGGTTTTTTGGACGTAATGGTAGAAAAAAAAGTTTTTGCCCGAAAACCAGATTTGAAAAACTTAAATTGGATAAAACTCATAAAAATAAAAATGTTCGGAAATGGTCACCACGGACTTTTTTGTGTAGTTTTGAACAAGGAATCTAACACTGAAAAGATTTTCCAGAAATATTAAGTATAACGTTAGATATGGCCTTCCAAAATTTTTGAACATTTTTACTTATAACTAAGAGAAAAATTTTTTTTCAAACTTTTTGTCCACATTTTCTTCTTTATGAATAGCAGATGTATCCCTCATAATGTTTCCAAAGTAAAAGAAAACAAAAATTCCCCGGGGCAGGCGCCAATAGAAGCCTCCTTGAGTCTTACAGAGAGGCTCTCTGAAGTAATTTCGAGAGCAGCTTATTAGGATCACCTCTTATGGTCTCTTAGCCTATTTCTGTTGAATACGGAAGACGAAAAGAAGCCAACGTCCACTGAGAAGGAGAAAAGAAAGTCAAGAAAGAGAAAGTGTCGGAAGTGTGAGAGCAGACGAGGAAGAAGATGGTTGAAAGGAGATAACCAGATCGCACTGAAATATGTGATGGTAATGCTTAAGTAATGGGCGGCTTTCCGTTCAGGACAAGCAAGAGCAATGCAGAGAAGAGGGAGGAGGAGAAGTTCGGTCGGTTCACTGTTTAGCGCTAGGAATAAAATGAGTGTGTTGGTGGTGGCCAAAAATGACGTTAAAGTTACGCCCTTTGTCAGAGGAAGAGTCAAAGAAGAGTTTAATCGCTCTCAAAAGTGGGGGGGGGGGGGAACTGCCCGGTTGGCAAAAGTGCTAGAACCGAAAACGCATTAGCTACAGTATCTTTTTTTTAAATCTTGCACCTAGTTTTTTTAAAGATTCCTTGCTTGCCCGAATATGACGCATTTAGATGCTATTTTAAGAGGAACGTTTGGACCATATCTTTAACCGGAACAATAAAACGAAACATTAAATCAAGAAAAATTGTGCCAAGAAATAGCTAAAGAAAGAAGTGTTGCTCGTTCTATGGAAGAAGTGTTCATCACCCTTTTCGCTTAGAAAGGCCAAAGCGGGCGTTTCAAGAGCGTTCGGCAACCGATATGCACCACAACTGAAACCATTGGTAGGTAGCTGGGCAACAGAAGAGACACTCTAATAATTGATGACCAAAACGTGTGCTACCCGTCTTTTTCTATTGAAAATTAATACTACTTTTAATTATTTAGCTACAATAAAAAATTTCTTTTGCAGTGTAGGACACCATCGGTCAGCTGCAGGTCAAACAAGGTTGTTGAAGGCACAACGGCGGCTTTCCTTACATACTATCAGAACCAGCGCGCCCTTGTCCGCCGTTTTGGCCTGCGCAATCAGGCATAAACTGTGATCTTACTCCGAAATGGCCGATATCTTCAATAGACACACACATACAAATACACAGCCTAAATTGTAACCAAATTGTGACTGAAATGTAACCAAATTTTGATTGAATTGTATTCAAATTATAACTAAATTGATTAAAGATTAAAATTTGTTATACATAATTTCGTAAAAATTCGTTACAATTTGGTTGCACCTCTTTTCTTGCCGTCTAGCCAATCATTATCAATTGTTAACAGTGAACTTAATGTTCCTATTCCTTTCGTTGACTGCCCTTGTTTAAGAGGCTGTCGACACCTGGTCGAAGAGTTATTTGTTACTGCAGCAGCAGCTCTCGAGCTGGCCAGAAAGGAGACGACGCTTCTTATTTTGTCCGCTGCCGTTCTTCATTTCTTCACATGTCCGTTTCACTCATTCGTTCAAACTATCTATACATTTCTCTTTCGGTGCATGGCCAGGCAAGTTCGCAATGAAGCGCATCAATCTTTTCGCACATCGTCTCGAGGAAAGTAAAAAACGTTTTAGCTGAACGAATTCTGCTGTATATTGACTTATTGATTTTTTCTCGCCTTGTAGTCGATCTATGAAATCAATATTCTGGAACTAATAATCTGACAGCCTAAAGAAGCAACCCTGAAAACTTCATCAACTTTCATTAACTTTGAAAGAAATTATGCACGAAAAATCAAAAGTTAATAGAATTTTGACCGGCACTGTAAATTTTTTTTGTTTGTTTTTAGAATATGTATATGACAATGTGCAGTTGAATAGGAAGAAATGAAAGTCTATCATAGTTTCACATTTCTGACGAACGAACGCTCAAGTTATGCATTAGATTCTTTTGGCAGGATCACCAGATTGCACGTGCAACGGCATTCTAGCGGACGTTCGATGCCCCAGTGGCTTCACGTGCAACTCATCGTTCGTCCTGCAAACCGGCTGCACACTCACGGTCAATGGCAAGTATGCCACTGGGCTCTGGGTTAGTTTGATATTCATATGTAGACGCGATAAATTTATATTTTGTACTAAAACAAAATTGATCATGTAGGCAAAATTATATTTTTTTTTCAAGAAATTTAGAATATGACTACTTTTGTGTCATCAGATTGGGGGGAACAATCTATTCCAGAAAAAAATCGTATGTTTATTTCGGGACCCGCGTTTTTATTCGGGACACGTATTCAGGAATAGAGCTACAAATGTAATTATTCTAACTGTTGCCGAAATAATTTATCGCCCGAAACCAGGCAATTTCGCTTCGGCCCTGATTGTTCACAGCCGGATTATGGTTAGGAATTATATGTATGTAAGTTACATAATGTAACTAGCCCATGGCGAGCTATTATGCTCAACTATCCGCAGCGCGACATACATAGTTATGAGTTTCAACAATAGTTGCGCTGTGTGTTTTCCGAGATAAATCAAAATCGAGAAACCGTGTCCTACTTTTGCACGATATGTTTCATAAGCTAATTCCCTGACCCAATTTGCTTAACCCAGATAAAAGCTGGCCTCATCAGTTGACAAAAGGCGGGCGAATTCTCGTGCGATCCGAGCGGTAGATATCAACTGGACGGCAAGCCATACAATACAATCCCGAATGGAGTGACCGTTTCCATCGATGCACGTAAGAGTCTCGATAAGAGTGTTCACCTTTTCGAAAAAAAATCAATTAAGTACTATCCGTTAAATAGTTCGATTTCCAATCGACTTCAGACCTAGAAAGGTGTGTGTACTAGCTGAATCTGAGCAACTCAAAAGAAAATGCATGTAGAAGCTCCTAATTGGCTTAGCCAAAGTCTAAGCCTAATAAGCTCCCAATCTAATTCCAGCATGCGATCGGTGCCCTCCGCCCATCTTCACCTCATGGTGCCCACCGGATCATTCTTGCGAGAACAATCTTGAGGTTGCCACTCGGCCACGAGACAAATGTGACATTGTCCGCTGCACGAGTGGACAGTTATATGTAAGACGATCTTATTTAATTATTGTACATCAATTAATATGGATAATCAATGTGATAACACGTTGAAAAGAACTTGAAATGATCACGTGACTATATAAACAGATATGGATATTACCATGACAGTAAATGTCCACTGGGGAACGAATGTCAGCTGTTCTCCTGGAACGCGTACTCGTATCGCTCAAACAAGGGTGTAGGAAATTTCCGAACTTTTCGTTAGATCAACAACTTCTCGCACCCCTGGTTCTTGAGTTGTACTGTACTTCAGATGCAGTGGAACGTTAAACTAAAGCAAAACATTTACAGCACTACAGCCACGATCTGTTCAATGGCCCTACAATGGGCGTCTACTGCTCGCCAATTATGAATGTCTACAAGGACTACAGCAACGTCGTTCTCGGCGACCAATTCACGTGTTCCATTAGGCGATCTTAGACAGATTCCTTTGCAATTACATGGAAGATATGATAAAGCATCGCAAAACAATTGCGAGTATGATAACAGAAGATGAACATTTCATCATTGTCAAAGGTTGTTCACATAGCCGTGATAAGCAAGCGGCTTGTGGACCAGGGCCTTATTTTTTGTTGACCCTTTTTAATTTGACGAGTTTTCTTTATGCCTGCATAAACATCTCTGAAGAGGTATCATGGTCTCCTACATACGCTGCATCCATGACAATATAGTGGAAAGTAAAACTCAAACATTACAGCACGATATGTTCAATGGCCCCACAATGGGCGTCAATAGTGCCGCTTCCTCCTGTGGTGAAAGTGTCGTTGAGCGTCTCAACTCTACACGGTTGGTACTCAGTTGACTACCGTATTTTCTCTATTAGTGCCCCCGGGGGCACCATTTTTCAATCTTCTTGCGAGAGGGGGGCACTATTAGAGGGGGGGGGGTTCTATTAGAGGGAGGGGTACTATTTTTCAATGTGATTGGCTAAAAGTTTGTAAGTAACAATTTATTCTTAACAAATTAGATTTACACCTCTAATTCAATTGAATCATCACCGGAATGTCCGTTTCACTGTAGATTTTAAATGAATTTCCAATTAGTTCATTGGAAAGAGCCTCAAGAATCCATTCGAGGTACATCTCGAGCCGAGCTATTAGACTAATAGGGGGGCACTATTGGAGGGGGGGGGGGGGGGTTCTATTAGAGGGAGGGGTACTATTTTTCAATTACCTTCTCAAGGGGGGGGGGCACTATTAGAGGGAGGGGGGTTATAATAGAGGGAGGGGCACTAATAGAGAAAATACGGTATATTGGTCAATCATTTTGTTAAAAAATTTAAAATAAATCTAATCCGAAATATGAATAAGTTACCCATATTGCCAATATATGTATATTAGTTCCATTTCTTCCAGGGCTTCTTCGGTGGCTCGTTGTCTGGCTTGGAGGAAGCAAGCCAATCTGTTTGTTCCTCACGTGGCTGAGCCAGCAGCAGAAGCGACTGCTCTGTCGAGCAAGATCATTCGACTGCAACTCATGCCTCCAGTTCTGCGGGAGTTATGAACGATGAGAGGACTCTGTATGATGAATGAGGCAATATACTTATTGTTGCTAGAAGGGACTGATTCTCTTTCTCTCTCTTTCTTTCTCTCTCTCTCTCTCCTTCTCTCTCTTTCTCTATTTCTTTCCCTCTCTCTTTCTTTCTCTGATTCTCTGTGTCTTCAGATGGTTGCTTGCGACTCTCTCATCTTTTCCTCCGTCCTTGTTCCAGCGATGACGTAAACGAGTCCATACGAGGAGTGGCGAAGTGTCTTCACTCTCTATGCAGGAAGGACAACACTGAAATCAAGATAACCATGATTCAATCAAACATGGATTTTGAATGTAAGAATTAAGGAAGCAATATCAACTTGAACCCCTAAAATAATTGCATAGTCTGAAACTGAAACAACGTCAACTTGAACCCCTCAAATAGCATCACCCTCTGTAATTATGTCTTTATCATATCACAGAATAGTTTCCGACTATTCTTCACCGTCTCTCTCTTTCCCTCTTCTGTCTCATTCTCTCTCATTCTCTCTCTCTCTCTCTCTCTCTCTATTTCCAGGTGTTCTCGTCGTGGCCAACACGATCTTCGTGATATTCGCGAAGGGAGAAGCTGCCAGTTGACATTGGTGGAGGAGGCAAAGGAGAAAGAGACGATGCGAGCAAGAACACTCATTCTCAGCTCCGTCCATCCAGAAATACTTTCCTCGCTTTCATCGAAGCACGCATTCGGCGGGTAGAAGATGGTTTATCCGCAAAAAAATTAATACACTTCAAAATGGTGCTCAAAACATAGCAAGAAAAAAAATGCATAAACATTCAAGTAATCATATTCTCATGCTATTTCAGTAATTAAATGGACGTTACATTTTGTTTCCACAAATCATATTCGCAGTTAATTCATCATCTTCCAAGCAATATTTTGCATAATGTGAGAGATAGTCTTTCGACTAAATACATCAATCTTTGCCGGTGTCCCAGAAACTTTATTTCTAAACTAATAAGACCACTTTCTTTCGAACTGCTGGCATTGCTCAACTTATCCGCGGACACTCTAAATCATCTCCTCATATCGTTCTGTCTTTTATCTTTCATACTGTCGCAGGTTACAATGTATGGGAGAGCTTCTTCTTGCGCGGTGAATCTCTTTATTTCTCCATGACTTTCCCCTTTTTATTTATTTCTTACTTTTTATTATTAGATGCTTTGTCATAATAATATGATGCATTGTGTCTTTATTATAGTACTCTACTGGCCTATACTCTGTTTACGTACGTGACGTGGCTGTTCTTCTTGAATTTGAACGGCCATTTCACCTACATATGTATGTTCATAAGCTGAACCACTGACAATGAGTTACATATTTAACCTCTGTCTTTGTCTCTTGGGGAAAGTTCCCACTCTCTTTAAGCAAACGATAGTAGTCATTCCGCTTAACAATGTAAGCATGCCAACTCATGTTTATCATTATCGTCCTATCTGTTTGTCGCCTGCTACAAGAAAAGTGTTTGAGCGATGCATGCGCTCTAAGATACTTCCACTCTTAACAACATGCATTATTCAGTCTCAAGAGCATGGTTTCTGTTCTCGTCGTTCAGTTGAGGCCAACTTGCTTGCGTCGTCGACTAATGACTGGATGATTGCACTAGAAAAAGCATTAAGTACCGACATACTCTATTATGACTTTGCAAAGGCTTTTGATGTTGTCTCTCACCAAAACCTAATTCACAAACTCTCAGTTCTTGGCATTGGAGGAAAGCTTTTGAATTGGTGTTCGTCTTTTCTATCAGACAGGTCTTTGCAAGTATATACTACGTGTGAACCATTCATTGTCTAGTCCCAAAGCCGTCCTGAGTAGTGTGCCGCAAGGTTGTGTGCTATCTCCACTTCTTTTTATTTTAATAATGTGCATACATCTACTATCTAACATCTACATTATCAAGAAATCTTCCCATATTATTCTCAGCATATCGATTGTCAGCATTGCTTTGAGTCTTAGTATTTTTGCCGATTTATTTCGTCATTTTTTTGCCGATTTATTTCGTCGATTTACTTTGCCATTCTTCTCAGGACTTATTGTTAGTATGTTCGTTGCTCTCGGTTTCAAAATATTTTGCCGATTTATTCGGTTGTACATTCGAGCACATATCACATGTCTTAACAAAGTAAAGAAAATAATTGCTTTTTACATCCTTCACGACCCATTTATTCCTTTTTCCACATATTTTGTGTAAAATGGAATCCCGTAATATATTTATTTGTCAGTAGTATGTAGGTTCTCAGAATCATCAGCTTGCGGCCGGTTATCTTTGCGCATACATACACCATTCCGCAGTCGTTTTGTCATTTGTCTCTTATCGGCTCTATTCGCAGGCTCCAAGAACGAGATGGAAATATAATATGTATTTATATTTTACATATTTCAGTTTTTGTCTTCCTTTAGTTATCCGATTTATATGTGAATCTTAATGAAACATACATATTAATAAGTTGTTTAATTTAATTCTGCTAGTAATCGCTTGCTGATTTGCATTATCGCCGTTTGCAATCATGGTCAGGCCTCTCTCTCTCTCTCCTCTCTCTCTCTCTCCTCTCTATCTCTCTCCTCTCTCTCTCTCCTTATATCTCTCTCTCTTTCCATCTCTCTCTCTCTTTCTCTCTTTCTCTTTTTCCCTCTCGGAGCAGCAGCCCCACGCCAGTGGCCGCCTTAACACAAAGCTAACCAACCTCTCTCTCCCTCGTCTAACAGTAAGCCACATGCCTTCTCCGTCCCTCTCTCCCCTATTCCCACACTATCTCGCCCCTCTAACCGCCTCACACTCTCTCGTTCCCCATATCCTCTCTCTCTCTCTCTCTCTCTCTCTCTCTCCTATCGTTTTTCCTTTCTCATCCCATAACTGTCTCGCACTCTCTCGCTCCCTCTCCCGAGAAATGTCTTTATTTCAATCCAGCCATGAGTAATCGTTCTTTTCTTGAAACCATTCTAGAAACCATTCTTGGGAATTTGATTCTTGTGGCTCATGCTGTCGGTGGCGTTAATGTTTGCACAAGAAGCAGAAAGGTACGATTTAGGTGCGAGAAAAGTGTAGACATTGAATATCAGTGCGATTCCAAGAGGGGGGGGGGGGTTCATGCCAGAGTTTCCCGCGAGTTGATGGAACGATGATGATGGAACAACTCGCGGGAAGCTCTGACACAGACACCCCTTGTGGAATCGTCGAATATTCAATGTCTCTCTCTGATTTACAACAGTTCTCAGTTCAATTCTCTCTCTCACTCCAAGATATTGCAAGGTTTTTTTCTCATGCTTTCGCGGTTTTTTATATCACGTGTGGTCACATCATATATTTAATGGTGTAATAAATTATTATTATCCTTCCTCGCATACATACATGTATTTAAAAGGAAATTGAGGGTTTAAAGTATTTGGAGGGAATATGTATCTGAAAATGGTGGGTTAAAATGTTTTGTTGATGGTATTGGAAAATGTATTTGACAACGTTTGGAGTGCTGAAAATGACCTCTCACTTGCTGTATGTGCATTCTCTTACCCACCACCCCTTCCCGCATTCACCCCCGCTCTGTACATATGTATGTTGTTCATCCGCCTCATGCATTCCTCCCCGAGCATCCAGAAGAGTTGTTCTGTCAGGCAAAGTATTATGATGAACCTTATGCTCTCCGGTTCGAGTTCTCTCCGTGACGGCGTTTGTTATTGTTGTGGTTTCTCGGGAGCGCATGAGCGAGAGAGTGCGAGACGGTTGGAGGGAGCGAGAGAGTGTGGTAAGAAGAGATAGTGGAACGGAGAGAGAAGAAGGAACATTTAGTCACCACCTGGCAACTTTCATCATAGAGTGGGAGACTGTGAGAGAAAGAGTAAAGAGAAAGAGTAAGATAGAGAGAGGGGAGGCAATATATGTATATATATATGTTTGATTATGGGAGAAAGAATTTTCTCACATTTATTAGAGGGCTGACGATAAGAGATATAGAGAAAGAGAGTGAGAGAGAGAGAGAGATTGCTTTGGAAACGTTTGTATGCATCTGGGAAAAAGGGAGCCCCATTGAGATAATAGATGAGACAAAGCGACAGAATTCGCACCGCGACACGATTTCGCTGTTTTCGCGGAAGTCTTTTCAGGCAATGCATGAAAACATATTCATTTGCCTCGAGATCAGAATTCATTTATCATATGGCTGCACAATAGCTTCTGAAATACATTTAAGCTCAATGGACACATATAGGTAGTATGTGGATACATCATCCATTGAAATCGAACTATTCTTCTCCTTTTTTTGAGAATAAAATGCTGTTATCAATCTTTAAGTGTATCACATTGTGAAGTAGTACTCTCCCTCTTGTAGATCCCCTCCCTCGAATAGTAGTGCCCAGTCCATCACAAAAATAGTACCCCCTTTGGTACAAATAGAGAAAATACGATATTGACTGTTTATTGACTCCTAGATTGCCTGAGAGATGCCGACGGACGACGTTCCGTTCCGGTTGTTCTACTCAGAGTGGTCCTTCTACGTCGCCACCTCTGCTGTGCTCGTCAACTGCTTCTATCTCGCGCTGCTCGCATGCTCCACGAGCGAGCAAGGTCGACGGTAATCATCGTTTTCATGTCTATCCAAAGTTGGGCATCGACATTTTCTCACAAATTAGGGTTTCGATTTTTCTGACCAAATTTGGGCATCGAATTTGCTGACCAAATTAGGGTTTCGAATTTTCTGACCAAGTTAGGGTTTCGATTTTTCTGACCAAATTAGGGAACAATCATCCCTTCATATTATCCGCTTCTAGAGCGCTAATTCTTTCTCTCACAAAATGTCCACTGATTCTAATGTTTTTCCCCGCCAAAAGGCCCAATTTCGCTAACATCTTTATTGGAAGCGTCTCTTGCCCAACATCCATTCGAATACAAATGATGCCTAAGGTACCGGCAAGTCATGAGAATCTTGAGCTTCTTCAACATTCTCTGCTCGCTCGCTGTTATCGGTGGCCGCCCGGTAACTTCTCAAAAAAAAACTTGTTTTCCTGAACTACTCAAATTGTGACCAGGTGCTGTATATATACATACATATATATATATATATATATATATATATATATATATATATATATACATATATATATATATATATATATACATATATATATATATATATATATATATATATTTATACATACATACAAATACAATATATATATATATATATATATATATTTGAGTACTATCGACTAGCGTCCGGCTTCGGTGTCACAATAATGACAGGAATGACGCGATTTTCCGAGCAACTCTCGCTCGCCACTTTCTTCATCTATCATTTCGCCTATTGCGGCGGGCATCCTAACGGCAACGCAAGGCTATGTCTACCGTTACTGTCAAATTGCAAAGTTCTCTTTTCTTATCAATTTAATTCAATTAAAATTTTCAAAACTACATCTCCTTTATGCACTCTTAGGACATAGTCTAAAAATCACATTTTAAACATCTTTTTGACAGCACAACGGCACAACTGCGGAGACAAAAAGCGAGCTATTTGCACTGAAACGAGAAATCAAATTTGACCAAAATTCAAATAGATTACGGTAGAGTTTCGTGTGCTCCTTACCTTGTTGTTTTAGCTCGCAGAAACGAGATTTCTTGGCGTCGAGGAAAGCGCGCGCCATCGCCGCTGGCTCAGTGCTCGCCGTTGCGACAATCATGGCCGCCTTCATCACCGTCATCTTCATGCCGAGCGAGCGGTTCGCTTTACGAGTTCCCCCGAATAAGACTGAAAGTCCCGCCGACAAGTCCGAGACCATCCCCTAACAACGCATATGCATTAAATTGCAATAATATATATATTTGCAATTAAAGAAGAAGGAAAGAAATGTGTAAACGAAGATCGTTCAGATTCCGTGCGCAAGTCTTGGCGATGGAGCTTGCAAGCTCGGCTGACATGCTGTTCGGCATGGATTACTACGAGGTTCTGAGCATTATGATACAATCTGTACTATTCTATCTGTTATATTTTGATTACTTTGCTTTTAAATATTTTTATTGCTAATTATTCAAACACGTGTCACTACGGTGCCGTAAATAAAGTAAGTAAATATGTAAGAGCTCCTAATATTGGTGTGCTCCTAATATTGGTATGCTCCTAATATTGGTGTGCTCCTAATATTGGTGTGCTCCTAATTTTGATGTGCTTCTTAGAGTGGTGCGCTCCAAATTTTAGTGTGCTCCTAATATTGGTGTGCTCCTAATTTTGGTGTGTGCGTTTCTTTCAGAATCTGCCGCGAAGCGTGCTCTTCGTGTCGGTGGTGGCGACATACAACGTCGCCGTGACGAGTGTCATGATGGCTTGTAGCTGCGCGATTCGTCGAACCCTGCGCGCCATGCCGACAATGTCGCCGCAGACGCGAAAGATGCACAACAAAGCTCTGCTTGTCCTCGCGCTACAGGTATCTCAAAGACTTCATCGTCTGGCCTCTTGTTCTTTTTTCTTCGAAGTTATCTGATGGTGAGTATGTATATGGAAACATTTCGGATGATAATTAATAAAACTGTTAAACAAGCTATAATTTTATTTGAATATTTTTTTAGAATTCTATTAATTTCCCAATCGATATGTTACATACATAGCTGATCGTGCCGTCCGTCTGCGTTCACACGCCCGTCATCGCGAGCACCGTCAATCTCCTCTGTGGTCGAGCGGCGCCAACCTTGTCAACCTTGACACTCCCTCTGCTGCCGTTGCTCAATCCGATTCTCGCCGTCTCGCTCACAAGCGAACTCGGAAACGCGCTCAAGCTCGGGTGCGGGCGTAGTGTTATCCGGACTGTCGGAGTGCGATGACACTTCGACAGTTCTTGTATGAACTCGTTGGCGTCATCGCTGGAATAAGGAAGGAGGAGGAGATGAGCGAGTCGGCAAGCAACCATCTGAAGACACAGAGAATCAGAAAAAGAAAGAAAGAAAGAGAGAGAGAGAGAAAAGAGCTTAGGGTGGAGAATAGAGAGAAGCACTGAATGGACAGTGAAAAAATCAGTATAAAAAGTGAAAAACGTAGGGAAAAAAGAAGAGGAAAATACGGGCATTGAAATTTAAATTCAAATTTCGCGCCAATGTCTGCTGACCTACCCGATTGTCATAACGAATGGCGAATGCTGCTGCGAGACGACAAAGGCGCACTTTGGATAGCCGCCGGCGTGAAAAAGCCGAGCAGCGCCAGTGGAATTGCTTTGGAAGGCACTACCGTAATCCATTTGAATTTTCTGTCTTGTCTCTACGATTCACACATGCTCTCTCGCCTTTGTATCAGGCAACAAGGCGCGAAAACAGTGTTATTATGTTAAAGATGAGAAAATTTTGGTGCAAGAACCAACTTGACAAGTTAGTGTAAAAGTGAAATCTAAAATTGCATAAAATAAAAGTGAACAAAAGATGTGAATTCGCGTTAGGATGGGACAGAGGTAAAAAGATAAGAGTGTGGATAGCAGCTAAACTGGCAAAACCTAGCATCCTAGAACGGGCGGGTTTTTGATAGCATATAAATGAGTGCATGAGCATCCTAGAATCGGCGGGTTTTCGATAGCACATGAACTGACCGCTCGCTTGTCGACAAACACGATGGCCATGATGATGCCGAAAATGGCGACAGCCTCGCAGAAGATGATCGAGACGAGGTTCTTCGTGCGGATGTGAGGTGCCTTGACACCGCCGCCAAGGATCGAAGAGCCCGTCGTGAAGATGCCCCTCAAGTTATTTTAATTATTTATTTTATTTTTATTTGCCTTTCAATAAACATTCTTTAAAAAAAAGGTTCGAAAAAACCCACTGTATTTCATAAATAGACTCACTAGATAAATATTATGTCCCTGTTTTAAATGAAAACTAACATATAAAGCGCCAAATGCTTTTGTTAATTTCGATTAAACAGTAGAGCAAGACGAATGTAAGAGCATTTTTGAAGATATTCATCGCTCTTCTGCCCCAAAAGAAGTCTCTCCTTGTAAGAGAAGGAAGTCGTTTAGGCTTTGTTAAGTTCGAACCTCGGGAAAACACCTCGGGTAAAGCAAAGCGCTGACCTTGGTTAATAGCTGGAAAAAAGGACAGCAAATTTTCAGAAATCAATTTTAATTAGCTTCCATCTCTTGTCTGGAGTCTTAATTGCCTAACTACTGTTTTTATTCAATCGCTTTTCCTTTTTAACAGCGATACTAGACGGGGGAGAGAGCGAGAGAAAGAAAACAAAAGAAAAAAAAATATGCGGAATTACTTCAGACTCCAACCTCATTTCCTGAAATATTCTGCAAAAGCTGTTCTGTTTGGATCATAAAAATACTTTTAAAAAAGAGGTTAAAGATGACTCACAGTAAGTAAACAATGCCAATTAAGGCACCACAACTCGAGGTTGTCTTGAAACTATCATTACAAGAAATGTCCCTGCTTAAAACAAATGAAGAAAACACTCATCACCAACAATGTCCCTACTTTACCCGGGCACTAGACATTACGCTGCCAGAAAAAAAAGGACGAGGAGACATCCTGCAATTATAATCGTCCAGAAGAGGAGACTAATTGCTCGGATAGGCTTGCGCAAAAGGAATCTTTGACGCATTAAATTTAGAAGATCATGTTTGCGGGGAAAGAGGAACAATTTGAAACATGAAAGCTAGGAAATTCCCATGATCGCCTGGGATCCAATCCCCATGATCACCAACCGAGAATCAACAAACCATTTGGCGACTCCGTTCGAGTGTCTCGTTGGAGTGGAAGAGCACTTTGCTGGGTTGACGACGGTGGCGGACGCGGCCGGCATAAGTGGACTGAGGAAAGCGCGGCGGCGCGGAAAGGTCGGTAGGGGAGCGGAGAGGATACCCACTTTCCCCTTTTCATGTCTATTTTTGTCCACCTGGCAAAATTGAGACCTATTTAAACGCTGGAGCTCACGTAACAAGTATTCACATATAACCACTTTGAATGAGACAAGCACAAAATTTGAAAATAGGCACTATATATCAGGTTTGTTGGTACACACTCCTCTTTACAAGAACTTTTCATTGGACAGCGTAATTAGATCCATCTCTACTGCATGTTCAAATACAATAACTAAAATGGCATGTCTATGTTGATGATTTAAATCACGAACCTTGCGTGCTTTGCCCTCCGGGTCGAACTTGCAGAGACCGCACCACTCGCCGATGGTCTTCTTGTCGGCCACCTTCATGAGAGGGATGGAGTGCTCCTTGCAGAGTGCCTCCACCAGCTTCACGTACATCGGCTCCTCGCAGTTCTCGGCGAGCACACAGAAGTGCGCCTCGCGCCTGTAAGCGATAGCAGGGCGATTTTGGCAGCTTGTAAAGTTCATCTGTTCATCTTGATGACCTTTATACAACAGATGAACGAGATGAACTTTACAAACTGCCTGCAATTTTAGAGAAATTTGAAAAAGGGGCAGTTTATAAAGCTTATAAAGTTCATGTATTCATCTTGTTCATCTTTAGGGCAAGATGAACTTTACAATAAGGTGTTTTCTATTTAAACTTATAAGATGAACTTTACAAAAGATGAGCGAGATGAGCTTTACAAACTGCCTGCATTTTTAGAGATATTTGAAAAAGGGGCAGTTTATAAAGTTCATCTGTTCATCTTTAGGGCAAGATGAACTTTGCAATAAGGTGTTTTCTATTGAAGTTTATAAGTTGAACTTTACAAAAGATGAGCGAGATGGGTGCTATCCTAGTTGGGAGGGGCATGATTCGTAAGGAACTTTTTTCTTCTCTACTTGCCCTTCACGGTGGGTTAGGCCTTTAGAAATGCGGACATTAGAGAAACTTGGAAGCTTGCCAAAAAAAATTGCAAGGACGCTACCGTACGAACAACTTCTTGTGAAGAGTACGTAGTTTTTAAAAAGTACGGTATAATTCTTGTCGAGAACACTGCATTTTAAAAACAAAAGTGTGGGAAACTTCGGTAATATCGAAATTAAAGACGCTGAGATGTTTTTTTGTTTGTTCTTGCATTGATTAGTGTTAATTGTCCCTAAGGCGTGTTTATTTTTTTCAGTCAGATGTTCGGGTTTCCGTATGGACAGCTTCCGCCTCTGCTGCAGCAGCCGGTGATTCAGCAGCCGGTGCTGCAGCAGCCAGTGCTGCAGCAGCCAGTGCAGCCGACTTATGGTGGCGGCGGATACATCCGTGGCGGAGGCAGAGGACGCAGCAACAACAGCAACAACAGGTTTGAAATGACACAGGTTTGAAATGAGTGTGGTCGTTGGTTTTTCTCTTGAAAAACACACATTTCCTTATTGTTAGAAATGCGAATCCTCGCGCGTTGTCGGCCTGGCATAGAGCTGAGAGGGAGGATGGACGTGCTCGTAGAGCGAAGGAAGAGCGAGACCGTTTGGAGGGCCAGATAAATGAGGTTCTTTACTCGATTGTGTTTTACTCGATTAACATGTTAGCGTCATTTAATTCCTTGAAGCTGAAGTCAGCTGTGAAGAGGATGAAGACGGAACGAGACGAGCTCGTGAAGCTGAAGGAGGCGCTTAAGCAGGATGTGGCTGACCTAAAGAAGGATAAGAAGGAAATGAAGGAGGAGAAGGAGGAGCTCCGTCAGAATGTGAAGACTCTGAGGGACGAGGTCGAGAAGGCGGTGGAGAAGGCGGCGGAGAAGGCGGCGGAGAAGGCGGCGGAGAAGGCGGCGGAGTCGTTGAATGCCCAGAGCGACAACCAGAAGGAGACCAACTGATGCGTCCCCTCTTTCTTTCTCTCTCTCTTTCTCTTTTTCTCTCTCTTTATCACTCACTCGCGACTTGGCCCTCTCTCTCTTTCTCTCTCTTTATCGTTCTTGAAAGAATCCATGTCCACCTTTTTTTGTCTGCTCCCGTCCCCTCTCTCTCAAATACGCTCACTTTCTTTCACTCCCTCTTTCACAGGTGCCTGAGCCCTTTTGCTGTTCAATTCACACTCTCCCTTTTTCTCCCAATTACGCGCCGTCGTTGTTTTGTTATCTCGTCGTTCCGATCTCGTGCAGTATTCATCCGGTTGTGTTTTTAATAAGATAAATTTTGTATAATTTCAGATAGTTCTCAGCTGGGCACGTATACGATGGAAGTAGAACCCGAAGATAGTGGTGGTTCTCATACTCGCACAACAGTGCATTCTCCTTTAGTTCGTGATTGTCCTTCTATGCATGATTCTGTGTCTTCTTCTGTGCATGAAGTTCATGTTTCTGCTTCTTCGTCCGCTTTAAGCGGCCCGAGCCCCGGAACGCAGAGTGGAGGGGCAGGCTCTCTGTCCAGACGTATCCCATCCTCGCACAGAGCGGAGCAGACACCGAGAAGAGGGCTTTCTCGTTTGCAAGATACCGAGAAGAAGCTGAACGAACTTCAGAAGCGGCTGCAGAAGAGAGAGCTTGACCTCGATGCAAGGGAAAGACTATTAGTCTTTCGAGAACGGCTTAGGCCTACCGTACTCTTGAAAGAGAACTCGACGCAGACTGTGGAGAAGTGTGGTGGAAGAAAGTTGGAGCCTCTCTCTGGTGTCAGCGCTAGGCAGAAACGACGTCGCCTGAACAGATTTTCCAATATGTTGACGAACCTGGTGGCAGAAAATTCGCAAGAATTAATGCAAAAGAGCATTGCAGCAATTTTGTCAGACTATGTGCAGTCCAAACGAGTAACGGTACAATCTGTCCAGAAGTTAACAGAAGATCAAGACGTGAAAGTCGTGATAGATTGTGGCATCTCAATGAAAGCTAGAGAGCGCCTGAAGACTACTCTAATTGCTCTGGGGCGTGATATTCTGGCTCCAACTCATAGGGTGCGCAAAAGGATGACGGAACTGGCCATCAATGAATACACGTATTCAACAGCGGTTATTGATAACAAAGAAGTGTCCGTAATGGAAATGAAAGAAGTATCTGCTTGCCTTCAGCGTCATGCGCAGTACTTATTCGACAGAAACAAGCTGAAATTGGGAGGAAAGTTTGGGGGTTACCTTCGGGTATGCATCGTTTCTGATAAAGGCGGTGACTTCACCAAGACCGGTCTTTTCATCGAGAACACTACAAACGCAAACAGCGTAAAGAATCTTCTCCTTGTCTCTCTCTTCGACGCTGACGATACAAATGAGAATTACAGATCGTTGATACCTAACACCATATCACAAATCAATTCGCTGTCTTATATCTCTCTCACCAACAAAGAAGGAGGCCAGTTCGATGTGCCCATACTGCTCTTTGTAACCGGCGACTATAAGTTTCAGTGCGAAAGTCTTGGGCATCAGGGAGCATCTGCAAAATGTAACTGCATCTTGTGCTTAAGAACTCGCACCGGAGCAGTTATGGGCAACAAGGAAGAGAAATACGAACTGCGCACTCTCGCTTCCTATGAAAAGCATCTGAAGGAGCCTAAGACTGAGGACAAGTTCAATGTCACAAACCCCATGCTTTGGAATGTTCCCCCGAACGATACATTCCCCCGTCCTTACACATCTTCATGGGTCTCGCTCAGATGCTGTTCATAAGTAAGCTCAAGGAATTGGCATGTGACCTAGATCACGGAAAGACCCGATTGATAGGCAAAGAGAAACGAGAAGTGACAAAGAAGTTGGAAGCAGAAGTAAGAAGACTGGTTGAAAACATTGAAGACTTAATAGTGAAAGACAGAAACGCCGTTGCTGCACTTACAACTCTGGCAGCAGTAGATCAAAGACAAATCATCCCCAGCCAACAAGCTCGCAGGCCATGCCGTGACTATTGCCTATTACGGCATAAGGATGCAGAGAAATGCAAGAGGAGATAAGGAGCAGTGCTGAATGCAACGTTTGCGAAAGGAGCATTCACTTCTGCTGCGAGGGACTGCTTTCATCCCAAGACATCGGGAGGGAAATGTATGAAGGAGAAGGCGTGACCTGTAGGCAGTGCTCTGGTTCAGATTCAATGGTGCAGATAAGGAAAAACCTCGAGCAAGTGCACTCTGAAACATCAGACGAGTGTGCAGAATTGAAGAACCAGTTACAAGAGGCAAAGCGTAAGCTATTAGAAGCGAAGCAGGGTGTGTCTTTCGACGGACCACACTTCAAAGCACTTGAGAAGCGCTTCAAAGAATGTGGAGCTGATCTACAAGCCTACTACCAAGAACTGAACGGAAATCATGTCATGCAATGCTTAAAAGAAGGAGCGCCTGAAAAGTTATGGTCCGGTTTTGAGCAGAATGAGGAAGATAGAAGCAATGAAATTGATGGGTCGCATCTCCAAGTTCGCTCAAGCGCGGGATTTCCAGAACACTGAGCTATTACAACTCCAATTCATCTTGACTAGATTTGAGAATGTCTGTGCAAAGCTGGAGAATGGCACAATCTCGCGAACTCCCAAGATGCACTTGCTTCTTGAGCACGTGGTCCCCTTCATGTCCCAATATGGTAGCTGGGGGGCTATGAGTGAGCAGGGAATTGAGTCTCTACACGCTGCTTTTAAGAAATATAATCGGCAGTACGCCTGCATCAGAAGCAAGGAGAGACGGTGGCGAGCAATTGCCAATCACTTCAGTGTCGAGGCTGCAACCCTCTATTTCTACGACTAGGACTATTTCTAAACCCCAGAACCCAACGGCCCTCTTTAGGGCCACAATTAAAGAGATATGAATTAAGAATAAAGAAGCGCGCATTTAACAGAGCAAAGGAAAGACAAATAAGGAGGAAAATTATCCAAGCTCACCGTTCTGATTGTTCCATCATGAGCCTCGAAACTTCAGTCGCCAGTAGATGATGGAGCTGGAAATAAACCACAAGCAACCAGCACACACGAGATTACAAAGCTAATATGTTAAAATTACTGATCTAATCTGACAAAGAAGTGGAGATTGCTCGCATGCTTCATCTGACGTCGGTAGTAGGACGTCCGACGTCGGTAGCCTGCACGTTGCTGCCGGCCGGTTACAATAAAAATATTTTCCGTTTATAGCAACTATATCGAAAGAACCAATTAAAAGAAAATATCAAGACTGCTTATTACACGCATGACAACTCTTTATTAGTGCAGCTTGGTACCGTAACCGCGTTTTTCTCATAATTCGTACGGTAACACTAAAAAATCTCCAATGTCCGCCTTGACCCGCCGTGCCTTGGAAGATGACTATCAGTGTACATTTTTCGTTCGGAAGACGGACTTGATAAGTATTACTACCATTTAAGCTACTTTTGCACACAATTTTCGCTGACTTAGGCACTATCGCGCAATTAAAAAAAAAAAAAGTAAATTGCCATTTGTGCTCGAATTCGAGGCAGTTAAATGCATATTTGCATTCCGCGTGCAGAATTATCCTAGTTAGCTTTGATTTAGGCTCCGTGGAAACAAAGAAAATTAGTTCGAAAAACTTTGGAAAATATCATGCCCCTCCCAACTAGGATAGCACCGCGAGATGAACTTTACAAACTGCGTGCAATTTTAGAGAAATTTGAAAAAGGCATTCATCCTGCAAATAGGCCGACAAAAGTGCGCGTACATTATTACAATCCAATTATAAGAAGCTTGTCGAATACAAGGATCATTCTACAAGCTGCTCAAAGAAGTGTACAGCATGTAAATTACATTACAATAACAATTCATGCCCCAAAGTAGCGGCAATCATAAAATTGTATTGTGAATATGAACGCAAGAACTGAGAACTGAGTTGTCGAGAGCCTTGGTGGCCTCGTGGCGAGCCCGTCAACGTAGCGTGCGGAGCGGAGCGCCGCCTTCACAGCGTCGTTCATGGGAGCAGCAAGCGGCGCGGCCGCCGCCTTGACCTCATCTCTGCAAGGAATACCCCCCCCCCCCATTCTTCTGCCATGAAATAGCTATACAAATATAAATAAATAAATAAATACTTTTTTTAAAATTCAACCGAGTATGAGTTAACAATTACCAAAAAAGAAATCACATAGCTCGAGGAAAGAATCACAAGTAGTTATAATAATAAAAAAAGTAGGAACTCGCAAACTGACCCCACATCCGACATTGCGCAGGATTATTCCTCGATGAATTTGACTGAAAAAAAACTTTTAATAATAATCGGCAACACTGACAAATGCTAATAGCTCGAAAAACGAAACTTCTATGGAAACAAAGCCTCCCTAAAGACGAAACAAAAGCTAATTGTCTCACATTGCGTAGCAGCCCAGAATCGCATACCTAGTGGGCTGCTACGCAATTGGCGACGAATCAAAATGTCGATTCACACCAGACAAGACGGCGAAGGCCACACAAAACATTTAGTCGAATTCGCTTTTTTTCGAGATATGTGCGTGAAATTTTTCTCCAAAGTTAAAATTGCAATAATATTACTTATTGCTGTTAGTTATTTTCTCTAGTACATAATGTTCTTTCTTTTTTAGCGCACATCTACAGTACGTCTTTATTATTTATAATGTTGATCTCTCTCCTCTCTCTCTCTACCTCTCCTAGTCTCTCACTCTCTTTCTCTCTCTCTCTCTCTCTCTCCTCTCTAAATTCTCTCTCTCCTCTCTCTCTCTCCTCTCTCCATTCTCTCTCCTCTCTCTCCCTGTCTCTCTCTCTCCTCCCTCTTTCTCTCACTCTTTCCATCTCTCTCCATTCTCTCTCTCTCTCACTCTCTCCATTCTCTCTCCCCTCTCTTTCTCTCAACGGCATCTCTTGGTGGCGATCTCTATGGCCGAGAGGAGGATGCAGACGGGCAGAGAGCAGCAGTGAGCGCGGCACGAGTTCGGCTGCGTAGGAGCGAGGAGCCCGGAGGAGGCATTCGTCAGGAGCAGCGCGGCGAAGAACGACAGCCAGCTAGAGGTGTAGAAAAACTATTAGTAGTAGTAGTATTACTTATATTTACAAAAATATACAATTTATATAATATTACTGTCAATAACGAGCTAACGTAAGTAATATAAAAAAAATCTTTCAAAAATGTATTGCAAAAAAAAAGGATTTTGAATGCATTATTACCTTGACATCCGGTCCGACGGGCAGATTGACAAACATTAGATTGCAGTGAGGAGACGAAGAGTTCACGTCAAGATGAGCGGGCGGCTGCCGACGCGGTCAACGAGAAAGACAGGGATGAGGGTGGCGGGCAGACGGAGCAGACTCATGATGAAGGAGCCTGAAGGAGAAGGAGAGAGAGAGAGAGAAAGAGAGAGAGAGAGAGAGAGAGAAGGGGAGAGAGAGAGAAAGAGAGAGTGATATATAGAGAGAGGGAGAGATATATGGAGAGAGAGAGAGAAAGTAGAGGGAAGCTAGAGATACAGAGAAGGAGAGACAGAAGTGAATAGTATGGGCTGCGGAGTGTAAATAAAACATGAAAATAGAGGCCAGAAGAAAAAAGCGGGAACAAATAAGATTCGAACCCATGAATCGGCCGAGAGCCGGATTCTCGTCTCGCCGCTCTATTTGGTCGAGCTTAGTAAAGTAGAATTCAAATTAAGAGACACGAATACAAAGCGAGTTAAGATTATTATAAAACTAACTTTACAGTTCATCAATTAGGCGAATGCTTCACTCATGGCACCACAATTAGTAAAGAGGAATTTGAGAAAAACCAGGTTCCTGGAAAGAAAAAGAGGGATATAGCAAGAGAAAGCTAAAGTAAATAAGAAGGGAAATAGTCAACCAGAGTTGTGAATTTTATCGTGAGACAATTTTGTGCACATATCATTGTGCTGCAACATTTGTTTGCCAAAGTCTCTTCGCTTCAGAAGAAGTCGCTTTAGTCCTCATCAGTGTAAAATAATGTATTTCATTACAATTGCATTTTTTTAATGTGGAAACGGCAAGTCCAGTTGTCACCTTTATTTTTATGATAATAACAATAATTTTTTAAAGAATATATATATATATATATATATTACTTATAAATTGCTTAATACCACCAGATGGACTCGTTCTGGTGGCGACGCTTCACGAATCGGCCGAAGATTGTGCACGAGTTTCGGAGTCAGTTCACTTTTCATCTTGATCTGCCCTCGATCCACTTGAATCTAATGATTGCGGCTGCCGCTTACGGGCTCGCTCTTTTCACCATCATTTGCGAAGTGGCGTGGCACAAGATGGGCCAAAAATGTGGCCGCTCACTCTTCCAGTTCATCAGGCTTCTTAGGAATTGACTTGTGAGAGTCTAATAGAATTGGCATTCGTGTTTAGTGAACGTATGCAAAAGAGAGAGAAGCGATGGAGTAAGGAAAAGAAAAGAAAACAGAGAAAGACTGAAGAAGAGAAACGTGAGAGAGAGAAAGAGAAGATAGAATTGTGGCTGGGAGATGCGAAGTTACTGGGCGCAGTCGATGCGGAGAGTCCGACGAGGAGAAGAAGAGGGGTGGTCGGACGGGCCGAGTTGTACATAATATTCTTACTCTCTCCGTCTCTGCCTCTCCCAATTTCTGTATCTCTCTTCTCTCTTCTCTCCCACTCTCTCTCTCTCTCTCTCTCTCTCTCTCTGTCTCGCTCGCTCGCCCTGGCTCCGCTCTGCTCCCTCTTCATCTGACGACTTTTTATCTCTAATATTTGGGTGCACTTCCGACGAAAGCGCGTAGCATTTCTGAAATGACAAAAATGTAAATGGCGATATCAAATTAACTATGTAGAGGAAATAATGCTCCATTTTTTTACCCGTTTAATTTTGTGTCAACCGCCTGAGGAGAATAAAATATTCGAACGACCATAGAGTATGGCAACAAACACACAGACAGATATCCATCCAGCATGAAAGAACAAAGCCTGCCAATTGTCCGGTGCACGAATGGAAAGCAATGTTATAATCTTGATTTAAGAGCTCTTCATAGTCATTTGGGAAGTTAGATAACGATGCATCATCGAACCCTCAACAGAGTGATAAAACAATTGATCGATCATGTTTTAGCCTTCTTGCTCCTTCGCCGGCTATAACCGGAAGCGCTCGTAATTTCTTTTAAAGAAAAGGTGTGATATATAAGTGTCAAAATTAGTTAATTAGCTAATTATTTAAATTAATCGAGCTAATTAATCAACGACTCCCACGAGAACCCCCAACCAGGAGTACAAGTTCTACTACCACAACGAGTATCCTTTACCTGTACGACCACGACTACCAGCAGCACCAGAGATTACTACAAAATCAAGAAAATAGAGAGAGGGAGAGAGAGAATTTGGTAAATTATTGAAACAATTCCCTAATAATAATAAAAAATGGTCTCATATACGATTGACGTCAGTGCGAGCGCAGCTAGCAATGAAAGATATGAAGACAAAGAAACTGATGTAAAGGGAGTGGGAGAGGGAGAGGGAGAAAGCGAGAAAGAGAGAGATAGAGAGAGAGCGGGAGAGAGAGGGGAGAGAGAGAGGGAGGGAAGGAGAGACTGAGAGAGAGAGAGGGAGAGAGAGAGGGAGAGAGAGAGAGAGAGAGGGAGAGAGAGAGAGGGAGAGAGAGGGAGAGAGAGGGGGAGAGTCTCTCTTGCTTACGTACATACCGCCCAACAACGAGGGGTCATGATTGTATCGGATGCATATTGTAACTAAATTGTAATCAAATTGTAACTAAACTGTGGCCAGATAGGAGACGATGTTTCTTGTTCTGTCAACTGCCGTTGTTCATTTCTTTCTTCACTTGCGATGTTTCACTCAATCGTGTTCAAACTCTACACTTCTCCTTCGGTGCTTATGGCCAGGCAACTTCGGCTATCATGCACATCAATCATTTCGCACTTCGACTAGAGGAAAGTAGATTGTTTCAGCTCACATTAGCAGCAAAAAATCCGCCGTTCTAGACAACACTGCTGCCAGTTTGATCAAACGATGACGAAGATTCCATGTTCAGCTGACCATGACATATAAATTTCAATGAAATGTATTAAGCATGCTTCAGAAACTGAAACGAAATTTGGAAGCATCACAACTTATAAAGTGTGGAAAGAACAAACAAACATATATGACCGGATTGGCGAGAGTATCAAAATGGCCGGGGACCCGGCAAGATTAGATTTCGTTCACAAGCTGTTTATAGGTACTTTTTAACATGGAGAAACGAATGGAATGGGTCCGGGAGTCTAAAACGCCATTTTGGCGAGCTGTGCGAGATTTACAATACAAGAGCTCGGTGAGAGTTGCAGAGACGGCCAGCCGCACATTCGCGTTTGCCGTTTCGCGCACAGTTGAGCAATATTTGTGAAATTTTTGCCATATATAGAAAAGATATTGTTTTAAACAGCTGGCCAATTAGAATTTAAAAATATTCTTCACTTTTAGAGTCTCAGCGGCCTCTAGAGTATGGGGAAGCGTCGTTAGCTTAAATGGCATTTTCTCATGGGTATTCCATCTTAAACTGAAGAGCTGAAAATTCTCTATCGTATGAGCTATCTAACGGCAGATATCATCGAGGTCTAAGATGTTTCACAACCATTAAACTGTTGAAATTCGCCCGATTCAGTGAATTTCACATGCCTCTTGGCAAAGCATACGGTAAGGGTAGAAGTAGCAAAAGTAAAGGGTATAGGTAGGTCACAAAGTAACCTTATGGATCTGAAAATTTAAACCTTAGACTAGGCATTTGGAATTGCCAAGGGGTCCTAAGTAACGTTTAGATTAGTCGAGAACTAATAGCTTCAGTTATGAGCAAGTGCTGAAAAAAATTTAAAATAAATATTTGTTACTACGCCATTAAACAGGCCTGAAACTCAAAACCTTTTTTTAAAGATATCTTCTATCGACAAACCACTTAACCAATAAAAATCACGATTTACTACGTGGCTTCATCAGCTATTCTTGGTCTGTCATATTTTATATATGTATTTTAATGAGAATACTTCTCATTACCAGCATATAGCATAATAATATTTAGAGATAATTTGCGTAATAAAAGAGCGGAAAGCTAAATTTTCTTATGAAAACTCTTTTTTTTTCGATAAAAAAAACCTCTTGCAACACTTTATTTGGTGCTTTCCGCCCTTGCTCTTTCCATTCCTTAGCTCTCTTTCTTCGACTCATTGAGATTCTTCTTTCCTAAAAAATAAAAAGAAGTGAATAATTCACCTATACAATATATTTTTTAGAAGCGAAAATGATGTGAGCAGTGAATGGCGGGAAATACAAAAATTCGAATCAGAATTAACATCCGAACGTCTGCGACAGTCTTGTCCTTCTTCGACTTGTATCCTTGCTGGCTATTCGTCGCTCACCCCACGCTCTTGATTTTAGCTCTTCTTCTCTCTCCGTCTTGCTCTTACAATTAGCTGACAGTTAGTGCATGATCACTTTATCTTCATTCCCCTTTTTCACCCTCCGTCTCATGAATTCGGCCTCTCCTCCTCCTCGTCTCCTCGTCTATTAATACAAACAATTACAGAGTCGAAGCCCTGTGGAGAATTTCTCTCTGCAATCTCATCGTAAATGGTTGCACTCGCTCAGCAGGCTAAAACCTGCGAAACTTGTCAGTCGTGATCTCTCGTTCTAGAAACGATGTCCTTTCTGGTTTCTCTAGTCAAGGAGGCAAAAAGAGAGCTTCCCTTTCCCGATATCCACACTTTCCTTGACAGTCTGAATACTGTGATTTCATGTTGACAATCTTAACAATTCCTCTATTCCGTTCTTCTAGATGAAGCTTCGGAGAATGAGATCAATGCGTCCTTCAATGCTTCCTTCAGCGCGTCTCGCTCGTCAGCAAAAGTTCCTCCTTGCATGGTGTTTGATCGAGATTTCATGTCTACCTTGTCGTTTGATCTCTATTCGATTTTGTGCTCTTTTTCCATTTCTATCCGTCTCTCTCAATTCTTCCTTCTCTCGCTCCTTTTCTCCCTTTCTCACTCTGTGTTTTTTTCTGCAGGCGCGTCTCATCACCGTCTCAAACGCCCCGCCGATTCTCGTTGAGAGGGACAGAAGTGGCAATTACAAACTAACTCCGGGTTCCGGTGGCCTTATCGCTTGCGTCGAACCCGTTCTGCGCAAGAACGCGAGCAATGTCTGGCTGGCCAACTTTGGTCCGCGCAAAACAATCCGTCATTTCATTTTAACGAGAAAAAAAACAGTATCAGAGAATTATGGAGAGTGAATTATGACACTTGGTCCTAACGCGCAGGCTCCAACAAAACGGAAGCGACAAATGCGCTCAGTCCACTTATGAAGCTCGAGAACCAACGGGTATAATTTTTACCATGTAAAAAAATAGCATTTTAAATATAGGCTTTAAAATTCGTTTTAAAAAACATTGGGTTTATAAATAAATATTTTGCATTAGAAATATTTATTTTCTTTAATTATATATTAAAAATATTTATTTTCTTTAATTATATATTAAAAATATTTATTTTCTTTAATTATATATTAAAAATATTTATTTTCTTTAATTATATATTAAAAATATTTATTTCTTTAATTATATATTAAAAATATTTATTTTCTTTAATTATATATTAAAAATATTTATTTTCTTTAATTATATATTAATATGTATTAGATCCCTGTCAATCTGTCGGCCGAGCACGAGGAATGCGACTTTGCTCATTCCTATGACAAGAAGGCGAGGTGCGGAATTGTACTTATTCTGACTTGAGAACACAAGTCAGACTAGAGAGAGAGAGAGAGTGTGTGTGAGAGAGCTGGAATGAGGAATAGACGGCGAGAGGAAGGGAGGGCGTAGAATAGAGAGAGAGAGAGCGTGGGTTAGAGAGAGAGAGAGAGAGAGAGAGCGAGGGTTAGAGAGAGAGAGATAGAGAGAGAGAGAGAGAGAGAGAGAGAGCGACGAACAGAGACAGAGAGAGAGAGAGAGAAACCGTGAGCACATCGGAAGTGTGACTGCTCTTTGCTGAATATGATGCATTAGCGAGCAATACATTGTATTACAAGTGTAGAACCTGGCCGTAACCGTGACAGCAAATATGTGTACCATTTGAGAGAGGAAAACCGGTATTCGCCGAACTACACTGTAGCCATAACACTGTATCGTGTTCTAAAAGAGAGACTACATTACTGCTCGATGCCTTGGCTGCCTACAACGACGGTGGCTACAGACTGCAGCCGGTGGTGCTGGAGGACCAGTGCAACTTCTCGCAGTATTACACCGGCATCAGCAACAACCTCCTCTGGCCGGCTCTCCACGGCCTCGACGAGTACATCCCTGATGTTTACAGAGATGACAAGGTTGGTTCTGGTTCATAATTGTTGATAATCACTAGCTAGCAAATAAATTAGAAGCACTAATTACACTATTAAAATACTTTTGTTTCCTTCCAGACCCTGCAGCAACACTGGAGCTCTTACGTTCGTGTCAATTACCAGTTTGCGATCGAACTTGCCAAGATCAGCCGGCCTCGGGTATTTATTTTCGAGGATATATTAAGAGAGTTTAAATTGCGTAGCGCTAGAAAACAATAGAAGAAGATATATTTTAAGCTTTTACTTTTCATGTCTTTCATTGTTAATTTCAGAGCGAATTCAATCTATATTTATATATGAATGATTATCATCAATAAGTCACTTCAATAAATGATTAAATGATTAAAATCAAAAGGACATCATCTGGGTGCACGACTACCACCTCTTCCTGGTCGGCCAGCAGCTGCAGTCGATGGATGCGCGCATCGAAGTCGCCTTCTTCCTGCACATTCCCTTCCAGCCCTCGGCCGACTTCTTCAAGGAGTTCGGGCTCGCCGGCATGTCGGTGCTGCGTGGATTGTTGGCATTCTCAAAGGTTTCTCACTCACTATCGTTTCTCTCTCTCTCTCTATCTCTCTCACTTTCTCTCTTCATCTCGCTTTCAAGAAGCTTTCCTGCCAGTATTACCCCACCATTTACACACAGGTTGGCTTTCAAACGCATGAGGACCGTGAGCGATTCGTGGAAGAAGTGACGATGAACGTGAAGGAGGCCAAGGTACATTCATGGGATGAACGAGAACGTATAATTGCAGAGAGAAAAAAAAACAAACATTTGAATTCGCTCGCATTTCCCCCCCCCCTAACAAATGTGTGCGAGAGAGCATGTGATTTAGAGAGAGAGAGAGAGACAACAATAAATAAATAGTGAGAAAATACAAATAGTTGGCAGAAAGCCAAGAAGCTTCTCTTGCAGTTGGAGTACGACAACGAGCTCGACGTGTACACGGCGAGAATGGCAGGGCGCAGCACCACGACGACGATGCTCGGCGTCTTTCCCGTCTCCATTCTCACCGCCGACTTTCTTCTCCTCCAATATTCGTCCGAGACTGCCGAAATGGCGCGCGCAATCCGGAGAAAGGTTTTTTTAAGTAATTCTTTTCTTTTTTATAACAAATATGCAGCTAATCATTGTGTCGTGTGCACACCTACATACATAGTATGATTTCTCTAAAATATCTGCCTAAAAAAATAACTTAATATTTGGGCGCTCGGCGAGAATGCGTCGGCGGATGCGCGTCTCTTCTTCTCTGCTGAACGTTTCGATTACACGAAGGGCATCAGAGAAAAGCTCCTCGGCTTCTGTAGATATCTTAATAAGCACCCGGAGAGACAGGGGAAAGACGTCCTATATCAGGTGAGTTGTTGTTACAAATAAACACAAATACAAACGTAAAAAAATATTCCGAGAAATACTGATAATAAAAAATTTACAGTGCCTTCAACTTCTCTTACTTTCAGGTGGCTAGTTGCTGTAGGAAATTCCGCCTGTCCAAGATGGAGTGTGAAAGTAATGTACGTACGATTCTGACAGTTTATTTATGCATATTATTGTTGCATTGTATTAAATCTCGATAGAGAGAGGAAGTTTTGCGACTGAAATCGCAATGGTGATGGTGGGTGATCTCTTGACGCTCCAATATGCTGTTATCACTCTTATCTTCTTCTTTCATTTTCAGGAGGGATCCGACTTCTATGCCGCCTATCAAGATGAGTGTCTTGCAATCGCCGCTGCAATCAACGCACAATTTCAGACGACGGAGCACTGGATGCCGATTATCATAGAAACAAACGGTACGAATTATTCCCATTCATTTTTTTCTCTTTTAAAACCATAATGGAACTTGGTGGTGATGGTCTCTTTATTTATTTTTCACCATCCGTAAAATAGAATGTCAATTTGTTGTTGTTTTTTCTCCGCTTTTGCGCTATTCCTGGCAGGCCGCACTCGCAGAGAGCTAATTGCGTGTTATTCTGCAATGGACGTCGGAGTCGTGACGCCGCGACAGGATGGCTTGAATCTTGTACGCTAATCTCTTATTTCTGATTAATTGTTAGAAAAAGATTTTTTATGTGTTTAATAAATTTCGATTTCTTCTTTCCCTCATCATATACATATGTATATCTATGTATGTACATATACATTATACATATGTACATACATATGTTCGACTTCTGCATATTAGTGTAACGCATATGACGCGATTTGCGAGAGAATCAAAAAGGCCGCGGACATGGCCAAAATCGACCATCTTGGATTTTGCTCAAAAGTTCCGTATATATGCTTTCTGATACGAGGAATCGATTGGAGATGGTCTTGAATGCTGAAAATGCCTTATTCGTTTGCTATGACGGCTTGAATTATGGGGCTCGCCGCGCTGGGAGGCGAGTTGGATGCATGTTTGAGGTCACTTCGCCGCACCTGGTAGAGATATTGAAACGAAAAAAAAAATTTAAAAGTTTTTAGACATTAATGTTTGCGAGAGCATAGTAGACGCAATACTCATTTTACCAGAACCGTACCTAAACGGTTGAATAGAGCATGAAAAAAGCTTTCGAACGAACTATTGGGTTTTGAAACCTTAGGAACTCTTTGATGTTTCCTGATCGACTATCCCGATGTGACTGTACAAATCAGAATTAAAAAAGGCGCCTCAAAATTTTTTCGCGCGTCCAAACATACACAAGAAGAAGGAGCGTGAAATTTGCTCTAAACTGACCCCTTTCAACAGAATTCCAAGTCTACGATGTTTTGCTATAAGTTAAAAGAATAGGGCATCTGCTTATAACAATTCTTCAAGGAAAGGCGCTGAAATAATAATTGGAATATTCTAATTTGAATAACCTAAAAAAAGATTAATTTTTGGGCGCAATGTGTGATCCTAATTATATGACTTATAACAAAATACCGAAGACTTGAAATTGTATTGAAAGGGGTTCACTCTGTAGAAAATTTCACGCTCTTTCTTCTGGTGTACGTTTGGACGAAGGGAAATGATTTCGATGTGGTGATTTGTACAGCCGCATCGGGATAATCGATCAGGAAACATCAAAGAGCTCCTAAGTTTTCACAATCTAATAGTTCATTCGAAAGCTATTTTCATGCTCTATTCAACTGTGTAGGCATGGATCTGGAAAATGAGTATTGCCTTCGCTACGCTCCCTCAAACATTAAAGTCTATAAAACACTTAAATTTGGAAATTTTCACTTTTTTCTTTTTTATTGTTTAGAACAATATCTTGGCTATTATGGTGTAAATTTTTTCGTTTCTATATCGCAACAGAGCGCGATACAGTGACCTCAAACGTGCATCCAACTCGCCTCCGCGAGCCCCATAATTCAAGCTGTCATAGCAAACGAACAAGGCATTTTCCGACTTCCAGACCATTTCCAATCGATTCCTCGTATCAGAAAGCACCTATAAGGAACTTTTGAAAGAAATACAAGCAGGTCGATTTTGGCTATGTCCGCGGCCGCTTTGAACCATTTTGATTCTCTCACAAATCGCGTCATATGTATATCATTTTGATTCTCTCTGAGTTTACTCCTTCTTTCTCTCATCATCATTCTTTGTATGGTATGTATCAGGTAGCAAAGGAGATGGCCGTCGTGAATCCGACCGCCCGTCTTATTCTCTCCACTGGCGCTGGGGCGGAGCGTCAATTCCATAGAGCCGGTCTCTTCGTGGACTCTGAGACCGGCCGGCACAACTACACGAGGGTCGAGAACGTCGAAAACATCGAGGCACACGCAATTTCTCTCTCTATTCCTCTCCCTAACTCTCTCTCTCTCTTTCTCTTTTTTTGTCGCTCTCGCTCCAGAAAAAATTCTATTTATAAACTTTCAATCGAAGAGAGAAATAAATAAATTAAAAAAAAGAAGCTAATTTCCTTCAGTCGATGGCAGACGCCTTCTTCCACGCGGCCAATGAGGATGAAAAGAGTCAACGTCAGAGCGGCTCTTCCCTGAAGGCGTTTATTATATCCAACGACACCGAGCGATGGGGCGAAGCTTTCCTCGAAGCCTGAAGAGGCCTTTGTAGAAATTTTTCTCCACATGTAAAAATCACTCATGTCAGTTCGACTAAACATCATTTCAAATTTTGGAATGTTTTGACATGGTTTTATCGTCGTTTTGCTTGTTTATTTATTTTCATTACACCAAGGATGGCTTCAATCTGTGCAGATTGTAAGATTGTTAGACGTTTGTGCACTGCATATTGTTTGAAGAGATAAAGGTGTTGGATGATATGAGAGAAATAAAGTGAAAGAAAGAGAGTGAGACAAGTACGATAGAGTTTGAAATCCTCTCTTTCGCACATTACATTTAACCATCGACCTTATGGCGAACTACAGTCATTGCTAAAACTGCGCCGTTCGAGCCATGAATTGTCGTTAGAGCGTAAATATCCATAGCCGTGAACAGTCTTCGCCAAATTTCAGCACAAATAATAATGATAATATTTATTGCACCGTGTCACATAATGAGTTAAAAGTGCAGAGAAAGTGCAATAATGACCAACACGAGCATAATCACTATGACTAGTAAGAGCATGGAAACTTAATATATGTAAATAACAACATAAGCATAAGCAAATGAAGATACAATAAGCAGTATTCAAGCATGAGTAGCAGCGAAATAAATCCCTAGAGAAGATTTAAAACATGAAATGGTTCTAATTGTTAGCATGTGTGTTGGAAGGGTGTTCCATCTACTTAAGATTCGACGTGGAAAAGAATTTCTATGTTGCTCTTTGCTAAATAGTGGGCAGACTATGGTGTGATAGGCTTTTCGTTGTCTTGTCAGATAAGATGAGGGAGGGGGAAGAATTCCAATGGAAAAGAGAAAGTCTGGAGAGGTGGAGAATAGCTTGAATAAATGAACAAAGTCTGTGAGATCTCTTCGTTTCTCTAGGGTTTCAAGCTTTAGAAGCTGGAGTTTCACGGCGGCAGACACTTCTCGTGAACGTGTGCTCAATGAGATTAATCCATTTACGTTCCTTAGGCTGCCATACAACTGAAGCGTACTCTAGGATAGGGCGAACGTAAGAAATAAACAATCTCTTGTAATTTTGAATATTATTGGACTTAAATGAGCGCATAATGTACCCGCACCTAGCGGTTGCTTTGGAGCAGATGGGTTGTTATATTTAGCCAAAAAAAATCAACGTAGAAGGTACAATTAGATGGATGGACGTCGCCAAAAGTAACACGGAAATGTTGTTTAAAGGGAGTAATTCGTCTTTTTTGTACTAACTTTTTTTTCTGGAGAAAATATGCATTAAACAATTCTATTAAAAGAAAGAAACATGCCTGTATTGGATTGGTGCTCTTTTCGAGAGAAAATGAACAGCAGAGTTCGCCATCTAAGCTCGTTGCAGTCGTGCAGGCCGCCGTGGAAAAAAAACCTTAAAAAAAAGGTTTGAAGTATAATTGTCAAATTAGTCAAAATTAGTTAATTAGGTAATTATTAAAATTAATTGAGCTAATTAATCAACGCGTCCTTTGAGGAACACCAACCAGGAGTACCAGTACCACTACAATAACGAGTACGACCACTACAACCAGCAGCATCATAGATTACTACAAAATGAAATTTAAAAAAAATTTTGGAAAATTATTGAAACAATTTTCAAATAATAATAAAAAATGGGTTCAGTACGATATAAAATTATAATCTCATATACGATTGACGTCAGCGTGAGCGTGGCTAGCAACGAAAGATATGAAGAGAAAGAAAGTGATGCAAGGAAAGGGAAGCGAGAGAGAGGGAGAGAGAGGGAGAGAGAGGGAGAGGGAGAGAGAGGGAGGGAGAGACCGAGAGAGAGGGGGAGAGGGAGAGAGAGAGGGAGAGGGGGGGGAGAGAGGGAGAGAGCGAGAGTGAGAGAGTCACTCTTGCTTACGTACGTACATACCGCCCAACATCGAGGGGTCATGATTGTATCGGATGCATATCGTAACTAAATTGTAAGCAAATTGTAGCTAAACTGTGGCCAGACAGTAGAAGATGATTCTTATGCTGTCAACTGCCGTTGTTCATTTCTTTCTTCACTTGCGCCGGTTCACTCAATCGTGTTCAAACTCTACATTTCTCCTTCGGTGCATATGGCCAGGCAAGTTCGGCTATCAAGCACATCAATCTTTTCGCACTTCGACTTGAGGAGCGTAGACTCGTGTTTCAGCTCAGCAGCCGTTCTAGTAAAAACTTCTGCCAGTTTGATCAAACGATAATGAAGACTTCATTTTTCAGCTGATAATGACGTAAATTTCGATGAAGTATTAAGTATTCTTCAGAAACTGACACAAAATTCTGAAAATTCACAACGTATTAAATGTGGAAAGAATAGAGAATAAACATATATGTAGCTGGAATAATCAAGTACTCGTGAACATACATATATCATGGACTAGTCCAAAATGACATCTTTTTTTTTACCTTTCGCTAAAACGCAACTCCAGTTCACATGGGTGGGAGCAAAAGGGGGCGGCCCGGAAAGGTCAGGTCTGGCCTCTCTCTTTGCTTTTTCCTCATCAAAGTTGTTCAACAGTTACGCCAGACGCTTCCGACAAGTTACGTATGGACTCTGTCTTTGATTCGTGGTCGCTGGGGAGGCCGTCTAAGCTAGCAAAACCAACTGCTGTCTATAAGGTCTACCCGCAGAGGTGCTTCCTTACATTTTACTAGCGAATGCTTCACTGGTTTTCAGCTATTGATACTATTTTGCTTGACTTATGGTTAGTCCTCTCTCTCTCTGACTTTCTCTCTCTTCTTTATTTCTCTATCTCCCTCTATCAATCTTACTATCTCTCTCTCTTTCTCTCTCTCTCGCTCTCTCTCTCTTTCTCTCTCTCTCTCTTAGATGGTTCATCCTCGCTGTCGTGTGCCTTCTCTCGTTCTCCAATGCGACTGTCAGTTGACTAATGAAAAAACCGACTAATTAGTGATTATCACTCTGTTCCTTATATATGTGTTTATCTGGCTTGCATTGCATTGAGAAGGATAGAGTGAGCATAAGCATAAAACGAGAGAAAATAGAGCACAATCAGACAATAAGAGGCTAGCAACGTGGGCTGCCAATTTGGGGGGGGGGCGATGGAGTATAGATCTGAGGGCAAAATTCTTATATATTTGCTAAGAAGTTCTTAATGTGATTGCGATCCATCGGAAGTGACATTTCAAATATGCAGTCGGGCAGGGTGTTCCATAAGTTAACAATCCTATTTGCAAAAAAGTTCTTAAAAATTGTGGAACGGAATCTATGCTTTTTAAGTTTGTGACGATGACCTCTAGAGATTCGGGATGACATAAGGAACATATCAGATGGGGCTACACCATAGGTACCTCTAAAGATCTTAATGGCAATCATGAGATCATTAATCGTTCTTCGAGTGGATAGACGCTCTAAGCTAAGGTATTCTAATCGACCAGAATAGGGTGCAGTAATATTACATCGTTTAAATATAAGCCTAGTAAAACGTCGCTGAACATTCTCAATTTGCTTGATTAAGCAAGTCTGCTGGGGGGACCAGACCTCCATACAAAATTCGAGCAAAGGCCTGACATATATAGTAAAGAGCCTTGAAAGAAAATGAACATTACGTGATCTAAAATTACGCAAGATATGAAAACACGTGTTATTTGCCCTTTTAGTTATAGAAGCGATATGCATTTGGAAAGATAAATCGTTACTGATTATTATACCAAGGTCACGATATGAAGAGGTGATTGGAATGGGGAGGGATTGGAGAGTGGGCTGGAAAGGGGGTGAGATGGGCCGATGGCCATGAACATGGTCTTCTTGAGATTGATGCGGAGGCCCCATCTTGCAGACCACTCAGCCACACAGTCCAGGGATCGTTGAAGGAGCACGGTGTCCGCAATAGAATAAATTTTAGCATCATCAGCGTAAAGAGTGCAATATGAGCCAATTGGTAGGCAGTCCGGGAGGTCATTGATATACAGAAGAAACATAAGGGGACCACATACACTCCCCTGAGGGACTCCAGAAGATACCACATATTGAGAGGAGAAATGGTTGTCAATACAGACGCGCTGGGATCTATCGGTAAGAAAGAAGGAGAGCCAACGTAAGAGAGACCCATCTATACCATAACCAGCTAACTTAGCAACTAGAAGATGGAGAGGGATGCTGTCAAAAGCTTTAGAGTAGTCAATATAAACAGAGGAAATATAAGAAGCCGCATCAATGGAAGAGTGCCAGGAGGCAAGCGAAGAGAGAAGGGCAGAGCCACAAGACATTTTGTTACGAAAACCGTGCTGGAAGGGAGAGAGAAGTTTGTGCTGGTCAAGGAAGTCGAAAAGTTGCTTGCAAAGAATACGTTCAAATGTCTTAGAAATACCAGAGGTAAGAGAAATTGGCCGATAATTAGTGGGGTCACTGGCATCACCCTGTCTCTTGTAGATGGGCTTTACAAATGCTGTTTTCCAGAGAGCTGGACAAACACCATGAAGGAGAAAGCGATTAAAGAGAATAGCGAGAGGGACTGATATGGCAGTTGAAACTCCTTTAAGGAAGGCATAGGGCACATTATCAGGGGTAGAAGAGTTACGGGAAGGAAGTGAGCGTAGCTGGTAGCAGATAGAGCATGGAGAGAAGTCAATGAAATAAATTCTATGAATGGTTCGAGGCGGAAATTGGGTAGTAGCAGCGGAAGGAGGGTTGTTCGCATAAGTCGTTTGGAATATTTTCGCGAAACATGACGCTTTCTCTACATTGTCAACGAGATGGCGACCCGATGAAGTGTCTTTAATGGCACCGATAGATGGCTGTCCTTTAAGCTTCCCATTAACAAAGTTAAAGAAGACGCGCGCTGAGCGGGAGGAAGAGGCCTTTGCCTCTTGAGAGCGCTGATGGTTTCGCAGGGTGCGGCGAAGCTTAGAAGAGCAACGAAGATAAGGGAGTAGACCATGAGATGAGCCATTTCTATAATAACTCCGGCACTTATGCAATAATTGGATAACGCGAGGAGGGTAGCGGATATTTCTGGGGCGGACAGTTCGAAGGGGGACTATGGCACGAATGACATCATGAATAATGGCAAGAAACTTCTCATAAAGAAGATCGGGATCAAATGAACCGTCAAAGACGTTAATCCAGTTGTAAGAAGAGATGATAACAGAAGCAAGTTCAAAATCAGCCTTTCGATAATTAGGGATAGTTACGGTTGGGAATTTGAGGGAAGGGAATGAAATAGTGAAATGCAACAAAGAGTGGTCAAAGGAGGGTAGAGGAGGCAGGACCTCACATGTATCAACTATGTTGAGATCATTGGTAAGAACAAGATCCAGGGTATGATTCAAGCGAGTGGAAGACGTTACTAGTTGATGAAGGTTTGTGGACATACAGAAACCTAAAAGTTGAGCGGAGTGATGGCTGGCAGGGAGAGGAGCAGAAAGATTAGAGGCGCACCAGTCGATTTCCGGGCAATTAAAATCTCCAGTAAGTATAAAGTTGTCTGCGCAGTTAGCAAAAAGAAGGCAATATGCTCAAGACAAGAGGCAAACGACTCGTTGGAGCAGGACGGACTGCGATATACTGACACAATGGTAACGGTTTTTGTGGCTGGATAACAAGCAGAAACGCGTACTGCTAGAAGTTGGCAGTAAGGGGAAAAAGAGTGGGCTGAGAGGACAAGAGAAGGGAGGAGAGAGGCGACCAAAATTGCTACACCACCACCAGGAGCAGGGGAGAGACGGTCACAGCGAAATACTTGATAGCGGCCATTAAAGGAAAGTGAGGAGTCCCGTAAGCGATCCGGAGAAGCCCATGTTTCGGAGATCGCAAGAATATCAGGAGAGTGAGAAGAAAGGAGAAAGTCTAATATGTCCAGCTTTGAGACAACGGATCGGAAATTAACATGGTAACAGACAATTTTTCCTTTAATTGGGGATGCTGGACATGGAGACGGTTTTTTGCACGGATCAGGAGAGGCAAACGGGGAAGGATGATTTGCACTAAAGCACTCTGAACTATCCCTGAATCGAGCATCCTAGCCAGAGGAGGAAGGAGAAGCGGTAAAGGGGGCGGGGGGAAACTGAGATTGGTTGTCGTTGGGGCGAGGCGGTGTGCTCTTGCTGTCGACTCGCTTGCTGTCGGTCTCTCCCTCGCCATCAGTGGGCATGACCTCCTCGTCCTCGGTGACGCTAGCGAGAGCGCGCTTCGGAGGTCGGCGGGTGGGGCGGACAGCGATCTGCCTCAGGGCAGACATGAGCGCGCGGCGAGGAAGCTGCACAGTCCTCTTGCCATGCGCAGTTGGTGTGGGAGGAGGCACACGGATGGGAGGAGAGGAAGGAGCGACTGACACACTTTCTGTAGACGGGCGGCGGCGGTTGCTATTATGGAATGTTCTGGAAGCAAGAGGATTAGGACGAGAGAGACCGCTGCCACCGGCAGCGTTCCCCTCCAATGAGCCATACTGGTTTAATCGACGTTTGTCGCTTCTTCGAAATATAATTTGTTGAAAACTTCGACATCACAATTTAAGAAAAAAATTCGTGTATATTAAACTTCTCCACTCATAATTATGCACTTAAGCACTTAATGCCGATCGAGTACGATTTCGGAGGGGATAATTATCGAGCACGTGTATTTGGAGATACACTCTGGTTTCGTAACACTTTCCTGGAGTTCATTTTTTTTTCGACTTTTTTCAAACTCCGCCCGGCATAGGTGCAACTTTTACCGAGTGAGTCACCAACCGTGCAACTCACTCGGTTTAATTACCCAAGTTTGAGGTATTTTATTATTTTACCTGTAACTCTGCTCAGAGTTACCGTAGACACATGGTTTACAGCTCTAATTGGCCGCACAGATCAGTAGAACACAGCTAAAGTATTCATAATCACTTATTCCCTCTTCTACGCTTTACATTTATTTAAATTTCATATTACAGCCAAAAATTGCGAAAGTTATCATATCGCTGAATCGTTCAAAATCCCCGTCATTAATATGCGAGCGACCTTGAGTAACCATTATTCAGCGTAGTTATTGTAATTCGCCGTTTGTAGCGAACTCGCCGATTACGGCGAATTTTCGCCGACCTCGGGGAATTTTCGCCGAGGTCGGCGAATTAATTTCCCTAATTGACTTTATTGAAAATCTAGACGAATATTCGATTGGGGTTCAGCTGAAATTTAATGTGGTGTCCGCGCGTGGTCGCACCAATATTTCCCGTTATTTTGACCACGCCCGAACAATATTTATAATATTCGACTTTATTCTCCGAAATTTTGAATTCCCTAATATAGTTAATGGTAAACTAAACCGGATGCCCCGAGGGGTTTGAGCGGTACCAGAAAATAGCGTATTGTTCGTACTATTTCTACAGCATACTGGTTTAATCGACGTTTGTCGCTTCTTCGAAATATAATTTGTTGAAAACTTCGACATCACAATTTAAGAAAAAAATTCGTGTATATTAAACTTCTCCACTCATAATTATGCACTTAATGCCGATCGAGTACGATTTCGGAGGGGATAATTATCGAGCACGTGTATTTGGAGATACACTCTGGTTTCGTAACACTTTCCTGGAGTTCATTTTTTTTTCGACTTTTTTCAAACTCCGCCCGGCATAGGTGCAACTTTTACCGAGTGAGTCACCAACCGTGCAACTCACTCGGTTTAATTACCCAAGTTTGAGGTATTTTATTATTTTACCTGTAACTCTGCTCAGAGTTACCGTAGACACATGGTTTACAGCTCTAATTGGCCGCACAGATCAGTAGAACACAGCTAAAGTATTCATAATCACTTATTCCCTCTTCTACGCTTTACATTTATTTAAATTTCATATTACAGCCAAAAATTGCGAAAGTTATCATATCGCTGAATCGTTCAAAATCCCCGTCATTAATATGCGAGCGACCTTGAGTAACCATTATTCAGCGTAGTTATTGTAATTCGCCGTTTGTAGCGAACTCGCCGATTACGGCGAATTTTCGCCGACCTCGGGGAATTTTCGCCGAGGTCGGCGAATTAATTTCCCTAATTGACTTTATTGAAAATCTAGACGAATATTCGATTGGGGTTCAGCTGAAATTTAATGTGGTGTCCGCGCGTGGTCGCACCAATATTTCCCGTTATTTTGACCACGCCCGAACAATATTTATAATATTCGACTTTATTCTCCGAAATTTTGAATTCCCTAATATAGTTAATGGTAAACTAAACCGGATGCCCCGAGGGGTTTGAGCGGTACCAGAAAATAGCGTATTGTTCGTACTATTTCTACAGCATACTGGTTTAATCGACGTTTGTCGCTTCTTCGAAATATAATTTGTTGAAAACTTCGACATCACAATTTAAGAAAAAAATTCGTGTATATTAAACTTCTCCACTCATAATTATGCACTTAATGCCGATCGAGTACGATTTCGGAGGGGATAATTATCGAGCACGTGTATTTGGAGATACACTCTGGTTTCGTAACACTTTCCTGGAGTTCATTTTTTTTTCGACTTTTTTCAAACTCCGCCCGGCATAGGTGCAACTTTTACCGAGTGAGTCACCAACCGTGCAACTCACTCGGTTTAATTACCCAAGTTTGAGGTATTTTATTATTTTACCTGTAACTCTGCTCAGAGTTACCGTAGACACATGGTTTACAGCTCTAATTGGCCGCACAGATCAGTAGAACACAGCTAAAGTATTCATAATCACTTATTCCCTCTTCTACGCTTTACATTTATTTAAATTTCATATTACAGCCAAAAATTGCGAAAGTTATCATATCGCTGAATCGTTCAAAATCCCCGTCATTAATATGCGAGCGACCTTGAGTAACCATTATTCAGCGTAGTTATTGTAATTCGCCGTTTGTAGCGAACTCGCCGATTACGGCGAATTTTCGCCGACCTCGGGGAATTTTCGCCGAGGTCGGCGAATTAATTTCCCTAATTGACTTTATTGAAAATCTAGACGAATATTCGATTGGGGTTCAGCTGAAATTTAATGTGGTGTCCGCGCGTGGTCGCACCAATATTTCCCGTTATTTTGACCACGCCCGAACAATATTTATAATATTCGACTTTATTCTCCGAAATTTTGAATTCCCTAATATAGTTAATGGTAAACTAAACCGGATGCCCCGAGGGGTTTGAGCGGTACCAGAAAATAGCGTATTGTTCGTACTATTTCTACAGCATACTGGTTTAATCGACGTTTGTCGCTTCTTCGAAATATAATTTGTTGAAAACTTCGACATCACAATTTAAGAAAAAAATTCGTGTATATTAAACTTCTCCACTCATAATTATGCACTTAATGCCGATAGAGTACGATTTCGGAGGGGATAATTATCGAGCACGTGTATTTGGAGATACACTCTGGTTTCGTAACACTTTCCTGGAGTTCATTTTTTTTTCGACTTTTTTCAAACTCCGCCCGGCATAGGTGCAACTTTTACCGAGTGAGTCACCAACCGTGCAACTCACTCGGTTTAATTACCCAAGTTTGAGGTATTTTATTATTTTACCTGTAACTCTGCTCAGAGTTACCGTAGACACATGGTTTACAGCTCTAATTGGCCGCACAGATCAGTAGAACACAGCTAAAGTATTCATAATCACTTATTCCCTCTTCTACGCTTTACATTTATTTAAATTTCATATTACAGCCAAAAATTGCGAAAGTTATCATATCGCTGAATCGTTCAAAATCCCCGTCATTAATATGCGAGCGACCTTGAGTAACCATTATTCAGCGTAGTTATTGTAATTCGCCGTTTGTAGCGAACTCGCCGATTACGGCGAATTTTCGCCGACCTCGGGGAATTTTCGCCGAGGTCGGCGAATTAATTTCCCTAATTGACTTTATTGAAAATCTAGACGAATATTCGATTGGGGTTCAGCTGAAATTTAATGTGGTGTCCGCGCGTGGTCGCACCAATATTTCCCGTTATTTTGACCACGCCCGAACAATATTTATAATATTCGACTTTATTCTCCGAAATTTTGAATTCCCTAATATAGTTAATGGTAAACTAAACCGGATGCCCCGAGGGGTTTGAGCGGTACCAGAAAATAGCGTATTGTTCGTACTATTTCTACAGCATACTGGTTTAATCGACGTTTGTCGCTTCTTCGAAATATAATTTGTTGAAAACTTCGACATCACAATTTAAGAAAAAAATTCGTGTATATTAAACTTCTCCACTCATAATTATGCACTTAATGCCGATCGAGTACGATTTCGGAGGGGATAATTATCGAGCACGTGTATTTGGAGATACACTCTGGTTTCGTAACACTTTCCTGGAGTTCATTTTTTTTTTCGACTTTTTTCAAACTCCGCCCGGCATAGGTGCAACTTTTACCGAGTGAGTCACCAACCGTGCAACTCACTCGGTTTAATTACCCAAGTTTGAGGTATTTTATTATTTTACCTGTAACTCTGCTCAGAGTTACCGTAGACACATGGTTTACAGCTCTAATTGGCCGCACAGATCAGTAGAACACAGCTAAAGTATTCATAATCACTTATTCCCTCTTCTACGCTTTACATTTATTTAAATTTCATATTACAGCCAAAAATTGCGAAAGTTATCATATCGCTGAATCGTTCAAAATCCCCGTCATTAATATGCGAGCGACCTTGAGTAACCATTATTCAGCGTAGTTATTGTAATTCGCCGTTTGTAGCGAACTCGCCGATTACGGCGAATTTTCGCCGACCTCGGGGAATTTTCGCCGAGGTCGGCGAATTAATTTCCCTAATTGACTTTATTGAAAATCTAGACGAATATTCGATTGGGGTTCAGCTGAAATTTAATGTGGTGTCCGCGCGTGGTCGCACCAATATTTCCCGTTATTTTGACCACGCCCGAACAATATTTATAATATTCGACTTTATTCTCCGAAATTTTGAATTCCCTAATATAGTTAATGGTAAACTAAACCGGATGCCCCGAGGGGTTTGAGCGGTACCAGAAAATAGCGTATTGTTCGTACTATTTCTACAGCATACTGGTTTAATCGACGTTTGTCGCTTCTTCGAAATATAATTTGTTGAAAACTTCGACATCACAATTTAAGAAAAAAATTCGTGTATATTAAACTTCTCCACTCATAATTATGCACTTAATGCCGATCGAGTACGATTTCGGAGGGGATAATTATCGAGCACGTGTATTTGGAGATACACTCTGGTTTCGTAACACTTTCCTGGAGTTCATTTTTTTTTCGACTTTTTTCAAACTCCGCCCGGCATAGGTGCAACTTTTACCGAGTGAGTCACCAACCGTGCAACTCACTCGGTTTAATTACCCAAGTTTGAGGTATTTTATTATTTTACCTGTAACTCTGCTCAGAGTTACCGTAGACACATGGTTTACAGCTCTAATTGGCCGCACAGATCAGTAGAACACAGCTAAAGTATTCATAATCACTTATTCCCTCTTCTACGCTTTACATTTATTTAAATTTCATATTACAGCCAAAAATTGCGAAAGTTATCATATCGCTGAATCGTTCAAAATCCCCGTCATTAATATGCGAGCGACCTTGAGTAACCATTATTCAGCGTAGTTATTGTAATTCGCCGTTTGTAGCGAACTCGCCGATTACGGCGAATTTTCGCCGACCTCGGGGAATTTTCGCCGAGGTCGGCGAATTAATTTCCCTAATTGACTTTATTGAAAATCTAGACGAATATTCGATTGGGGTTCAGCTGAAATTTAATGTGGTGTCCGCGCGTGGTCGCACCAATATTTCCCGTTATTTTGACCACGCCCGAACAATATTTATAATATTCGACTTTATTCTCCGAAATTTTGAATTCCCTAATATAGTTAATGGTAAACTAAACCGGATGCCCCGAGGGGTTTGAGCGGTACCAGAAAATAGCGTATTGTTCGTACTATTTCTACAGCATACTGGTTTAATCGACGTTTGTCGCTTCTTCGAAATATAATTTGTTGAAAACTTCGACATCACAATTTAAGAAAAAAATTCGTGTATATTAAACTTCTCCACTCATAATTATGCACTTAATGCCGATCGAGTACGATTTCGGAGGGGATAATTATCGAGCACGTGTATTTGGAGATACACTCTGGTTTCGTAACACTTTCCTGGAGTTCATTTTTTTTTCGACTTTTTTCAAACTCCGCCCGGCATAGGTGCAACTTTTACCGAGTGAGTCACCAACCGTGCAACTCACTCGGTTTAATTACCCAAGTTTGAGGTATTTTATTATTTTACCTGTAACTCTGCTCAGAGTTACCGTAGACACATGGTTTACAGCTCTAATTGGCCGCACAGATCAGTAGAACACAGCTAAAGTATTCATAATCACTTATTCCCTCTTCTACGCTTTACATTTATTTAAATTTCATATTACAGCCAAAAATTGCGAAAGTTATCATATCGCTGAATCGTTCAAAATCCCCGTCATTAATATGCGAGCGACCTTGAGTAACCATTATTCAGCGTAGTTATTGTAATTCGCCGTTTGTAGCGAACTCGCCGATTACGGCGAATTTTCGCCGACCTCGGGGAATTTTCGCCGAGGTCGGCGAATTAATTTCCCTAATTGACTTTATTGAAAATCTAGACGAATATTCGATTGGGGTTCAGCTGAAATTTAATGTGGTGTCCGCGCGTGGTCGCACCAATATTTCCCGTTATTTTGACCACGCCCGAACAATATTTATAATATTCGACTTTATTCTCCGAAATTTTGAATTCCCTAATATAGTTAATGGTAAACTAAACCGGATGCCCCGAGGGGTTTGAGCGGTACCAGAAAATAGCGTATTGTTCGTACTATTTCTACAGCATACTGGTTTAATCGACGTTTGTCGCTTCTTCGAAATATAATTTGTTGAAAACTTCGACATCACAATTTAAGAAAAAAATTCGTGTATATTAAACTTCTCCACTCATAATTATGCACTTAATGCCGATCGAGTACGATTTCGGAGGGGATAATTATCGAGCACGTGTATTTGGAGATACACTCTGGTTTCGTAACACTTTCCTGGAGTTCATTTTTTTTTCGACTTTTTTCAAACTCCGCCCGGCATAGGTGCAACTTTTACCGAGTGAGTCACCAACCGTGCAACTCACTCGGTTTAATTACCCAAGTTTGAGGTATTTTATTATTTTACCTGTAACTCTGCTCAGAGTTACCGTAGACACATGGTTTACAGCTCTAATTGGCCGCACAGATCAGTAGAACACAGCTAAAGTATTCATAATCACTTATTCCCTCTTCTACGCTTTACATTTATTTAAATTTCATATTACAGCCAAAAATTGCGAAAGTTATCATATCGCTGAATCGTTCAAAATCCCCGTCATTAATATGCGAGCGACCTTGAGTAACCATTATTCAGCGTAGTTATTGTAATTCGCCGTTTGTAGCGAACTCGCCGATTACGGCGAATTTTCGCCGACCTCGGGGAATTTTCGCCGAGGTCGGCGAATTAATTTCCCTAATTGACTTTATTGAAAATCTAGACGAATATTCGATTGGGGTTCAGCTGAAATTTAATGTGGTGTCCGCGCGTGGTCGCACCAATATTTCCCGTTATTTTGACCACGCCCGAACAATATTTATAATATTCGACTTTATTCTCCGAAATTTTGAATTCCCTAATATAGTTAATGGTAAACTAAACCGGATGCCCCGAGGGGTTTGAGCGGTACCAGAAAATAGCGTATTGTTCGTACTATTTCTACAGCATACTGGTTTAATCGACGTTTGTCGCTTCTTCGAAATATAATTTGTTGAAAACTTCGACATCACAATTTAAGAAAAAAATTCGTGTATATTAAACTTCTCCACTCATAATTATGCACTTAATGCCGATCGAGTACGATTTCGGAGGGGATAATTATCGAGCACGTGTATTTGGAGATACACTCTGGTTTCGTAACACTTTCCTGGAGTTCATTTTTTTTTCGACTTTTTTCAAACTCCGCCCGGCATAGGTGCAACTTTTACCGAGTGAGTCACCAACCGTGCAACTCACTCGGTTTAATTACCCAAGTTTGAGGTATTTTATTATTTTACCTGTAACTCTGCTCAGAGTTACCGTAGACACATGGTTTACAGCTCTAATTGGCCGCACAGATCAGTAGAACACAGCTAAAGTATTCATAATCACTTATTCCCTCTTCTACGCTTTACATTTATTTAAATTTCATATTACAGCCAAAAATTGCGAAAGTTATCATATCGCTGAATCGTTCAAAATCCCCGTCATTAATATGCGAGCGACCTTGAGTAACCATTATTCAGCGTAGTTATTGTAATTCGCCGTTTGTAGCGAACTCGCCGATTACGGCGAATTTTCGCCGACCTCGGGGAATTTTCGCCGAGGTCGGCGAATTAATTTCCCTAATTGACTTTATTGAAAATCTAGACGAATATTCGATTGGGGTTCAGCTGAAATTTAATGTGGTGTCCGCGCGTGGTCGCACCAATATTTCCCGTTATTTTGACCACGCCCGAACAATATTTATAATATTCGACTTTATTCTCCGAAATTTTGAATTCCCTAATATAGTTAATGGTAAACTAAACCGGATGCCCCGAGGGGTTTGAGCGGTACCAGAAAATAGCGTATTGTTCGTACTATTTCTACAGCATACTGGTTTAATCGACGTTTGTCGCTTCTTCGAAATATAATTTGTTGAAAACTTCGACATCACAATTTAAGAAAAAAATTCGTGTATATTAAACTTCTCCACTCATAATTATGCACTTAATGCCGATCGAGTACGATTTCGGAGGGGATAATTATCGAGCACGTGTATTTGGAGATACACTCTGGTTTCGTAACACTTTCCTGGAGTTCATTTTTTTTTCGACTTTTTTCAAACTCCGCCCGGCATAGGTGCAACTTTTACCGAGTGAGTCACCAACCGTGCAACTCACTCGGTTTAATTACCCAAGTTTGAGGTATTTTATTATTTTACCTGTAACTCTGCTCAGAGTTACCGTAGACACATGGTTTACAGCTCTAATTGGCCGCACAGACCAGTAGAACACAGCTAAAGTATTCATAATCACTTATTCCCTCTTCTACGCTTTACATTTATTTAAATTTCATATTACAGCCAAAAATTGCGAAAGTTATCATATCGCTGAATCGTTCAAAATCCCCGTCATTAATATGCGAGCGACCTTGAGTAACCATTATTCAGCGTAGTTATTGTAATTCGCCGTTTGTATTTTGAACGATTCAGCGATATGATAACTTTCGCAATTTTTGGCTGTAATATGAAATTTAAATAAATGTAAAGCGTAGAAGAGGGAATAAGTGATTATGAATACTTTAGCTGTGTTCTACTGATCTGTGCGGCCAATTAGAGCTGTAAACCATGTGTCTACGGTAACTCTGAGCAGAGTTACAGGTAAAATAATAAAATACCTCAAACTTGGGTAATTAAACCGAGTGAGTTGCACGGTTGGTGACTCACTCGGTAAAAGTTGCACCTATGCCGGGCGGAGTTTGAAAAAAGTCGAAAAAAAAATGAACTCCAGGAAAGTGTTACGAAACCAGAGTGTATCTCCAAATACACGTGCTCGATAATTATCCCCTCCGAAATCGTACTCGATCGGCATTAAGTGCATAATTATGAGTGGAGAAGTTTAATATACACGAATTTTTTTCTTAAATTGTGATGTCGAAGTTTTCAACAAATTATATTTCGAAGAAGCGACAAACGTCGATTAAACCAGTATGCTGTAGAAATAGTACGAACAATACGCTATTTTCTGGTACCGCTCAAACCCCTCGGGGCATCCGGTTTAGTTTACCATTAACTATATTAGGGAATTCAAAATTTCGGAGAATAAAGTCGAATATTATAAATATTGTTCGGGCGTGGTCAAAATAACGGGAAATATTGGTGCGACCACGCGCGGACACCACATTAAATTTCAGCTGAACCCCAATCGAATATTCGTCTAGATTTTCAATAAAGTCAATTAGGGAAATTAATTCGCCGACCTCGGCGAAAATTCCTCGAGGTCGGCGAAAATTCGCCGTAATCGGCGAGTTCGCTACAAACGGCGAATTACAATAACTACGCTGAATAATGGTTACTCAAGGTCGCTCGCATATTAATGACGGGGATTTTGAACGATTCAGCGATATGATAACTTTCGCAATTTTTGGCTGTAATATGAAATTTAAATAAATGTAAAGCGTAGAAGAGGGAATAAGTGATTATGAATACTTTAGCTGTGTTCTACTGATCTGTGCGGCCAATTAGAGCTGTAAACCATGTGTCTACGGTAACTCTGAGCAGAGTTACAGGTAAAATAATAAAATACCTCAAACTTGGGTAATTAAACCGAGTGAGTTGCACGGTTGGTGACTCACTCGGTAAAAGTTGCACCTATGCCGGGCGGAGTTTGAAAAAAGTCGAAAAAAAAATGAACTCCAGGAAAGTGTTACGAAACCAGAGTGTATCTCCAAATACACGTGCTCGATAATTATCCCCTCCGAAATCGTACTCGATCGGCATTAAGTGCATAATTATGAGTGGAGAAGTTTAATATACACGAATTTTTTTCTTAAATTGTGATGTCGAAGTTTTCAACAAATTATATTTCGAAGAAGCGACAAACGTCGATTAAACCAGTATGCTGTAGAAATAGTACGAACAATACGCTATTTTCTGGTACCGCTCAAACCCCTCGGGGCATCCGGTTTAGTTTACCATTAACTATATTAGGGAATTCAAAATTTCGGAGAATAAAGTCGAATATTATAAATATTGTTCGGGCGTGGTCAAAATAACGGGAAATATTGGTGCGACCACGCGCGGACACCACATTAAATTTCAGCTGAACCCCAATCGAATATTCGTCTAGATTTTCAATAAAGTCAATTAGGGAAATTAATTCGCCGACCTCGGCGAAAATTCCCCGAGGTCGGCGAAAATTCGCCGTAATCGGCGAGTTCGCTACAAACGGCGAATTACAATAACTACGCTGAATAATGGTTACTCAAGGTCGCTCGCATATTAATGACGGGGATTTTGAACGATTCAGCGATATGATAACTTTCGCAATTTTTGGCTGTAATATGAAATTTAAATAAATGTAAAGCGTAGAAGAGGGAATAAGTGATTATGAATACTTTAGCTGTGTTCTACTGATCTGTGCGGCCAATTAGAGCTGTAAACCATGTGTCTACGGTAACTCTGAGCAGAGTTACAGGTAAAATAATAAAATACCTCAAACTTGGGTAATTAAACCGAGTGAGTTGCACGGTTGGTGACTCACTCGGTAAAAGTTGCACCTATGCCGGGCGGAGTTTGAAAAAAGTCGAAAAAAAAATGAACTCCAGGAAAGTGTTACGAAACCAGAGTGTATCTCCAAATACACGTGCTCGATAATTATCCCCTCCGAAATCGTACTCGATCGGCATTAAGTGCATAATTATGAGTGGAGAAGTTTAATATACACGAATTTTTTTCTTAAATTGTGATGTCGAAGTTTTCAACAAATTATATTTCGAAGAAGCGACAAACGTCGATTAAACCAGTATGCTGTAGAAATAGTACGAACAATACGCTATTTTCTGGTACCGCTCAAACCCCTCGGGGCATCCGGTTTAGTTTACCATTAACTATATTAGGGAATTCAAAATTTCGGAGAATAAAGTCGAATATTATAAATATTGTTCGGGCGTGGTCAAAATAACGGGAAATATTGGTGCGACCACGCGCGGACACCACATTAAATTTCAGCTGAACCCCAATCGAATATTCGTCTAGATTTTCAATAAAGTCAATTAGGGAAATTAATTCGCCGACCTCGGCGAAAATTCCCCGAGGTCGGCGAAAATTCGCCGTAATCGGCGAGTTCGCTACAAACGGCGAATTACAATAACTACGCTGAATAATGGTTACTCAAGGTCGCTCGCATATTAATGACGGGGATTTTGAACGATTCAGCGATATGATAACTTTCGCAATTTTTGGCTGTAATATGAAATTTAAATAAATGTAAAGCGTAGAAGAGGGAATAAGTGATTATGAATACTTTAGCTGTGTTCTACTGATCTGTGCGGCCAATTAGAGCTGTAAACCATGTGTCTACGGTAACTCTGAGCAGAGTTACAGGTAAAATAATAAAATACCTCAAACTTGGGTAATTAAACCGAGTGAGTTGCACGGTTGGTGACTCACTCGGTAAAAGTTGCACCTATGCCGGGCGGAGTTTGAAAAAAGTCGAAAAAAAAATGAACTCCAGGAAAGTGTTACGAAACCAGAGTGTATCTCCAAATACACGTGCTCGATAATTATCCCCTCCGAAATCGTACTCGATCGGCATTAAGTGCATAATTATGAGTGGAGAAGTTTAATATACACGAATTTTTTTCTTAAATTGTGATGTCGAAGTTTTCAACAAATTATATTTCGAAGAAGCGACAAACGTCGATTAAACCAGTATGCTGTAGAAATAGTACGAACAATACGCTATTTTCTGGTACCGCTCAAACCCCTCGGGGCATCCGGTTTAGTTTACCATTAACTATATTAGGGAATTCAAAATTTCGGAGAATAAAGTCGAATATTATAAATATTGTTCGGGCGTGGTCAAAATAACGGGAAATATTGGTGCGACCACGCGCGGACACCACATTAAATTTCAGCTGAACCCCAATCGAATATTCGTCTAGATTTTCAATAAAGTCAATTAGGGAAATTAATTCGCCGACCTCGGCGAAAATTCCCCGAGGTCGGCGAAAATTCGCCGTAATCGGCGAGTTCGCTACAAACGGCGAATTACAATAACTACGCTGAATAATGGTTACTCAAGGTCGCTCGCATATTAATGACGGGGATTTTGAACGATTCAGCGATATGATAACTTTCGCAATTTTTGGCTGTAATATGAAATTTAAATAAATGTAAAGCGTAGAAGAGGGAATAAGTGATTATGAATACTTTAGCTGTGTTCTACTGATCTGTGCGGCCAATTAGAGCTGTAAACCATGTGTCTACGGTAACTCTGAGCAGAGTTACAGGTAAAATAATAAAATACCTCAAACTTGGGTAATTAAACCGAGTGAGTTGCACGGTTGGTGACTCACTCGGTAAAAGTTGCACCTATGCCGGGCGGAGTTTGAAAAAAGTCGAAAAAAAAATGAACTCCAGGAAAGTGTTACGAAACCAGAGTGTATCTCCAAATACACGTGCTCGATAATTATCCCCTCCGAAATCGTACTCGATCGGCATTAAGTGCATAATTATGAGTGGAGAAGTTTAATATACACGAATTTTTTTCTTAAATTGTGATGTCGAAGTTTTCAACAAATTATATTTCGAAGAAGCGACAAACGTCGATTAAACCAGTATGCTGTAGAAATAGTACGAACAATACGCTATTTTCTGGTACCGCTCAAACCCCTCGGGGCATCCGGTTTAGTTTACCATTAACTATATTAGGGAATTCAAAATTTCGGAGAATAAAGTCGAATATTATAAATATTGTTCGGTCGTGGTCAAAATAACGGGAAATATTGGTGCGACCACGCGCGGACACCACATTAAATTTCAGCTGAACCCCAATCGAATATTCGTCTAGATTTTCAATAAAGTCAATTAGGGAAATTAATTCGCCGACCTCGGCGAAAATTCCCCGAGGTCGGCGAAAATTCGCCGTAATCGGCGAGTTCGCTACAAACGGCGAATTACAATAACTACGCTGAATAATGGTTACTCAAGGTCGCTCGCATATTAATGACGGGGATTTTGAACGATTCAGCGATATGATAACTTTCGCAATTTTTGGCTGTAATATGAAATTTAAATAAATGTAAAGCGTAGAAGAGGGAATAAGTGATTATGAATACTTTAGCTGTGTTCTACTGATCTGTGCGGCCAATTAGAGCTGTAAACCATGTGTCTACGGTAACTCTGAGCAGAGTTACAGGTAAAATAATAAAATACCTCAAACTTGGGTAATTAAACCGAGTGAGTTGCACGGTTGGTGACTCACTCGGTAAAAGTTGCACCTATGCCGGGCGGAGTTTGAAAAAAGTCGAAAAAAAAATGAACTCCAGGAAAGTGTTACGAAACCAGAGTGTATCTCCAAATACACGTGCTCGATAATTATCCCCTCCGAAATCGTACTCGATCGGCATTAAGTGCATAATTATGAGTGGAGAAGTTTAATATACACGAATTTATTTCTTAAATTGTGATGTCGAAGTTTTCAACAAATTATATTTCGAAGAAGCGACAAACGTCGATTAAACCAGTATGCTGTAGAAATAGTACGAACAATACGCTATTTTCTGGTACCGCTCAAACCCCTCGGGGCATCCGGTTTAGTTTACCATTAACTATATTAGGGAATTCAAAATTTCGGAGAATAAAGTCGAATATTATAAATATTGTTCGGGCGTGGTCAAAATAACGGGAAATATTGGTGCGACCACGCGCGGACACCACATTAAATTTCAGCTGAACCCCAATCGAATATTCGTCTAGATTTTCAATAAAGTCAATTAGGGAAATTAATTCGCCGACCTCGGCGAAAATTCCCCGAGGTCGGCGAAAATTCGCCGTAATCGGCGAGTTCGCTACAAACGGCGAATTACAATAACTACGCTGAATAATGGTTACTCAAGGTCGCTCGCATATTAATGACGGGGATTTTGAACGATTCAGCGATATGATAACTTTCGCAATTTTTGGCTGTAATATGAAATTTAAATAAATGTAAAGCGTAGAAGAGGGAATAAGTGATTATGAATACTTTAGCTGTGTTCTACTGATCTGTGCGGCCAATTAGAGCTGTAAACCATGTGTCTACGGTAACTCTGAGCAGAGTTACAGGTAAAATAATAAAATACCTCAAACTTGGGTAATTAAACCGAGTGAGTTGCACGGTTGGTGACTCACTCGGTAAAAGTTGCACCTATGCCGGGCGGAGTTTGAAAAAAGTCGAAAAAAAAATGAACTCCAGGAAAGTGTTACGAAACCAGAGTGTATCTCCAAATACACGTGCTCGATAATTATCCCCTCCGAAATCGTACTCGATCGGCATTAAGTGCATAATTATGAGTGGAGAAGTTTAATATACACGAATTTTTTTCTTAAATTGTGATGTCGAAGTTTTCAACAAATTATATTTCGAAGAAGCGACAAACGTCGATTAAACCAGTATGCTGTAGAAATAGTACGAACAATACGCTATTTTCTGGTACCGCTCAAACCCCTCGGGGCATCCGGTTTAGTTTACCATTAACTATATTAGGGAATTCAAAATTTCGGAGAATAAAGTCGAATATTATAAATATTGTTCGGTCGTGGTCAAAATAACGGGAAATATTGGTGCGACCACGCGCGGACACCACATTAAATTTCAGCTGAACCCCAATCGAATATTCGTCTAGATTTTCAATAAAGTCAATTAGGGAAATTAATTCGCCGACCTCGGCGAAAATTCCCCGAGGTCGGCGAAAATTCGCCGTAATCGGCGAGTTCGCTACAAACGGCGAATTACAATAACTACGCTGAATAATGGTTACTCAAGGTCGCTCGCATATTAATGACGGGGATTTTGAACGATTCAGCGATATGATAACTTTCGCAATTTTTGGCTGTAATATGAAATTTAAATAAATGTAAAGCGTAGAAGAGGGAATAAGTGATTATGAATACTTTAGCTGTGTTCTACTGATCTGTGCGGCCAATTAGAGCTGTAAACCATGTGTCTACGGTAACTCTGAGCAGAGTTACAGGTAAAATAATAAAATACCTCAAACTTGGGTAATTAAACCGAGTGAGTTGCACGGTTGGTGACTCACTCGGTAAAAGTTGCACCTATGCCGGGCGGAGTTTGAAAAAAGTCGAAAAAAAAATGAACTCCAGGAAAGTGTTACGAAACCAGAGTGTATCTCCAAATACACGTGCTCGATAATTATCCCCTCCGAAATCGTACTCGATCGGCATTAAGTGCATAATTATGAGTGGAGAAGTTTAATATACACGAATTTATTTCTTAAATTGTGATGTCGAAGTTTTCAACAAATTATATTTCGAAGAAGCGACAAACGTCGATTAAACCAGTATGCTGTAGAAATAGTACGAACAATACGCTATTTTCTGGTACCGCTCAAACCCCTCGGGGCATCCGGTTTAGTTTACCATTAACTATATTAGGGAATTCAAAATTTCGGAGAATAAAGTCGAATATTATAAATATTGTTCGGGCGTGGTCAAAATAACGGGAAATATTGGTGCGACCACGCGCGGACACCACATTAAATTTCAGCTGAACCCCAATCGAATATTCGTCTAGATTTTCAATAAAGTCAATTAGGGAAATTAATTCGCCGACCTCGGCGAAAATTCCCCGAGGTCGGCGAAAATTCGCCGTAATCGGCGAGTTCGCTACAAACGGCGAATTACAATAACTACGCTGAATAATGGTTACTCAAGGTCGCTCGCATATTAATGACGGGGATTTTGAACGATTCAGCGATATGATAACTTTCGCAATTTTTGGCTGTAATATGAAATTTAAATAAATGTAAAGCGTAGAAGAGGGAATAAGTGATTATGAATACTTTAGCTGTGTTCTACTGATCTGTGCGGCCAATTAGAGCTGTAAACCATGTGTCTACGGTAACTCTGAGCAGAGTTACAGGTAAAATAATAAAATACCTCAAACTTGGGTAATTAAACCGAGTGAGTTGCACGGTTGGTGACTCACTCGGTAAAAGTTGCACCTATGCCGGGCGGAGTTTGAAAAAAGTCGAAAAAAAAATGAACTCCAGGAAAGTGTTACGAAACCAGAGTGTATCTCCAAATACACGTGCTCGATAATTATCCCCTCCGAAATCGTACTCGATCGGCATTAAGTGCATAATTATGAGTGGAGAAGTTTAATATACACGAATTTTTTTCTTAAATTGTGATGTCGAAGTTTTCAACAAATTATATTTCGAAGAAGCGACAAACGTCGATTAAACCAGTATGCTGTAGAAATAGTACGAACAATACGCTATTTTCTGGTACCGCTCAAACCCCTCGGGGCATCCGGTTTAGTTTACCATTAACTATATTAGGGAATTCAAAATTTCGGAGAATAAAGTCGAATATTATAAATATTGTTCGGGCGTGGTCAAAATAACGGGAAATATTGGTGCGACCACGCGCGGACACCACATTAAATTTCAGCTGAACCCCAATCGAATATTCGTCTAGATTTTCAATAAAGTCAATTAGGGAAATTAATTCGCCGACCTCGGCGAAAATTCCCCGAGGTCGGCGAAAATTCGCCGTAATCGGCGAGTTCGCTACAAACGGCGAATTACAATAACTACGCTGAATAATGGTTACTCAAGGTCGCTCGCATATTAATGACGGGGATTTTGAACGATTCAGCGATATGATAACTTTCGCAATTTTTGGCTGTAATATGAAATTTAAATAAATGTAAAGCGTAGAAGAGGGAATAAGTGATTATGAATACTTTAGCTGTGTTCTACTGATCTGTGCGGCCAATTAGAGCTGTAAACCATGTGTCTACGGTAACTCTGAGCAGAGTTACAGGTAAAATAATAAAATACCTCAAACTTGGGTAATTAAACCGAGTGAGTTGCACGGTTGGTGACTCACTCGGTAAAAGTTGCACCTATGCCGGGCGGAGTTTGAAAAAAGTCGAAAAAAAAATGAACTCCAGGAAAGTGTTACGAAACCAGAGTGTATCTCCAAATACACGTGCTCGATAATTATCCCCTCCGAAATCGTACTCGATCGGCATTAAGTGCATAATTATGAGTGGAGAAGTTTAATATACACGAATTTTTTTCTTAAATTGTGATGTCGAAGTTTTCAACAAATTATATTTCGAAGAAGCGACAAACGTCGATTAAACCAGTATGCTGTAGAAATAGTACGAACAATACGCTATTTTCTGGTACCGCTCAAACCCCTCGGGGCATCCGGTTTAGTTTACCATTAACTATATTAGGGAATTCAAAATTTCGGAGAATAAAGTCGAATATTATAAATATTGTTCGGGCGTGGTCAAAATAACGGGAAATATTGGTGCGACCACGCGCGGACACCACATTAAATTTCAGCTGAACCCCAATCGAATATTCGTCTAGATTTTCAATAAAGTCAATTAGGGAAATTAATTCGCCGACCTCGGCGAAAATTCCCCGAGGTCGGCGAAAATTCGCCGTAATCGGCGAGTTCGCTACAAACGGCGAATTACAATAACTACGCTGAATAATGGTTACTCAAGGTCGCTCGCATATTAATGACGGGGATTTTGAACGATTCAGCGATATGATAACTTTCGCAATTTTTGGCTGTAATATGAAATTTAAATAAATGTAAAGCGTAGAAGAGGGAATAAGTGATTATGAATACTTTAGCTGTGTTCTACTGATCTGTGCGGCCAATTAGAGCTGTAAACCATGTGTCTACGGTAACTCTGAGCAGAGTTACAGGTAAAATAATAAAATACCTCAAACTTGGGTAATTAAACCGAGTGAGTTGCACGGTTGGTGACTCACTCGGTAAAAGTTGCACCTATGCCGGGCGGAGTTTGAAAAAAGTCGAAAAAAAAATGAACTCCAGGAAAGTGTTACGAAACCAGAGTGTATCTCCAAATACACGTGCTCGATAATTATCCCCTCCGAAATCGTACTCGATCGGCATTAAGTGCATAATTATGAGTGGAGAAGTTTAATATACACGAATTTTTTTCTTAAATTGTGATGTCGAAGTTTTCAACAAATTATATTTCGAAGAAGCGACAAACGTCGATTAAACCAGTATGCTGTAGAAATAGTACGAACAATACGCTATTTTCTGGTACCGCTCAAACCCCTCGGGGCATCCGGTTTAGTTTACCATTAACTATATTAGGGAATTCAAAATTTCGGAGAATAAAGTCGAATATTATAAATATTGTTCGGGCGTGGTCAAAATAACGGGAAATATTGGTGCGACCACGCGCGGACACCACATTAAATTTCAGCTGAACCCCAATCGAATATTCGTCTAGATTTTCAATAAAGTCAATTAGGGAAATTAATTCGCCGACCTCGGCGAAAATTCCCCGAGGTCGGCGAAAATTCGCCGTAATCGGCGAGTTCGCTACAAACGGCGAATTACAATAACTACGCTGAATAATGGTTACTCAAGGTCGCTCGCATATTAATGACGGGGATTTTGAACGATTCAGCGATATGATAACTTTCGCAATTTTTGGCTGTAATATGAAATTTAAATAAATGTAAAGCGTAGAAGAGGGAATAAGTGATTATGAATACTTTAGCTGTGTTCTACTGATCTGTGCGGCCAATTAGAGCTGTAAACCATGTGTCTACGGTAACTCTGAGCAGAGTTACAGGTAAAATAATAAAATACCTCAAACTTGGGTAATTAAACCGAGTGAGTTGCACGGTTGGTGACTCACTCGGTAAAAGTTGCACCTATGCCGGGCGGAGTTTGAAAAAAGTCGAAAAAAAAATGAACTCCAGGAAAGTGTTACGAAACCAGAGTGTATCTCCAAATACACGTGCTCGATAATTATCCCCTCCGAAATCGTACTCGATCGGCATTAAGTGCATAATTATGAGTGGAGAAGTTTAATATACACGAATTTATTTCTTAAATTGTGATGTCGAAGTTTTCAACAAATTATATTTCGAAGAAGCGACAAACGTCGATTAAACCAGTATGCTGTAGAAATAGTACGAACAATACGCTATTTTCTGGTACCGCTCAAACCCCTCGGGGCATCCGGTTTAGTTTACCATTAACTATATTAGGGAATTCAAAATTTCGGAGAATAAAGTCGAATATTATAAATATTGTTCGGGCGTGGTCAAAATAACGGGAAATATTGGTGCGACCACGCGCGGACACCACATTAAATTTCAGCTGAACCCCAATCGAATATTCGTCTAGATTTTCAATAAAGTCAATTAGGGAAATTAATTCGCCGACCTCGGCGAAAATTCCCCGAGGTCGGCGAAAATTCGCCGTAATCGGCGAGTTCGCTACAAACGGCGAATTACAATAACTACGCTGAATAATGGTTACTCAAGGTCGCTCGCATATTAATGACGGGGATTTTGAACGATTCAGCGATATGATAACTTTCGCAATTTTTGGCTGTAATATGAAATTTAAATAAATGTAAAGCGTAGAAGAGGGAATAAGTGATTATGAATACTTTAGCTGTGTTCTACTGATCTGTGCGGCCAATTAGAGCTGTAAACCATGTGTCTACGGTAACTCTGAGCAGAGTTACAGGTAAAATAATAAAATACCTCAAACTTGGGTAATTAAACCGAGTGAGTTGCACGGTTGGTGACTCACTCGGTAAAAGTTGCACCTATGCCGGGCGGAGTTTGAAAAAAGTCGAAAAAAAAATGAACTCCAGGAAAGTGTTACGAAACCAGAGTGTATCTCCAAATACACGTGCTCGATAATTATCCCCTCCGAAATCGTACTCGATCGGCATTAAGTGCATAATTATGAGTGGAGAAGTTTAATATACACGAATTTATTTCTTAAATTGTGATGTCGAAGTTTTCAACAAATTATATTTCGAAGAAGCGACAAACGTCGATTAAACCAGTATGCTGTAGAAATAGTACGAACAATACGCTATTTTCTGGTACCGCTCAAACCCCTCGGGGCATCCGGTTTAGTTTACCATTAACTATATTAGGGAATTCAAAATTTCGGAGAATAAAGTCGAATATTATAAATATTGTTCGGGCGTGGTCAAAATAACGGGAAATATTGGTGCGACCACGCGCGGACACCACATTAAATTTCAGCTGAACCCCAATCGAATATTCGTCTAGATTTTCAATAAAGTCAATTAGGGAAATTAATTCGCCGACCTCGGCGAAAATTCCCCGAGGTCGGCGAAAATTCGCCGTAATCGGCGAGTTCGCTACAAACGGCGAATTACAATAACTACGCTGAATAATGGTTACTCAAGGTCGCTCGCATATTAATGACGGGGATTTTGAACGATTCAGCGATATGATAACTTTCGCAATTTTTGGCTGTAATATGAAATTTAAATAAATGTAAAGCGTAGAAGAGGGAATAAGTGATTATGAATACTTTAGCTGTGTTCTACTGATCTGTGCGGCCAATTAGAGCTGTAAACCATGTGTCTACGGTAACTCTGAGCAGAGTTACAGGTAAAATAATAAAATACCTCAAACTTGGGTAATTAAACCGAGTGAGTTGCACGGTTGGTGACTCACTCGGTAAAAGTTGCACCTATGCCGGGCGGAGTTTGAAAAAAGTCGAAAAAAAAATGAACTCCAGGAAAGTGTTACGAAACCAGAGTGTATCTCCAAATACACGTGCTCGATAATTATCCCCTCCGAAATCGTACTCGATCGGCATTAAGTGCATAATTATGAGTGGAGAAGTTTAATATACACGAATTTTTTTCTTAAATTGTGATGTCGAAGTTTTCAACAAATTATATTTCGAAGAAGCGACAAACGTCGATTAAACCAGTATGCTGTAGAAATAGTACGAACAATACGCTATTTTCTGGTACCGCTCAAACCCCTCGGGGCATCCGGTTTAGTTTACCATTAACTATATTAGGGAATTCAAAATTTCGGAGAATAAAGTCGAATATTATAAATATTGTTCGGGCGTGGTCAAAATAACGGGAAATATTGGTGCGACCACGCGCGGACACCACATTAAATTTCAGCTGAACCCCAATCGAATATTCGTCTAGATTTTCAATAAAGTCAATTAGGGAAATTAATTCGCCGACCTCGGCGAAAATTCCCCGAGGTCGGCGAAAATTCGCCGTAATCGGCGAGTTCGCTACAAACGGCGAATTACAATAACTACGCTGAATAATGGTTACTCAAGGTCGCTCGCATATTAATGACGGGGATTTTGAACGATTCAGCGATATGATAACTTTCGCAATTTTTGGCTGTAATATGAAATTTAAATAAATGTAAAGCGTAGAAGAGGGAATAAGTGATTATGAATACTTTAGCTGTGTTCTACTGATCTGTGCGGCCAATTAGAGCTGTAAACCATGTGTCTACGGTAACTCTGAGCAGAGTTACAGGTAAAATAATAAAATACCTCAAACTTGGGTAATTAAACCGAGTGAGTTGCACGGTTGGTGACTCACTCGGTAAAAGTTGCACCTATGCCGGGCGGAGTTTGAAAAAAGTCGAAAAAAAAATGAACTCCAGGAAAGTGTTACGAAACCAGAGTGTATCTCCAAATACACGTGCTCGATAATTATCCCCTCCGAAATCGTACTCGATCGGCATTAAGTGCATAATTATGAGTGGAGAAGTTTAATATACACGAATTTATTTCTTAAATTGTGATGTCGAAGTTTTCAACAAATTATATTTCGAAGAAGCGACAAACGTCGATTAAACCAGTATGCTGTAGAAATAGTACGAACAATACGCTATTTTCTGGTACCGCTCAAACCCCTCGGGGCATCCGGTTTAGTTTACCATTAACTATATTAGGGAATTCAAAATTTCGGAGAATAAAGTCGAATATTATAAATATTGTTCGGGCGTGGTCAAAATAACGGGAAATATTGGTGCGACCACGCGCGGACACCACATTAAATTTCAGCTGAACCCCAATCGAATATTCGTCTAGATTTTCAATAAAGTCAATTAGGGAAATTAATTCGCCGACCTCGGCGAAAATTCCCCGAGGTCGGCGAAAATTCGCCGTAATCGGCGAGTTCGCTACAAACGGCGAATTACAATAACTACGCTGAATAATGGTTACTCAAGGTCGCTCGCATATTAATGACGGGGATTTTGAACGATTCAGCGATATGATAACTTTCGCAATTTTTGGCTGTAATATGAAATTTAAATAAATGTAAAGCGTAGAAGAGGGAATAAGTGATTATGAATACTTTAGCTGTGTTCTACTGATCTGTGCGGCCAATTAGAGCTGTAAACCATGTGTCTACGGTAACTCTGAGCAGAGTTACAGGTAAAATAATAAAATACCTCAAACTTGGGTAATTAAACCGAGTGAGTTGCACGGTTGGTGACTCACTCGGTAAAAGTTGCACCTATGCCGGGCGGAGTTTGAAAAAAGTCGAAAAAAAAATGAACTCCAGGAAAGTGTTACGAAACCAGAGTGTATCTCCAAATACACGTGCTCGATAATTATCCCCTCCGAAATCGTACTCGATCGGCATTAAGTGCATAATTATGAGTGGAGAAGTTTAATATACACGAATTTTTTTCTTAAATTGTGATGTCGAAGTTTTCAACAAATTATATTTCGAAGAAGCGACAAACGTCGATTAAACCAGTATGCTGTAGAAATAGTACGAACAATACGCTATTTTCTGGTACCGCTCAAACCCCTCGGGGCATCCGGTTTAGTTTACCATTAACTATATTAGGGAATTCAAAATTTCGGAGAATAAAGTCGAATATTATAAATATTGTTCGGGCGTGGTCAAAATAACGGGAAATATTGGTGCGACCACGCGCGGACACCACATTAAATTTCAGCTGAACCCCAATCGAATATTCGTCTAGATTTTCAATAAAGTCAATTAGGGAAATTAATTCGCCGACCTCGGCGAAAATTCCCCGAGGTCGGCGAAAATTCGCCGTAATCGGCGAGTTCGCTACAAACGGCGAATTACAATAACTACGCTGAATAATGGTTACTCAAGGTCGCTCGCATATTAATGACGGGGATTTTGAACGATTCAGCGATATGATAACTTTCGCAATTTTTGGCTGTAATATGAAATTTAAATAAATGTAAAGCGTAGAAGAGGGAATAAGTGATTATGAATACTTTAGCTGTGTTCTACTGATCTGTGCGGCCAATTAGAGCTGTAAACCATGTGTCTACGGTAACTCTGAGCAGAGTTACAGGTAAAATAATAAAATACCTCAAACTTGGGTAATTAAACCGAGTGAGTTGCACGGTTGGTGACTCACTCGGTAAAAGTTGCACCTATGCCGGGCGGAGTTTGAAAAAAGTCGAAAAAAAAATGAACTCCAGGAAAGTGTTACGAAACCAGAGTGTATCTCCAAATACACGTGCTCGATAATTATCCCCTCCGAAATCGTACTCGATCGGCATTAAGTGCATAATTATGAGTGGAGAAGTTTAATATACACGAATTTATTTCTTAAATTGTGATGTCGAAGTTTTCAACAAATTATATTTCGAAGAAGCGACAAACGTCGATTAAACCAGTATGCTGTAGAAATAGTACGAACAATACGCTATTTTCTGGTACCGCTCAAACCCTCGGGGCATCCGGTTTAGTTTACCATTAACTATATTAGGGAATTCAAAATTTCGGAGAATAAAGTCGAATATTATAAATATTGTTCGGGCGTGGTCAAAATAACGGGAAATATTGGTGCGACCACGCGCGGACACCACATTAAATTTCAGCTTACGAAACAGAGTGTATCTCCAAATACACGTGCTCGATAATTATCCCCTCCGAAATCGTACTCGATCGGCATTAAGTGCATAATTATGAGTGGAGAAGTTTAATATACACGAATTTATTTCTTAAATTGTGATGTCGAAGTTTTCAACAAATTATATTTCGAAGAAGCGACAAACGTCGATTAACCAGTATGCTGTAGAAATAGTACGAACAATACGCTATTTTCTGGTACCGCTCAAACCCCTCGGGGCATCCGGTTTAGTTTACCATTAACTATATTAGGGAATTCAAATTTTCGGAGAATAAAGTCGAATATTATAAATATTGTTCGGGCGTGGTCAAAATAACGGGAAATATTGGTGCGACCACGCGCGGACACCACATTAAATTTCAGCTGAACCCCAATCGAATATTCGTCTAGATTTTCAATAAAGTCAATTAGGGAAATTAATTCGCCGACCTCGGCGAAAATTCCCCGAGGTCGGCGAAAATTCGCCGTAATCGGCGAGTTCGCTACAAACGGCGAATTACAATAACTACGCTGAATAATGGTTACTCAAGGTCGCTCGCATATTAATGACGGGGATTTTGAACGATTCAGCGATATGATAACTTTCGCAATTTTTGGCTGTAATATGAAATTTAAATAAATGTAAAGCGTAGAAGAGGGAATAAGTGATTATGAATACTTTAGCTGTGTTCTACTGATCTGTGCGGCCAATTAGAGCTGTAAACCATGTGTCTACGGTAACTCTGAGCAGAGTTACAGGTAAAATAATAAAATACCTCAAACTTGGGTAATTAAACCGAGTGAGTTGCACGGTTGGTGACTCACTCGGTAAAAGTTGCACCTATGCCGGGCGGAGTTTGAAAAAAGTCGAAAAAAAATGAACTCCAGGAAAGTGTTACGAAACCAGAGTGTATCTCCAAATACACGTGCTCGATAATTATCCCCTCCGAAATCGTACTCGATCGGCATTAAGTGCATAATTATGAGTGGAGAAGTTTAATATACACGAATTTTTTTCTTAAATTGTGATGTCGAAGTTTTCAACAAATTATATTTCGAAGAAGCGACAAACGTCGATTAAACCAGTATGCTGTAGAAATAGTACGAACAATACGCTATTTTCTGGTACCGCTCAAACCCCTCGGGGCATCCGGTTTAGTTTACCATTAACTATATTAGGGAATTCAAAATTTCGGAGAATAAAGTCGAATATTATAAATATTGTTCGGGCGTGGTCAAAATAACGGGAAATATTGGTGCGACCACGCGCGGACACCACATTAAATTTCAGCTGAACCCCAATCGAATATTCGTCTAGATTTTCAATAAAGTCAATTAGGGAAATTAATTCGCCGACCTCGGCGAAAATTCCCCGAGGTCGGCGAAAATTCGCCGTAATCGGCGAGTTCGCTACAAACGGCGAATTACAATAACTACGCTGAATAATGGTTACTCAAGGTCGCTCGCATATTAATGACGGGGATTTTGAACGATTCAGCGATATGATAACTTTCGCAATTTTTGGCTGTAATATGAAATTTAAATAAATGTAAAGCGTAGAAGAGGGAATAAGTGATTATGAATACTTTAGCTGTGTTCTACTGATCTGTGCGGCCAATTAGAGCTGTAAACCATGTGTCTACGGTAACTCTGAGCAGAGTTACAGGTAAAATAATAAAATACCTCAAACTTGGGTAATTAAACCGAGTGAGTTGCACGGTTGGTGACTCACTCGGTAAAAGTTGCACCTATGCCGGGCGGAGTTTGAAAAAAGTCGAAAAAAAAATGAACTCCAGGAAAGTGTTACGAAACCAGAGTGTATCTCCAAATACACGTGCTCGATAATTATCCCCTCCGAAATCGTACTCGATCGGCATTAAGTGCATAATTATGAGTGGAGAAGTTTAATATACACGAATTTATTTCTTAAATTGTGATGTCGAAGTTTTCAACAAATTATATTTCGAAGAAGCGACAAACGTCGATTAAACCAGTATGCTGTAGAAATAGTACGAACAATACGCTATTTTCTGGTACCGCTCAAACCCCTCGGGGCATCCGGTTTAGTTTACCATTAACTATATTAGGGAATTCAAAATTTCGGAGAATAAAGTCGAATATTATAAATATTGTTCGGGCGTGGTCAAAATAACGGGAAATATTGGTGCGACCACGCGCGGACACCACATTAAATTTCAGCTGAACCCCAATCGAATATTCGTCTAGATTTTCAATAAAGTCAATTAGGGAAATTAATTCGCCGACCTCGGCGAAAATTCCCCGAGGTCGGCGAAAATTCGCCGTAATCGGCGAGTTCGCTACAAACGGCGAATTACAATAACTACGCTGAATAATGGTTACTCAAGGTCGCTCGCATATTAATGACGGGGATTTTGAACGATTCAGCGATATGATAACTTTCGCAATTTTTGGCTGTAATATGAAATTTAAATAAATGTAAAGCGTAGAAGAGGGAATAAGTGATTATGAATACTTTAGCTGTGTTCTACTGATCTGTGCGGCCAATTAGAGCTGTAAACCATGTGTCTACGGTAACTCTGAGCAGAGTTACAGGTAAAATAATAAAATACCTCAAACTTGGGTAATTAAACCGAGTGAGTTGCACGGTTGGTGACTCACTCGGTAAAAGTTGCACCTATGCCGGGCGGAGTTTGAAAAAAGTCGAAAAAAAAATGAACTCCAGGAAAGTGTTACGAAACCAGAGTGTATCTCCAAATACACGTGCTCGATAATTATCCCCTCCGAAATCGTACTCGATCGGCATTAAGTGCATAATTATGAGTGGAGAAGTTTAATATACACGAATTTTTTTCTTAAATTGTGATGTCGAAGTTTTCAACAAATTATATTTCGAAGAAGCGACAAACGTCGATTAAACCAGTATGCTGTAGAAATAGTACGAACAATACGCTATTTTCTGGTACCGCTCAAACCCCTCGGGGCATCCGGTTTAGTTTACCATTAACTATATTAGGGAATTCAAAATTTCGGAGAATAAAGTCGAATATTATAAATATTGTTCGGGCGTGGTCAAAATAACGGGAAATATTGGTGCGACCACGCGCGGACACCACATTAAATTTCAGCTGAACCCCAATCGAATATTCGTCTAGATTTTCAATAAAGTCAATTAGGGAAATTAATTCGCCGACCTCGGCGAAAATTCCCCGAGGTCGGCGAAAATTCGCCGTAATCGGCGAGTTCGCTACAAACGGCGAATTACAATAACTACGCTGAATAATGGTTACTCAAGGTCGCTCGCATATTAATGACGGGGATTTTGAACGATTCAGCGATATGATAACTTTCGCAATTTTTGGCTGTAATATGAAATTTAAATAAATGTAAAGCGTAGAAGAGGGAATAAGTGATTATGAATACTTTAGCTGTGTTCTACTGATCTGTGCGGCCAATTAGAGCTGTAAACCATGTGTCTACGGTAACTCTGAGCAGAGTTACAGGTAAAATAATAAAATACCTCAAACTTGGGTAATTAAACCGAGTGAGTTGCACGGTTGGTGACTCACTCGGTAAAAGTTGCACCTATGCCGGGCGGAGTTTGAAAAAAGTCGAAAAAAAATGAACTCCAGGAAAGTGTTACGAAACCAGAGTGTATCTCCAAATACACGTGCTCGATAATTATCCCCTCCGAAATCGTACTCGATCGGCATTAAGTGCATAATTATGAGTGGAGAAGTTTAATATACACGAATTTTTTTCTTAAATTGTGATGTCGAAGTTTTCAACAAATTATATTTCGAAGAAGCGACAAACGTCGATTAAACCAGTATGCTGTAGAAATAGTACGAACAATACGCTATTTTCTGGTACCGCTCAAACCCCTCGGGGCATCCGGTTTAGTTTACCATTAACTATATTAGGGAATTCAAAATTTCGGAGAATAAAGTCGAATATTATAAATATTGTTCGGGCGTGGTCAAAATAACGGGAAATATTGGTGCGACCACGCGCGGACACCACATTAAATTTCAGCTGAACCCCAATCGAATATTCGTCTAGATTTTCAATAAAGTCAATTAGGGAAATTAATTCGCCGACCTCGGCGAAAATTCCCCGAGGTCGGCGAAAATTCGCCGTAATCGGCGAGTTCGCTACAAACGGCGAATTACAATAACTACGCTGAATAATGGTTACTCAAGGTCGCTCGCATATTAATGACGGGGATTTTGAACGATTCAGCGATATGATAACTTTCGCAATTTTTGGCTGTAATATGAAATTTAAATAAATGTAAAGCGTAGAAGAGGGAATAAGTGATTATGAATACTTTAGCTGTGTTCTACTGATCTGTGCGGCCAATTAGAGCTGTAAACCATGTGTCTACGGTAACTCTGAGCAGAGTTACAGGTAAAATAATAAAATACCTCAAACTTGGGTAATTAAACCGAGTGAGTTGCACGGTTGGTGACTCACTCGGTAAAAGTTGCACCTATGCCGGGCGGAGTTTGAAAAAAGTCGAAAAAAAAATGAACTCCAGGAAAGTGTTACGAAACCAGAGTGTATCTCCAAATACACGTGCTCGATAATTATCCCCTCCGAAATCGTACTCGATCGGCATTAAGTGCATAATTATGAGTGGAGAAGTTTAATATACACGAATTTTTTTCTTAAATTGTGATGTCGAAGTTTTCAACAAATTATATTTCGAAGAAGCGACAAACGTCGATTAAACCAGTATGCTGTAGAAATAGTACGAACAATACGCTATTTTCTGGTACCGCTCAAACCCCTCGGGGCATCCGGTTTAGTTTACCATTAACTATATTAGGGAATTCAAAATTTCGGAGAATAAAGTCGAATATTATAAATATTGTTCGGGCGTGGTCAAAATAACGGGAAATATTGGTGCGACCACGCGCGGACACCACATTAAATTTCAGCTGAACCCCAATCGAATATTCGTCTAGATTTTCAATAAAGTCAATTAGGGAAATTAATTCGCCGACCTCGGCGAAAATTCCCCGAGGTCGGCGAAAATTCGCCGTAATCGGCGAGTTCGCTACAAACGGCGAATTACAATAACTACGCTGAATAATGGTTACTCAAGGTCGCTCGCATATTAATGACGGGGATTTTGAACGATTCAGCGATATGATAACTTTCGCAATTTTTGGCTGTAATATGAAATTTAAATAAATGTAAAGCGTAGAAGAGGGAATAAGTGATTATGAATACTTTAGCTGTGTTCTACTGATCTGTGCGGCCAATTAGAGCTGTAAACCATGTGTCTACGGTAACTCTGAGCAGAGTTACAGGTAAAATAATAAAATACCTCAAACTTGGGTAATTAAACCGAGTGAGTTGCACGGTTGGTGACTCACTCGGTAAAAGTTGCACCTATGCCGGGCGGAGTTTGAAAAAAGTCGAAAAAAAAATGAACTCCAGGAAAGTGTTACGAAACCAGAGTGTATCTCCAAATACACGTGCTCGATAATTATCCCCTCCGAAATCGTACTCGATCGGCATTAAGTGCATAATTATGAGTGGAGAAGTTTAATATACACGAATTTTTTTCTTAAATTGTGATGTCGAAGTTTTCAACAAATTATATTTCGAAGAAGCGACAAACGTCGATTAAACCAGTATGCTGTAGAAATAGTACGAACAATACGCTATTTTCTGGTACCGCTCAAACCCCTCGGGGCATCCGGTTTAGTTTACCATTAACTATATTAGGGAATTCAAAATTTCGGAGAATAAAGTCGAATATTATAAATATTGTTCGGGCGTGGTCAAAATAACGGGAAATATTGGTGCGACCACGCGCGGACACCACATTAAATTTCAGCTGAACCCCAATCGAATATTCGTCTAGATTTTCAATAAAGTCAATTAGGGAAATTAATTCGCCGACCTCGGCGAAAATTCCCCGAGGTCGGCGAAAATTCGCCGTAATCGGCGAGTTCGCTACAAACGGCGAATTACAATAACTACGCTGAATAATGGTTACTCAAGGTCGCTCGCATATTAATGACGGGGATTTTGAACGATTCAGCGATATGATAACTTTCGCAATTTTTGGCTGTAATATGAAATTTAAATAAATGTAAAGCGTAGAAGAGGGAATAAGTGATTATGAATACTTTAGCTGTGTTCTACTGATCTGTGCGGCCAATTAGAGCTGTAAACCATGTGTCTACGGTAACTCTGAGCAGAGTTACAGGTAAAATAATAAAATACCTCAAACTTGGGTAATTAAACCGAGTGAGTTGCACGGTTGGTGACTCACTCGGTAAAAGTTGCACCTATGCCGGGCGGAGTTTGAAAAAAGTCGAAAAAAAATGAACTCCAGGAAAGTGTTACGAAACCAGAGTGTATCTCCAAATACACGTGCTCGATAATTATCCCCTCCGAAATCGTACTCGATCGGCATTAAGTGCATAATTATGAGTGGAGAAGTTTAATATACACGAATTTTTTTCTTAAATTGTGATGTCGAAGTTTTCAACAAATTATATTTCGAAGAAGCGACAAACGTCGATTAAACCAGTATGCTGTAGAAATAGTACGAACAATACGCTATTTTCTGGTACCGCTCAAACCCCTCGGGGCATCCGGTTTAGTTTACCATTAACTATATTAGGGAATTCAAAATTTCGGAGAATAAAGTCGAATATTATAAATATTGTTCGGGCGTGGTCAAAATAACGGGAAATATTGGTGCGACCACGCGCGGACACCACATTAAATTTCAGCTGAACCCCAATCGAATATTCGTCTAGATTTTCAATAAAGTCAATTAGGGAAATTAATTCGCCGACCTCGGCGAAAATTCCCCGAGGTCGGCGAAAATTCGCCGTAATCGGCGAGTTCGCTACAAACGGCGAATTACAATAACTACGCTGAATAATGGTTACTCAAGGTCGCTCGCATATTAATGACGGGGATTTTGAACGATTCAGCGATATGATAACTTTCGCAATTTTTGGCTGTAATATGAAATTTAAATAAATGTAAAGCGTAGAAGAGGGAATAAGTGATTATGAATACTTTAGCTGTGTTCTACTGATCTGTGCGGCCAATTAGAGCTGTAAACCATGTGTCTACGGTAACTCTGAGCAGAGTTACAGGTAAAATAATAAAATACCTCAAACTTGGGTAATTAAACCGAGTGAGTTGCACGGTTGGTGACTCACTCGGTAAAAGTTGCACCTATGCCGGGCGGAGTTTGAAAAAAGTCGAAAAAAAAATGAACTCCAGGAAAGTGTTACGAAACCAGAGTGTATCTCCAAATACACGTGCTCGATAATTATCCCCTCCGAAATCGTACTCGATCGGCATTAAGTGCATAATTATGAGTGGAGAAGTTTAATATACACGAATTTTTTTCTTAAATTGTGATGTCGAAGTTTTCAACAAATTATATTTCGAAGAAGCGACAAACGTCGATTAAACCAGTATGCTGTAGAAATAGTACGAACAATACGCTATTTTCTGGTACCGCTCAAACCCCTCGGGGCATCCGGTTTAGTTTACCATTAACTATATTAGGGAATTCAAAATTTCGGAGAATAAAGTCGAATATTATAAATATTGTTCGGGCGTGGTCAAAATAACGGGAAATATTGGTGCGACCACGCGCGGACACCACATTAAATTTCAGCTGAACCCCAATCGAATATTCGTCTAGATTTTCAATAAAGTCAATTAGGGAAATTAATTCGCCGACCTCGGCGAAAATTCCCCGAGGTCGGCGAAAATTCGCCGTAATCGGCGAGTTCGCTACAAACGGCGAATTACAATAACTACGCTGAATAATGGTTACTCAAGGTCGCTCGCATATTAATGACGGGGATTTTGAACGATTCAGCGATATGATAACTTTCGCAATTTTTGGCTGTAATATGAAATTTAAATAAATGTAAAGCGTAGAAGAGGGAATAAGTGATTATGAATACTTTAGCTGTGTTCTACTGATCTGTGCGGCCAATTAGAGCTGTAAACCATGTGTCTACGGTAACTCTGAGCAGAGTTACAGGTAAAATAATAAAATACCTCAAACTTGGGTAATTAAACCGAGTGAGTTGCACGGTTGGTGACTCACTCGGTAAAAGTTGCACCTATGCCGGGCGGAGTTTGAAAAAAGTCGAAAAAAAAATGAACTCCAGGAAAGTGTTACGAAACCAGAGTGTATCTCCAAATACACGTGCTCGATAATTATCCCCTCCGAAATCGTACTCGATCGGCATTAAGTGCATAATTATGAGTGGAGAAGTTTAATATACACGAATTTTTTTCTTAAATTGTGATGTCGAAGTTTTCAACAAATTATATTTCGAAGAAGCGACAAACGTCGATTAAACCAGTATGCTGTAGAAATAGTACGAACAATACGCTATTTTCTGGTACCGCTCAAACCCCTCGGGGCATCCGGTTTAGTTTACCATTAACTATATTAGGGAATTCAAAATTTCGGAGAATAAAGTCGAATATTATAAATATTGTTCGGGCGTGGTCAAAATAACGGGAAATATTGGTGCGACCACGCGCGGACACCACATTAAATTTCAGCTGAACCCCAATCGAATATTCGTCTAGATTTTCAATAAAGTCAATTAGGGAAATTAATTCGCCGACCTCGGCGAAAATTCCCCGAGGTCGGCGAAAATTCGCCGTAATCGGCGAGTTCGCTACAAACGGCGAATTACAATAACTACGCTGAATAATGGTTACTCAAGGTCGCTCGCATATTAATGACGGGGATTTTGAACGATTCAGCGATATGATAACTTTCGCAATTTTTGGCTGTAATATGAAATTTAAATAAATGTAAAGCGTAGAAGAGGGAATAAGTGATTATGAATACTTTAGCTGTGTTCTACTGATCTGTGCGGCCAATTAGAGCTGTAAACCATGTGTCTACGGTAACTCTGAGCAGAGTTACAGGTAAAATAATAAAATACCTCAAACTTGGGTAATTAAACCGAGTGAGTTGCACGGTTGGTGACTCACTCGGTAAAAGTTGCACCTATGCCGGGCGGAGTTTGAAAAAAGTCGAAAAAAAAATCGAAAAAAATGAACTCCAGGAAAGTGTTACGAAACCAGAGTGTATCTCCAAATACACGTGCTCGATAATTATCCCCTCCGAAATCGTACTCGATCGGCATTAAGTGCATAATTATGAGTGGAGAAGTTTAATATACACGAATTTTTTTCTTAAATTGTGATGTCGAAGTTTTCAACAAATTATATTTCGAAGAAGCGACAAACGTCGATTAAACCAGTATGCTGTAGAAATAGTACGAACAATACGCTATTTTCTGGTACCGCTCAAACCCCTCGGGGCATCCGTTTAGTTTACCATTAACTATATTAGGGAATTCAAAATTTCGGAGAATAAAGTCGAATATTATAAATATTGTTCGGGCGTGGTCAAAATAACGGGAAATATTGGTGCGACCACGCGCGGACACCACATTAAATTTCAGCTGAACCCCAATCGAATATTCGTCTAGATTTTCAATAAAGTCAATTAGGGAAATTAATTCGCCGACCTCGGCGAAAATTCCCCGAGGTCGGCGAAAATTCGCCGTAATCGGCGAGTTCGCTACAAACGGCGAATTACAATAACTACGCTGAATAATGGTTACTCAAGGTCGCTCGCATATTAATGACGGGGATTTTGAACGATTCAGCGATATGATAACTTTCGCAATTTTTGGCTGTAATATGAAATTTAAATAAATGTAAAGCGTAGAAGAGGGAATAAGTGATTATGAATACTTTAGCTGTGTTCTACTGATCTGTGCGGCCAATTAGAGCTGTAAACCATGTGTCTACGGTAACTCTGAGCAGAGTTACAGGTAAAATAATAAAATACCTCAAACTTGGGTAATTAAACCGAGTGAGTTGCACGGTTGGTGACTCACTCGGTAAAAGTTGCACCTATGCCGGGCGGAGTTTGAAAAAAGTCGAAAAAAAAATGAACTCCAGGAAAGTGTTACGAAACCAGAGTGTATCTCCAAATACACGTGCTCGATAATTATCCCCTCCGAAATCGTACTCGATCGGCATTAAGTGCATAATTATGAGTGGAGAAGTTTAATATACACGAATTTTTTTCTTAAATTGTGATGTCGAAGTTTTCAACAAATTATATTTCGAAGAAGCGACAAACGTCGATTAAACCAGTATGCTGTAGAAATAGTACGAACAATACGCTATTTTCTGGTACCGCTCAAACCCCTCGGGGCATCCGGTTTAGTTTACCATTAACTATATTAGGGAATTCAAAATTTCGGAGAATAAAGTCGAATATTATAAATATTGTTCGGGCGTGGTCAAAATAACGGGAAATATTGGTGCGACCACGCGCGGACACCACATTAAATTTCAGCTGAACCCCAATCGAATATTCGTCTAGATTTTCAATAAAGTCAATTAGGGAAATTAATTCGCCGACCTCGGCGAAAATTCCCCGAGGTCGGCGAAAATTCGCCGTAATCGGCGAGTTCGCTACAAACGGCGAATTACAATAACTACGCTGAATAATGGTTACTCAAGGTCGCTCGCATATTAATGACGGGGATTTTGAACGATTCAGCGATATGATAACTTTCGCAATTTTTGGCTGTAATATGAAATTTAAATAAATGTAAAGCGTAGAAGAGGGAATAAGTGATTATGAATACTTTAGCTGTGTTCTACTGATCTGTGCGGCCAATTAGAGCTGTAAACCATGTGTCTACGGTAACTCTGAGCAGAGTTACAGGTAAAATAATAAAATACCTCAAACTTGGGTAATTAAACCGAGTGAGTTGCACGGTTGGTGACTCACTCGGTAAAAGTTGCACCTATGCCGGGCGGAGTTTGAAAAAAGTCGAAAAAAAAATGAACTCCAGGAAAGTGTTACGAAACCAGAGTGTATCTCCAAATACACGTGCTCGATAATTATCCCCTCCGAAATCGTACTCGATCGGCATTAAGTGCATAATTATGAGTGGAGAAGTTTAATATACACGAATTTTTTTCTTAAATTGTGATGTCGAAGTTTTCAACAAATTATATTTCGAAGAAGCGACAAACGTCGATTAAACCAGTATGCTGTAGAAATAGTACGAACAATACGCTATTTTCTGGTACCGCTCAAACCCCTCGGGGCATCCGGTTTAGTTTACCATTAACTATATTAGGGAATTCAAAATTTCGGAGAATAAAGTCGAATATTATAAATATTGTTCGGGCGTGGTCAAAATAACGGGAATATTGGTGCGACCACGCGCGGACACCACATTAAATTTCAGCTGAACCCCAATCGAATATTCGTCTAGATTTTCAATAAAGTCAATTAGGGAAATTAATTCGCCGACCTCGGCGAAAATTCCCCGAGGTCGGCGAAAATTCGCCGTAATCGGCGAGTTCGCTACAAACGGCGAATTACAATAACTACGCTGAATAATGGTTACTCAAGGTCGCTCGCATATTAATGACGGGGATTTTGAACGATTCAGCGATATGATAACTTTCGCAATTTTTGGCTGTAATATGAAATTTAAATAAATGTAAAGCGTAGAAGAGGGAATAAGTGATTATGAATACTTTAGCTGTGTTCTACTGATCTGTGCGGCCAATTAGAGCTGTAAACCATGTGTCTACGGTAACTCTGAGCAGAGTTACAGGTAAAATAATAAAATACCTCAAACTTGGGTAATTAAACCGAGTGAGTTGCACGGTTGGTGACTCACTCGGTAAAAGTTGCACCTATGCCGGGCGGAGTTTGAAAAAAGTCGAAAAAAAATGAACTCCAGGAAAGTGTTACGAAACCAGAGTGTATCTCCAAATACACGTGCTCGATAATTATCCCCTCCGAAATCGTACTCGATCGGCATTAAGTGCATAATTATGAGTGGAGAAGTTTAATATACACGAATTTTTTTCTTAAATTGTGATGTCGAAGTTTTCAACAAATTATATTTCGAAGAAGCGACAAACGTCGATTAAACCAGTATGCTGTAGAAATAGTACGAACAATACGCTATTTTCTGGTACCGCTCAAACCCCTCGGGGCATCCGGTTTAGTTTACCATTAACTATATTAGGGAATTCAAAATTTCGGAGAATAAAGTCGAATATTATAAATATTGTTCGGGCGTGGTCAAAATAACGGGAAATATTGGTGCGACCACGCGCGGACACCACATTAAATTTCAGCTGAACCCCAATCGAATATTCGTCTAGATTTTCAATAAAGTCAATTAGGGAAATTAATTCGCCGACCTCGGCGAAAATTCCCCGAGGTCGGCGAAAATTCGCCGTAATCGGCGAGTTCGCTACAAACGGCGAATTACAATAACTACGCTGAATAATGGTTACTCAAGGTCGCTCGCATATTAATGACGGGGATTTTGAACGATTCAGCGATATGATAACTTTCGCAATTTTTGGCTGTAATATGAAATTTAAATAAATGTAAAGCGTAGAAGAGGGAATAAGTGATTATGAATACTTTAGCTGTGTTCTACTGATCTGTGCGGCCAATTAGAGCTGTAAACCATGTGTCTACGGTAACTCTGAGCAGAGTTACAGGTAAAATAATAAAATACCTCAAACTTGGGTAATTAAACCGAGTGAGTTGCACGGTTGGTGACTCACTCGGTAAAAGTTGCACCTATGCCGGGCGGAGTTTGAAAAAAGTCGAAAAAAAATGAACTCCAGGAAAGTGTTACGAAACCAGAGTGTATCTCCAAATACACGTGCTCGATAATTATCCCCTCCGAAATCGTACTCGATCGGCATTAAGTGCATAATTATGAGTGGAGAAGTTTAATATACACGAATTTTTTTCTTAAATTGTGATGTCGAAGTTTTCAACAAATTATATTTCGAAGAAGCGACAAACGTCGATTAAACCAGTATGCTGTAGAAATAGTACGAACAATACGCTATTTTCTGGTACCGCTCAAACCCCTCGGGGCATCCGGTTTAGTTTACCATTAACTATATTAGGGAATTCAAATTTCGGAGAATAAAGTCGAATATTATAAATATTGTTCGGGCGTGGTCAAAATAACGGGAAATATTGGTGCGACCACGCGCGGACACCACATTAAATTTCAGCTGAACCCCAATCGAATATTCGTCTAGATTTTCAATAAAGTCAATTAGGGAAATTAATTCGCCGACCTCGGCGAAAATTCCCCGAGGTCGGCGAAAATTCGCCGTAATCGGCGAGTTCGCTACAAACGGCGAATTACAATAACTACGCTGAATAATGGTTACTCAAGGTCGCTCGCATATTAATGACGGGGATTTTGAACGATTCAGCGATATGATAACTTTCGCAATTTTTGGCTGTAATATGAAATTTAAATAAATGTAAAGCGTAGAAGAGGGAATAAGTGATTATGAATACTTTAGCTGTGTTCTACTGATCTGTGCGGCCAATTAGAGCTGTAAACCATGTGTCTACGGTAACTCTGAGCAGAGTTACAGGTAAAATAATAAAATACCTCAAACTTGGGTAATTAAACCGAGTGAGTTGCACGGTTGGTGACTCACTCGGTAAAAGTTGCACCTATGCCGGGCGGAGTTTGAAAAAAGTCGAAAAAAAAATGAACTCCAGGAAAGTGTTACGAAACCAGAGTGTATCTCCAAATACACGTGCTCGATAATTATCCCCTCCGAAATCGTACTCGATCGGCATTAAGTGCATAATTATGAGTGGAGAAGTTTAATATACACGAATTTTTTTCTTAAATTGTGATGTCGAAGTTTTCAACAAATTATATTTCGAAGAAGCGACAAACGTCGATTAAACCAGTATGCTGTAGAAATAGTACGAACAATACGCTATTTTCTGGTACCGCTCAACCCCTCGGGGCATCCGGTTTAGTTTACCATTAACTATATTAGGGAATTCAAAATTCGGAGAATAAAGTCGAATATTATAAATATTGTTCGGGCGTGGTCAAAATAACGGGAAATATTGGTGCGACCACGCGCGGACACCACATTAAATTTCAGCTGAACCCAATCGAATATTCGTCTAGATTTTCAATAAAGTCAATTAGGGAAATTAATTCGCCGACCTCGGCGAAAATTCCCCGAGGTCGGCGAAAATTCGCCGTAATCGGCGAGTTCGCTACAAACGGCGAATTACAATAACTACGCTGAATAATGGTTACTCAAGGTCGCTCGCATATTAATGACGGGGATTTTGAACGATTCAGCGATATGATAACTTTCGCAATTTTTGGCTGTAATATGAAATTTAAATAAATGTAAAGCGTAGAAGAGGGAATAAGTGATTATGAATACTTTAGCTGTGTTCTACTGATCTGTGCGGCCAATTAGAGCTGTAAACCATGTGTCTACGGTAACTCTGAGCAGAGTTACAGGTAAAATAATAAAATACCTCAAACTTGGGTAATTAAACCGAGTGAGTTGCACGGTTGGTGACTCACTCGGTAAAAGTTGCACCTATGCCGGGCGGAGTTTGAAAAAAGTCGAAAAAAAAATGAACTCCAGGAAAGTGTTACGAAACCAGAGTGTATCTCCAAATACACGTGCTCGATAATTATCCCCTCCGAAATCGTACTCGATCGGCATTAAGTGCATAATTATGAGTGGAGAAGTTTAATATACACGAATTTTTTTCTTAAATTGTGATGTCGAAGTTTTCAACAAATTATATTTCGAAGAAGCGACAAACGTCGATTAAACCAGTATGCTGTAGAAATAGTACGAACAATACGCTATTTTCTGGTACCGCTCAAACCCCTCGGGGCATCCGGTTTAGTTTACCATTAACTATATTAGGGAATTCAAAATTTCGGAGAATAAAGTCGAATATTATAAATATTGTTCGGGCGTGGTCAAAATAACGGGAAATATTGGTGCGACCACGCGCGGACACCACATTAAATTTCAGCTGAACCCCAATCGAATATTCGTCTAGATTTTCAATAAAGTCAATTAGGGAAATTAATTCGCCGACCTCGGCGAAAATTCCCCGAGGTCGGCGAAAATTCGCCGTAATCGGCGAGTTCGCTACAAACGGCGAATTACAATAACTACGCTGAATAATGGTTACTCAAGGTCGCTCGCATATTAATGACGGGGATTTTGAACGATTCAGCGATATGATAACTTTCGCAATTTTTGGCTGTAATATGAAATTTAAATAAATGTAAAGCGTAGAAGAGGGAATAAGTGATTATGAATACTTTAGCTGTGTTCTACTGATCTGTGCGGCCAATTAGAGCTGTAAACCATGTGTCTACGGTAACTCTGAGCAGAGTTACAGGTAAAATAATAAAATACCTCAAACTTGGGTAATTAAACCGAGTGAGTTGCACGGTTGGTGACTCACTCGGTAAAAGTTGCACCTATGCCGGGCGGAGTTTGAAAAAAGTCGAAAAAAAAATGAACTCCAGGAAAGTGTTACGAAACCAGAGTGTATCTCCAAATACACGTGCTCGATAATTATCCCCTCCGAAATCGTACTCGATCGGCATTAAGTGCATAATTATGAGTGGAGAAGTTTAATATACACGAATTTTTTTCTTAAATTGTGATGTCGAAGTTTTCAACAAATTATATTTCGAAGAAGCGACAAACGTCGATTAAACCAGTATGCTGTAGAAATAGTACGAACAATACGCTATTTTCTGGTACCGCTCAAACCCCTCGGGGCATCCGGTTTAGTTTACCATTAACTATATTAGGGAATTCAAAATTTCGGAGAATAAAGTCGAATATTATAAATATTGTTCGGGCGTGGTCAAAATAACGGGAAATATTGGTGCGACCACGCGCGGACACCACATTAAATTTCAGCTGAACCCCAATCGAATATTCGTCTAGATTTTCAATAAAGTCAATTAGGGAAATTAATTCGCCGACCTCGGCGAAAATTCCCCGAGGTCGGCGAAAATTCGCCGTAATCGGCGAGTTCGCTACAAACGGCGAATTACAATAACTACGCTGAATAATGGTTACTCAAGGTCGCTCGCATATTAATGACGGGGATTTTGAACGATTCAGCGATATGATAACTTTCGCAATTTTTGGCTGTAATATGAAATTTAAATAAATGTAAAGCGTAGAAGAGGGAATAAGTGATTATGAATACTTTAGCTGTGTTCTACTGATCTGTGCGGCCAATTAGAGCTGTAAACCATGTGTCTACGGTAACTCTGAGCAGAGTTACAGGTAAAATAATAAAATACCTCAAACTTGGGTAATTAAACCGAGTGAGTTGCACGGTTGGTGACTCACTCGGTAAAAGTTGCACCTATGCCGGGCGGAGTTTGAAAAAAGTCGAAAAAAAAATGAACTCCAGGAAAGTGTTACGAAACCAGAGTGTATCTCCAAATACACGTGCTCGATAATTATCCCCTCCGAAATCGTACTCGATCGGCATTAAGTGCATAATTATGAGTGGAGAAGTTTAATATACACGAATTTTTTCTTAAATTGTGATGTCGAAGTTTTCAACAAATTATATTTCGAAGAAGCGACAAACGTCGATTAAACCAGTATGCTGTAGAAATAGTACGAACAATACGCTATTTTCTGGTACCGCTCAAACCCCTCGGGGCATCCGGTTTAGTTTACCATTAACTATATTAGGGAATTCAAAATTTCGGAGAATAAAGTCGAATATTATAAATATTGTTCGGGCGTGGTCAAAATAACGGGAAATATTGGTGCGACCACGCGCGGACACCACATTAAATTTCAGCTGAACCCCAATCGAATATTCGTCTAGATTTTCAATAAAGTCAATTAGGGAAATTAATTCGCCGACCTCGGCGAAAATTCCCCGAGGTCGGCGAAAATTCGCCGTAATCGGCGAGTTCGCTACAAACGGCGAATTACAATAACTACGCTGAATAATGGTTACTCAAGGTCGCTCGCATATTAATGACGGGGATTTTGAACGATTCAGCGATATGATAACTTTCGCAATTTTTGGCTGTAATATGAAATTTAAATAAATGTAAAGCGTAGAAGAGGGAATAAGTGATTATGAATACTTTAGCTGTGTTCTACTGATCTGTGCGGCCAATTAGAGCTGTAAACCATGTGTCTACGGTAACTCTGAGCAGAGTTACAGGTAAAATAATAAAATACCTCAAACTTGGGTAATTAAACCGAGTGAGTTGCACGGTTGGTGACTCACTCGGTAAAAGTTGCACCTATGCCGGGCGGAGTTTGAAAAAAGTCGAAAAAAAAATGAACTCCAGGAAAGTGTTACGAAACCAGAGTGTATCTCCAAATACACGTGCTCGATAATTATCCCCTCCGAAATCGTACTCGATCGGCATTAAGTGCATAATTATGAGTGGAGAAGTTTAATATACACGAATTTTTTTCTTAAATTGTGATGTCGAAGTTTTCAACAAATTATATTTCGAAGAAGCGACAAACGTCGATTAAACCAGTATGCTGTAGAAATAGTACGAACAATACGCTATTTTCTGGTACCGCTCAAACCCCTCGGGGCATCCGGTTTAGTTTACCATTAACTATATTAGGGAATTCAAAATTTCGGAGAATAAAGTCGAATATTATAAATATTGTTCGGGCGTGGTCAAAATAACGGGAAATATTGGTGCGACCACGCGCGGACACCACATTAAATTTCAGCTGAACCCCAATCGAATATTCGTCTAGATTTTCAATAAAGTCAATTAGGGAAATTAATTCGCCGACCTCGGCGAAAATTCCCCGAGGTCGGCGAAAATTCGCCGTAATCGGCGAGTTCGCTACAAACGGCGAATTACAATAACTACGCTGAATAATGGTTACTCAAGGTCGCTCGCATATTAATGACGGGGATTTTGAACGATTCAGCGATATGATAACTTTCGCAATTTTTGGCTGTAATATGAAATTTAAATAAATGTAAAGCGTAGAAGAGGGAATAAGTGATTATGAATACTTTAGCTGTGTTCTACTGATCTGTGCGGCCAATTAGAGCTGTAAACCATGTGTCTACGGTAACTCTGAGCAGAGTTACAGGTAAAATAATAAAATACCTCAAACTTGGGTAATTAAACCGAGTGAGTTGCACGGTTGGTGACTCACTCGGTAAAAGTTGCACCTATGCCGGGCGGAGTTTGAAAAAAGTCGAAAAAAAAATGAACTCCAGGAAAGTGTTACGAAACCAGAGTGTATCTCCAAATACACGTGCTCGATAATTATCCCCTCCGAAATCGTACTCGATCGGCATTAAGTGCATAATTATGAGTGGAGAAGTTTAATATACACGAATTTTTTTCTTAAATTGTGATGTCGAAGTTTTCAACAAATTATATTTCGAAGAAGCGACAAACGTCGATTAAACCAGTATGCTGTAGAAATAGTACGAACAATACGCTATTTTCTGGTACCGCTCAAACCCCTCGGGGCATCCGGTTTAGTTTACCATTAACTATATTAGGGAATTCAAAATTTCGGAGAATAAAGTCGAATATTATAAATATTGTTCGGGCGTGGTCAAAATAACGGGAAATATTGGTGCGACCACGCGCGGACACCACATTAAATTTCAGCTGAACCCCAATCGAATATTCGTCTAGATTTTCAATAAAGTCAATTAGGGAAATTAATTCGCCGACCTCGGCGAAAATTCCCCGAGGTCGGCGAAAATTCGCCGTAATCGGCGAGTTCGCTACAAACGGCGAATTACAATAACTACGCTGAATAATGGTTACTCAAGGTCGCTCGCATATTAATGACGGGGATTTTGAACGATTCAGCGATATGATAACTTTCGCAATTTTTGGCTGTAATATGAAATTTAAATAAATGTAAAGCGTAGAAGAGGGAATAAGTGATTATGAATACTTTAGCTGTGTTCTACTGATCTGTGCGGCCAATTAGAGCTGTAAACCATGTGTCTACGGTAACTCTGAGCAGAGTTACAGGTAAAATAATAAAATACCTCAAACTTGGGTAATTAAACCGAGTGAGTTGCACGGTTGGTGACTCACTCGGTAAAAGTTGCACCTATGCCGGGCGGAGTTTGAAAAAAGTCGAAAAAAAAAAACTCCAGGAAAGTGTTACGAAACCAGAGTGTATCTCCAAATACACGTGCTCGATAATTATCCCCTCCGAAATCGTACTCGATCGGCATTAAGTGCATAATTATGAGTGGAGAAGTTTAATATACACGAATTTTTTTCTTAAATTGTGATGTCGAAGTTTTCAACAAATTATATTTCGAAGAAGCGACAAACGTCGATTAAACCAGTATGCTGTAGAAATAGTACGAACAATACGCTATTTTCTGGTACCGCTCAAACCCCTCGGGGCATCCGGTTTAGTTTACCATTAACTATATTAGGGAATTCAAAATTTCGGAGAATAAAGTCGAATATTATAAATATTGTTCGGGCGTGGTCAAAATAACGGGAATATTGGTGCGACCACGCGCGGACACCACATTAAATTTCAGCTGAACCCCAATCGAATATTCGTCTAGATTTTCAATAAAGTCAATTAGGGAAATTAATTCGCCGACCTCGGCGAAAATTCCCCGAGGTCGGCGAAAATTCGCCGTAATCGGCGAGTTCGCTACAAACGGCGAATTACAATAACTACGCTGAATAATGGTTACTCAAGGTCGCTCGCATATTAATGACGGGGATTTTGAACGATTCAGCGATATGATAACTTTCGCAATTTTTGGCTGTAATATGAAATTTAAATAAATGTAAAGCGTAGAAGAGGGAATAAGTGATTATGAATACTTTAGCTGTGTTCTACTGATCTGTGCGGCCAATTAGAGCTGTAAACCATGTGTCTACGGTAACTCTGAGCAGAGTTACAGGTAAAATAATAAAATACCTCAAACTTGGGTAATTAAACCGAGTGAGTTGCACGGTTGGTGACTCACTCGGTAAAAGTTGCACCTATGCCGGGCGGAGTTTGAAAAAAGTCGAAAAAAAAATGAACTCCAGGAAAGTGTTACGAAACCAGAGTGTATCTCCAAATACACGTGCTCGATAATTATCCCCTCCGAAATCGTACTCGATCGGCATTAAGTGCATAATTATGAGTGGAGAAGTTTAATATACACGAATTTTTTTCTTAAATTGTGATGTCGAAGTTTTCAACAAATTATATTTCGAAGAAGCGACAAACGTCGATTAAACCAGTATGCTGTAGAAATAGTACGAACAATACGCTATTTTCTGGTACCGCTCAAACCCCTCGGGGCATCCGGTTTAGTTTACCATTAACTATATTAGGGAATTCAAAATTTCGGAGAATAAAGTCGAATATTATAAATATTGTTCGGGCGTGGTCAAAATAACGGGAAATATTGGTGCGACCACGCGCGGACACCACATTAAATTTCAGCTGAACCCCAATCGAATATTCGTCTAGATTTTCAATAAAGTCAATTAGGGAAATTAATTCGCCGACCTCGGCGAAAATTCCCCGAGGTCGGCGAAAATTCGCCGTAATCGGCGAGTTCGCTACAAACGGCGAATTACAATAACTACGCTGAATAATGGTTACTCAAGGTCGCTCGCATATTAATGACGGGGATTTTGAACGATTCAGCGATATGATAACTTTCGCAATTTTTGGCTGTAATATGAAATTTAAATAAATGTAAAGCGTAGAAGAGGGAATAAGTGATTATGAATACTTTAGCTGTGTTCTACTGATCTGTGCGGCCAATTAGAGCTGTAAACCATGTGTCTACGGTAACTCTGAGCAGAGTTACAGGTAAAATAATAAAATACCTCAAACTTGGGTAATTAAACCGAGTGAGTTGCACGGTTGGTGACTCACTCGGTAAAAGTTGCACCTATGCCGGGCGGAGTTTGAAAAAAGTCGAAAAAAAAATGAACTCCAGGAAAGTGTTACGAAACCAGAGTGTATCTCCAAATACACGTGCTCGATAATTATCCCCTCCGAAATCGTACTCGATCGGCATTAAGTGCATAATTATGAGTGGAGAAGTTTAATATACACGAATTTTTTTCTTAAATTGTGATGTCGAAGTTTTCAACAAATTATATTTCGAAGAAGCGACAAACGTCGATTAAACCAGTATGCTGTAGAAATAGTACGAACAATACGCTATTTTCTGGTACCGCTCAAACCCCTCGGGGCATCCGGTTTAGTTTACCATTAACTATATTAGGGAATTCAAAATTTCGGAGAATAAAGTCGAATATTATAAATATTGTTCGGGCGTGGTCAAAATAACGGGAAATATTGGTGCGACCACGCGCGGACACCACATTAAATTTCAGCTGAACCCCAATCGAATATTCGTCTAGATTTTCAATAAAGTCAATTAGGGAAATTAATTCGCCGACCTCGGCGAAAATTCCCCGAGGTCGGCGAAAATTCGCCGTAATCGGCGAGTTCGCTACAAACGGCGAATTACAATAACTACGCTGAATAATGGTTACTCAAGGTCGCTCGCATATTAATGACGGGGATTTTGAACGATTCAGCGATATGATAACTTTCGCAATTTTTGGCTGTAATATGAAATTTAAATAAATGTAAAGCGTAGAAGAGGGAATAAGTGATTATGAATACTTTAGCTGTGTTCTACTGATCTGTGCGGCCAATTAGAGCTGTAAACCATGTGTCTACGGTAACTCTGAGCAGAGTTACAGGTAAAATAATAAAATACCTCAAACTTGGGTAATTAAACCGAGTGAGTTGCACGGTTGGTGACTCACTCGGTAAAAGTTGCACCTATGCCGGGCGGAGTTTGAAAAAAGTCGAAAAAAAAATGAACTCCAGGAAAGTGTTACGAAACCAGAGTGTATCTCCAAATACACGTGCTCGATAATTATCCCCTCCGAAATCGTACTCGATCGGCATTAAGTGCATAATTATGAGTGGAGAAGTTTAATATACACGAATTTTTTTCTTAAATTGTGATGTCGAAGTTTTCAACAAATTATATTTCGAAGAAGCGACAAACGTCGATTAAACCAGTATGCTGTAGAAATAGTACGAACAATACGCTATTTTCTGGTACCGCTCAAACCCCTCGGGGCATCCGGTTTAGTTTACCATTAACTATATTAGGGAATTCAAAATTTCGGAGAATAAAGTCGAATATTATAAATATTGTTCGGGCGTGGTCAAAATAACGGGAAATATTGGTGCGACCACGCGCGGACACCACATTAAATTTCAGCTGAACCCCAATCGAATATTCGTCTAGATTTTCAATAAAGTCAATTAGGGAAATTAATTCGCCGACCTCGGCGAAAATTCCCCGAGGTCGGCGAAAATTCGCCGTAATCGGCGAGTTCGCTACAAACGGCGAATTACAATAACTACGCTGAATAATGGTTACTCAAGGTCGCTCGCATATTAATGACGGGGATTTTGAACGATTCAGCGATATGATAACTTTCGCAATTTTTGGCTGTAATATGAAATTTAAATAAATGTAAAGCGTAGAAGAGGGAATAAGTGATTATGAATACTTTAGCTGTGTTCTACTGATCTGTGCGGCCAATTAGAGCTGTAAACCATGTGTCTACGGTAACTCTGAGCAGAGTTACAGGTAAAATAATAAAATACCTCAAACTTGGGTAATTAAACCGAGTGAGTTGCACGGTTGGTGACTCACTCGGTAAAAGTTGCACCTATGCCGGGCGGAGTTTGAAAAAAGTCGAAAAAAAAATGAACTCCAGGAAAGTGTTACGAAACCAGAGTGTATCTCCAAATACACGTGCTCGATAATTATCCCCTCCGAAATCGTACTCGATCGGCATTAAGTGCATAATTATGAGTGGAGAAGTTTAATATACACGAATTTTTTTCTTAAATTGTGATGTCGAAGTTTTCAACAAATTATATTTCGAAGAAGCGACAAACGTCGATTAAACCAGTATGCTGTAGAAATAGTACGAACAATACGCTATTTTCTGGTACCGCTCAAACCCCTCGGGGCATCCGGTTTAGTTTACCATTAACTATATTAGGGAATTCAAAATTTCGGAGAATAAAGTCGAATATTATAAATATTGTTCGGGCGTGGTCAAAATAACGGGAAATATTGGTGCGACCACGCGCGGACACCACATTAAATTTCAGCTGAACCCCAATCGAATATTCGTCTAGATTTTCAATAAAGTCAATTAGGGAAATTAATTCGCCGACCTCGGCGAAAATTCCCCGAGGTCGGCGAAAATTCGCCGTAATCGGCGAGTTCGCTACAAACGGCGAATTACAATAACTACGCTGAATAATGGTTACTCAAGGTCGCTCGCATATTAATGACGGGGATTTTGAACGATTCAGCGATATGATAACTTTCGCAATTTTTGGCTGTAATATGAAATTTAAATAAATGTAAAGCGTAGAAGAGGGAATAAGTGATTATGAATACTTTAGCTGTGTTCTACTGATCTGTGCGGCCAATTAGAGCTGTAAACCATGTGTCTACGGTAACTCTGAGCAGAGTTACAGGTAAAATAATAAAATACCTCAAACTTGGGTAATTAAACCGAGTGAGTTGCACGGTTGGTGACTCACTCGGTAAAAGTTGCACCTATGCCGGGCGGAGTTTGAAAAAAGTCGAAAAAAAAATGAACTCCAGGAAAGTGTTACGAAACCAGAGTGTATCTCCAAATACACGTGCTCGATAATTATCCCCTCCGAAATCGTACTCGATCGGCATTAAGTGCATAATTATGAGTGGAGAAGTTTAATATACACGAATTTTTTTCTTAAATTGTGATGTCGAAGTTTTCAACAAATTATATTTCGAAGAAGCGACAAACGTCGATTAAACCAGTATGCTGTAGAAATAGTACGAACAATACGCTATTTTCTGGTACCGCTCAAACCCCTCGGGGCATCCGGTTTAGTTTACCATTAACTATATTAGGGAATTCAAAATTTCGGAGAATAAAGTCGAATATTATAAATATTGTTCGGGCGTGGTCAAAATAACGGGAAATATTGGTGCGACCACGCGCGGACACCACATTAAATTTCAGCTGAACCCCAATCGAATATTCGTCTAGATTTTCAATAAAGTCAATTAGGGAAATTAATTCGCCGACCTCGGCGAAAATTCCCCGAGGTCGGCGAAAATTCGCCGTAATCGGCGAGTTCGCTACAAACGGCGAATTACAATAACTACGCTGAATAATGGTTACTCAAGGTCGCTCGCATATTAATGACGGGGATTTTGAACGATTCAGCGATATGATAACTTTCGCAATTTTTGGCTGTAATATGAAATTTAAATAAATGTAAAGCGTAGAAGAGGGAATAAGTGATTATGAATACTTTAGCTGTGTTCTACTGATCTGTGCGGCCAATTAGAGCTGTAAACCATGTGTCTACGGTAACTCTGAGCAGAGTTACAGGTAAAATAATAAAATACCTCAAACTTGGGTAATTAAACCGAGTGAGTTGCACGGTTGGTGACTCACTCGGTAAAAGTTGCACCTATGCCGGGCGGAGTTTGAAAAAAGTCGAAAAAAAAATGAACTCCAGGAAAGTGTTACGAAACCAGAGTGTATCTCCAAATACACGTGCTCGATAATTATCCCCTCCGAAATCGTACTCGATCGGCATTAAGTGCATAATTATGAGTGGAGAAGTTTAATATACACGAATTTTTTTCTTAAATTGTGATGTCGAAGTTTTCAACAAATTATATTTCGAAGAAGCGACAAACGTCGATTAAACCAGTATGCTGTAGAAATAGTACGAACAATACGCTATTTTCTGGTACCGCTCAAACCCCTCGGGGCATCCGGTTTAGTTTACCATTAACTATATTAGGGAATTCAAAATTTCGGAGAATAAAGTCGAATATTATAAATATTGTTCGGGCGTGGTCAAAATAACGGGAAATATTGGTGCGACCACGCGCGGACACCACATTAAATTTCAGCTGAACCCCAATCGAATATTCGTCTAGATTTTCAATAAAGTCAATTAGGGAAATTAATTCGCCGACCTCGGCGAAAATTCCCCGAGGTCGGCGAAAATTCGCCGTAATCGGCGAGTTCGCTACAAACGGCGAATTACAATAACTACGCTGAATAATGGTTACTCAAGGTCGCTCGCATATTAATGACGGGGATTTTGAACGATTCAGCGATATGATAACTTTCGCAATTTTTGGCTGTAATATGAAATTTAAATAAATGTAAAGCGTAGAAGAGGGAATAAGTGATTATGAATACTTTAGCTGTGTTCTACTGATCTGTGCGGCCAATTAGAGCTGTAAACCATGTGTCTACGGTAACTCTGAGCAGAGTTACAGGTAAAATAATAAAATACCTCAAACTTGGGTAATTAAACCGAGTGAGTTGCACGGTTGGTGACTCACTCGGTAAAAGTTGCACCTATGCCGGGCGGAGTTTGAAAAAAGTCGAAAAAAAAATGAACTCCAGGAAAGTGTTACGAAACCAGAGTGTATCTCCAAATACACGTGCTCGATAATTATCCCCTCCGAAATCGTACTCGATCGGCATTAAGTGCATAATTATGAGTGGAGAAGTTTAATATACACGAATTTTTTTCTTAAATTGTGATGTCGAAGTTTTCAACAAATTATATTTCGAAGAAGCGACAAACGTCGATTAAACCAGTATGCTGTAGAAATAGTACGAACAATACGCTATTTTCTGGTACCGCTCAAACCCCTCGGGGCATCCGGTTTAGTTTACCATTAACTATATTAGGGAATTCAAAATTTCGGAGAATAAAGTCGAATATTATAAATATTGTTCGGGCGTGGTCAAAATAACGGGAAATATTGGTGCGACCACGCGCGGACACCACATTAAATTTCAGCTGAACCCCAATCGAATATTCGTCTAGATTTTCAATAAAGTCAATTAGGGAAATTAATTCGCCGACCTCGGCGAAAATTCCCCGAGGTCGGCGAAAATTCGCCGTAATCGGCGAGTTCGCTACAAACGGCGAATTACAATAACTACGCTGAATAATGGTTACTCAAGGTCGCTCGCATATTAATGACGGGGATTTTGAACGATTCAGCGATATGATAACTTTCGCAATTTTTGGCTGTAATATGAAATTTAAATAAATGTAAAGCGTAGAAGAGGGAATAAGTGATTATGAATACTTTAGCTGTGTTCTACTGATCTGTGCGGCCAATTAGAGCTGTAAACCATGTGTCTACGGTAACTCTGAGCAGAGTTACAGGTAAAATAATAAAATACCTCAAACTTGGGTAATTAAACCGAGTGAGTTGCACGGTTGGTGACTCACTCGGTAAAAGTTGCACCTATGCCGGGCGGAGTTTGAAAAAAGTCGAAAAAAAAATGAACTCCAGGAAAGTGTTACGAAACCAGAGTGTATCTCCAAATACACGTGCTCGATAATTATCCCCTCCGAAATCGTACTCGATCGGCATTAAGTGCATAATTATGAGTGGAGAAGTTTAATATACACGAATTTTTTTCTTAAATTGTGATGTCGAAGTTTTCAACAAATTATATTTCGAAGAAGCGACAAACGTCGATTAAACCAGTATGCTGTAGAAATAGTACGAACAATACGCTATTTTCTGGTACCGCTCAAACCCCTCGGGGCATCCGGTTTAGTTTACCATTAACTATATTAGGGAATTCAAAATTTCGGAGAATAAAGTCGAATATTATAAATATTGTTCGGGCGTGGTCAAAATAACGGGAAATATTGGTGCGACCACGCGCGGACACCACATTAAATTTCAGCTGAACCCCAATCGAATATTCGTCTAGATTTTCAATAAAGTCAATTAGGGAAATTAATTCGCCGACCTCGGCGAAAATTCCCCGAGGTCGGCGAAAATTCGCCGTAATCGGCGAGTTCGCTACAAACGGCGAATTACAATAACTACGCTGAATAATGGTTACTCAAGGTCGCTCGCATATTAATGACGGGGATTTTGAACGATTCAGCGATATGATAACTTTCGCAATTTTTGGCTGTAATATGAAATTTAAATAAATGTAAAGCGTAGAAGAGGGAATAAGTGATTATGAATACTTTAGCTGTGTTCTACTGATCTGTGCGGCCAATTAGAGCTGTAAACCATGTGTCTACGGTAACTCTGAGCAGAGTTACAGGTAAAATAATAAAATACCTCAAACTTGGGTAATTAAACCGAGTGAGTTGCACGGTTGGTGACTCACTCGGTAAAAGTTGCACCTATGCCGGGCGGAGTTTGAAAAAAGTCGAAAAAAAAATGAACTCCAGGAAAGTGTTACGAAACCAGAGTGTATCTCCAAATACACGTGCTCGATAATTATCCCCTCCGAAATCGTACTCGATCGGCATTAAGTGCATAATTATGAGTGGAGAAGTTTAATATACACGAATTTTTTTCTTAAATTGTGATGTCGAAGTTTTCAACAAATTATATTTCGAAGAAGCGACAAACGTCGATTAAACCAGTATGCTGTAGAAATAGTACGAACAATACGCTATTTTCTGGTACCGCTCAAACCCCTCGGGGCATCCGGTTTAGTTTACCATTAACTATATTAGGGAATTCAAAATTTCGGAGAATAAAGTCGAATATTATAAATATTGTTCGGGCGTGGTCAAAATAACGGGAAATATTGGTGCGACCACGCGCGGACACCACATTAAATTTCAGCTGAACCCCAATCGAATATTCGTCTAGATTTTCAATAAAGTCAATTAGGGAAATTAATTCGCCGACCTCGGCGAAAATTCCCCGAGGTCGGCGAAAATTCGCCGTAATCGGCGAGTTCGCTACAAACGGCGAATTACAATAACTACGCTGAATAATGGTTACTCAAGGTCGCTCGCATATTAATGACGGGGATTTTGAACGATTCAGCGATATGATAACTTTCGCAATTTTTGGCTGTAATATGAAATTTAAATAAATGTAAAGCGTAGAAGAGGGAATAAGTGATTATGAATACTTTAGCTGTGTTCTACTGATCTGTGCGGCCAATTAGAGCTGTAAACCATGTGTCTACGGTAACTCTGAGCAGAGTTACAGGTAAAATAATAAAATACCTCAAACTTGGGTAATTAAACCGAGTGAGTTGCACGGTTGGTGACTCACTCGGTAAAAGTTGCACCTATGCCGGGCGGAGTTTGAAAAAAGTCGAAAAAAAAATGAACTCCAGGAAAGTGTTACGAAACCAGAGTGTATCTCCAAATACACGTGCTCGATAATTATCCCCTCCGAAATCGTACTCGATCGGCATTAAGTGCATAATTATGAGTGGAGAAGTTTAATATACACGAATTTTTTTCTTAAATTGTGATGTCGAAGTTTTCAACAAATTATATTTCGAAGAAGCGACAAACGTCGATTAAACCAGTATGCTGTAGAAATAGTACGAACAATACGCTATTTTCTGGTACCGCTCAAACCCCTCGGGGCATCCGGTTTAGTTTACCATTAACTATATTAGGGAATTCAAAATTTCGGAGAATAAAGTCGAATATTATAAATATTGTTCGGGCGTGGTCAAAATAACGGGAAATATTGGTGCGACCACGCGCGGACACCACATTAAATTTCAGCTGAACCCCAATCGAATATTCGTCTAGATTTTCAATAAAGTCAATTAGGGAAATTAATTCGCCGACCTCGGCGAAAATTCCCCGAGGTCGGCGAAAATTCGCCGTAATCGGCGAGTTCGCTACAAACGGCGAATTACAATAACTACGCTGAATAATGGTTACTCAAGGTCGCTCGCATATTAATGACGGGGATTTTGAACGATTCAGCGATATGATAACTTTCGCAATTTTTGGCTGTAATATGAAATTTAAATAAATGTAAAGCGTAGAAGAGGGAATAAGTGATTATGAATACTTTAGCTGTGTTCTACTGATCTGTGCGGCCAATTAGAGCTGTAAACCATGTGTCTACGGTAACTCTGAGCAGAGTTACAGGTAAAATAATAAAATACCTCAAACTTGGGTAATTAAACCGAGTGAGTTGCACGGTTGGTGACTCACTCGGTAAAAGTTGCACCTATGCCGGGCGGAGTTTGAAAAAAGTCGAAAAAAAAATGAACTCCAGGAAAGTGTTACGAAACCAGAGTGTATCTCCAAATACACGTGCTCGATAATTATCCCCTCCGAAATCGTACTCGATCGGCATTAAGTGCATAATTATGAGTGGAGAAGTTTAATATACACGAATTTTTTTCTTAAATTGTGATGTCGAAGTTTTCAACAAATTATATTTCGAAGAAGCGACAAACGTCGATTAAACCAGTATGCTGTAGAAATAGTACGAACAATACGCTATTTTCTGGTACCGCTCAAACCCCTCGGGGCATCCGGTTTAGTTTACCATTAACTATATTAGGGAATTCAAAATTTCGGAGAATAAAGTCGAATATTATAAATATTGTTCGGGCGTGGTCAAAATAACGGGAAATATTGGTGCGACCACGCGCGGACACCACATTAAATTTCAGCTGAACCCCAATCGAATATTCGTCTAGATTTTCAATAAAGTCAATTAGGGAAATTAATTCGCCGACCTCGGCGAAAATTCCCCGAGGTCGGCGAAAATTCGCCGTAATCGGCGAGTTCGCTACAAACGGCGAATTACAATAACTACGCTGAATAATGGTTACTCAAGGTCGCTCGCATATTAATGACGGGGATTTTGAACGATTCAGCGATATGATAACTTTCGCAATTTTTGGCTGTAATATGAAATTTAAATAAATGTAAAGCGTAGAAGAGGGAATAAGTGATTATGAATACTTTAGCTGTGTTCTACTGATCTGTGCGGCCAATTAGAGCTGTAAACCATGTGTCTACGGTAACTCTGAGCAGAGTTACAGGTAAAATAATAAAATACCTCAAACTTGGGTAATTAAACCGAGTGAGTTGCACGGTTGGTGACTCACTCGGTAAAAGTTGCACCTATGCCGGGCGGAGTTTGAAAAAAGTCGAAAAAAAAATGAACTCCAGGAAAGTGTTACGAAACCAGAGTGTATCTCCAAATACACGTGCTCGATAATTATCCCCTCCGAAATCGTACTCGATCGGCATTAAGTGCATAATTATGAGTGGAGAAGTTTAATATACACGAATTTTTTTCTTAAATTGTGATGTCGAAGTTTTCAACAAATTATATTTCGAAGAAGCGACAAACGTCGATTAAACCAGTATGCTGTAGAAATAGTACGAACAATACGCTATTTTCTGGTACCGCTCAAACCCCTCGGGGCATCCGGTTTAGTTTACCATTAACTATATTAGGGAATTCAAAATTTCGGAGAATAAAGTCGAATATTATAAATATTGTTCGGGCGTGGTCAAAATAACGGGAAATATTGGTGCGACCACGCGCGGACACCACATTAAATTTCAGCTGAACCCCAATCGAATATTCGTCTAGATTTTCAATAAAGTCAATTAGGGAAATTAATTCGCCGACCTCGGCGAAAATTCCCCGAGGTCGGCGAAAATTCGCCGTAATCGGCGAGTTCGCTACAAACGGCGAATTACAATAACTACGCTGAATAATGGTTACTCAAGGTCGCTCGCATATTAATGACGGGGATTTTGAACGATTCAGCGATATGATAACTTTCGCAATTTTTGGCTGTAATATGAAATTTAAATAAATGTAAAGCGTAGAAGAGGGAATAAGTGATTATGAATACTTTAGCTGTGTTCTACTGATCTGTGCGGCCAATTAGAGCTGTAAACCATGTGTCTACGGTAACTCTGAGCAGAGTTACAGGTAAAATAATAAAATACCTCAAACTTGGGTAATTAAACCGAGTGAGTTGCACGGTTGGTGACTCACTCGGTAAAAGTTGCACCTATGCCGGGCGGAGTTTGAAAAAAGTCGAAAAAAAAATGAACTCCAGGAAAGTGTTACGAAACCAGAGTGTATCTCCAAATACACGTGCTCGATAATTATCCCCTCCGAAATCGTACTCGATCGGCATTAAGTGCATAATTATGAGTGGAGAAGTTTAATATACACGAATTTTTTTCTTAAATTGTGATGTCGAAGTTTTCAACAAATTATATTTCGAAGAAGCGACAAACGTCGATTAAACCAGTATGCTGTAGAAATAGTACGAACAATACGCTATTTTCTGGTACCGCTCAAACCCCTCGGGGCATCCGGTTTAGTTTACCATTAACTATATTAGGGAATTCAAAATTTCGGAGAATAAAGTCGAATATTATAAATATTGTTCGGGCGTGGTCAAAATAACGGGAAATATTGGTGCGACCACGCGCGGACACCACATTAAATTTCAGCTGAACCCCAATCGAATATTCGTCTAGATTTTCAATAAAGTCAATTAGGGAAATTAATTCGCCGACCTCGGCGAAAATTCCCCGAGGTCGGCGAAAATTCGCCGTAATCGGCGAGTTCGCTACAAACGGCGAATTACAATAACTACGCTGAATAATGGTTACTCAAGGTCGCTCGCATATTAATGACGGGGATTTTGAACGATTCAGCGATATGATAACTTTCGCAATTTTTGGCTGTAATATGAAATTTAAATAAATGTAAAGCGTAGAAGAGGGAATAAGTGATTATGAATACTTTAGCTGTGTTCTACTGATCTGTGCGGCCAATTAGAGCTGTAAACCATGTGTCTACGGTAACTCTGAGCAGAGTTACAGGTAAAATAATAAAATACCTCAAACTTGGGTAATTAAACCGAGTGAGTTGCACGGTTGGTGACTCACTCGGTAAAAGTTGCACCTATGCCGGGCGGAGTTTGAAAAAAGTCGAAAAAAAAATGAACTCCAGGAAAGTGTTACGAAACCAGAGTGTATCTCCAAATACACGTGCTCGATAATTATCCCCTCCGAAATCGTACTCGATCGGCATTAAGTGCATAATTATGAGTGGAGAAGTTTAATATACACGAATTTTTTTCTTAAATTGTGATGTCGAAGTTTTCAACAAATTATATTTCGAAGAAGCGACAAACGTCGATTAAACCAGTATGCTGTAGAAATAGTACGAACAATACGCTATTTTCTGGTACCGCTCAAACCCCTCGGGGCATCCGGTTTAGTTTACCATTAACTATATTAGGGAATTCAAAATTTCGGAGAATAAAGTCGAATATTATAAATATTGTTCGGGCGTGGTCAAAATAACGGGAAATATTGGTGCGACCACGCGCGGACACCACATTAAATTTCAGCTGAACCCCAATCGAATATTCGTCTAGATTTTCAATAAAGTCAATTAGGGAAATTAATTCGCCGACCTCGGCGAAAATTCCCCGAGGTCGGCGAAAATTCGCCGTAATCGGCGAGTTCGCTACAAACGGCGAATTACAATAACTACGCTGAATAATGGTTACTCAAGGTCGCTCGCATATTAATGACGGGGATTTTGAACGATTCAGCGATATGATAACTTTCGCAATTTTTGGCTGTAATATGAAATTTAAATAAATGTAAAGCGTAGAAGAGGGAATAAGTGATTATGAATACTTTAGCTGTGTTCTACTGATCTGTGCGGCCAATTAGAGCTGTAAACCATGTGTCTACGGTAACTCTGAGCAGAGTTACAGGTAAAATAATAAAATACCTCAAACTTGGGTAATTAAACCGAGTGAGTTGCACGGTTGGTGACTCACTCGGTAAAAGTTGCACCTATGCCGGGCGGAGTTTGAAAAAAGTCGAAAAAAAAATGAACTCCAGGAAAGTGTTACGAAACCAGAGTGTATCTCCAAATACACGTGCTCGATAATTATCCCCTCCGAAATCGTACTCGATCGGCATTAAGTGCATAATTATGAGTGGAGAAGTTTAATATACACGAATTTTTTTCTTAAATTGTGATGTCGAAGTTTTCAACAAATTATATTTCGAAGAAGCGACAAACGTCGATTAAACCAGTATGCTGTAGAAATAGTACGAACAATACGCTATTTTCTGGTACCGCTCAAACCCCTCGGGGCATCCGGTTTAGTTTACCATTAACTATATTAGGGAATTCAAAATTTCGGAGAATAAAGTCGAATATTATAAATATTGTTCGGGCGTGGTCAAAATAACGGGAAATATTGGTGCGACCACGCGCGGACACCACATTAAATTTCAGCTGAACCCCAATCGAATATTCGTCTAGATTTTCAATAAAGTCAATTAGGGAAATTAATTCGCCGACCTCGGCGAAAATTCCCCGAGGTCGGCGAAAATTCGCCGTAATCGGCGAGTTCGCTACAAACGGCGAATTACAATAACTACGCTGAATAATGGTTACTCAAGGTCGCTCGCATATTAATGACGGGGATTTTGAACGATTCAGCGATATGATAACTTTCGCAATTTTTGGCTGTAATATGAAATTTAAATAAATGTAAAGCGTAGAAGAGGGAATAAGTGATTATGAATACTTTAGCTGTGTTCTACTGATCTGTGCGGCCAATTAGAGCTGTAAACCATGTGTCTACGGTAACTCTGAGCAGAGTTACAGGTAAAATAATAAAATACCTCAAACTTGGGTAATTAAACCGAGTGAGTTGCACGGTTGGTGACTCACTCGGTAAAAGTTGCACCTATGCCGGGCGGAGTTTGAAAAAAGTCGAAAAAAAAATGAACTCCAGGAAAGTGTTACGAAACCAGAGTGTATCTCCAAATACACGTGCTCGATAATTATCCCCTCCGAAATCGTACTCGATCGGCATTAAGTGCATAATTATGAGTGGAGAAGTTTAATATACACGAATTTTTTTCTTAAATTGTGATGTCGAAGTTTTCAACAAATTATATTTCGAAGAAGCGACAAACGTCGATTAAACCAGTATGCTGTAGAAATAGTACGAACAATACGCTATTTTCTGGTACCGCTCAAACCCCTCGGGGCATCCGGTTTAGTTTACCATTAACTATATTAGGGAATTCAAAATTTCGGAGAATAAAGTCGAATATTATAAATATTGTTCGGGCGTGGTCAAAATAACGGGAAATATTGGTGCGACCACGCGCGGACACCACATTAAATTTCAGCTGAACCCCAATCGAATATTCGTCTAGATTTTCAATAAAGTCAATTAGGGAAATTAATTCGCCGACCTCGGCGAAAATTCCCCGAGGTCGGCGAAAATTCGCCGTAATCGGCGAGTTCGCTACAAACGGCGAATTACAATAACTACGCTGAATAATGGTTACTCAAGGTCGCTCGCATATTAATGACGGGGATTTTGAACGATTCAGCGATATGATAACTTTCGCAATTTTTGGCTGTAATATGAAATTTAAATAAATGTAAAGCGTAGAAGAGGGAATAAGTGATTATGAATACTTTAGCTGTGTTCTACTGATCTGTGCGGCCAATTAGAGCTGTAAACCATGTGTCTACGGTAACTCTGAGCAGAGTTACAGGTAAAATAATAAAATACCTCAAACTTGGGTAATTAAACCGAGTGAGTTGCACGGTTGGTGACTCACTCGGTAAAAGTTGCACCTATGCCGGGCGGAGTTTGAAAAAAGTCGAAAAAAAAATGAACTCCAGGAAAGTGTTACGAAACCAGAGTGTATCTCCAAATACACGTGCTCGATAATTATCCCCTCCGAAATCGTACTCGATCGGCATTAAGTGCATAATTATGAGTGGAGAAGTTTAATATACACGAATTTTTTTCTTAAATTGTGATGTCGAAGTTTTCAACAAATTATATTTCGAAGAAGCGACAAACGTCGATTAAACCAGTATGCTGTAGAAATAGTACGAACAATACGCTATTTTCTGGTACCGCTCAAACCCCTCGGGGCATCCGGTTTAGTTTACCATTAACTATATTAGGGAATTCAAAATTTCGGAGAATAAAGTCGAATATTATAAATATTGTTCGGGCGTGGTCAAAATAACGGGAAATATTGGTGCGACCACGCGCGGACACCACATTAAATTTCAGCTGAACCCCAATCGAATATTCGTCTAGATTTTCAATAAAGTCAATTAGGGAAATTAATTCGCCGACCTCGGCGAAAATTCCCCGAGGTCGGCGAAAATTCGCCGTAATCGGCGAGTTCGCTACAAACGGCGAATTACAATAACTACGCTGAATAATGGTTACTCAAGGTCGCTCGCATATTAATGACGGGGATTTTGAACGATTCAGCGATATGATAACTTTCGCAATTTTTGGCTGTAATATGAAATTTAAATAAATGTAAAGCGTAGAAGAGGGAATAAGTGATTATGAATACTTTAGCTGTGTTCTACTGATCTGTGCGGCCAATTAGAGCTGTAAACCATGTGTCTACGGTAACTCTGAGCAGAGTTACAGGTAAAATAATAAAATACCTCAAACTTGGGTAATTAAACCGAGTGAGTTGCACGGTTGGTGACTCACTCGGTAAAAGTTGCACCTATGCCGGGCGGAGTTTGAAAAAAGTCGAAAAAAAAATGAACTCCAGGAAAGTGTTACGAAACCAGAGTGTATCTCCAAATACACGTGCTCGATAATTATCCCCTCCGAAATCGTACTCGATCGGCATTAAGTGCATAATTATGAGTGGAGAAGTTTAATATACACGAATTTTTTTCTTAAATTGTGATGTCGAAGTTTTCAACAAATTATATTTCGAAGAAGCGACAAACGTCGATTAAACCAGTATGCTGTAGAAATAGTACGAACAATACGCTATTTTCTGGTACCGCTCAAACCCCTCGGGGCATCCGGTTTAGTTTACCATTAACTATATTAGGGAATTCAAAATTTCGGAGAATAAAGTCGAATATTATAAATATTGTTCGGGCGTGGTCAAAATAACGGGAATATTGGTGCGACCACGCGCGGACACCACATTAAATTTCAGCTGAACCCCAATCGAATATTCGTCTAGATTTTCAATAAAGTCAATTAGGGAAATTAATTCGCCGACCTCGGCGAAAATTCCCCGAGGTCGGCGAAAATTCGCCGTAATCGGCGAGTTCGCTACAAACGGCGAATTACAATAACTACGCTGAATAATGGTTACTCAAGGTCGCTCGCATATTAATGACGGGGATTTTGAACGATTCAGCGATATGATAACTTTCGCAATTTTTGGCTGTAATATGAAATTTAAATAAATGTAAAGCGTAGAAGAGGGAATAAGTGATTATGAATACTTTAGCTGTGTTCTACTGATCTGTGCGGCCAATTAGAGCTGTAAACCATGTGTCTACGGTAACTCTGAGCAGAGTTACAGGTAAAATAATAAAATACCTCAAACTTGGGTAATTAAACCGAGTGAGTTGCACGGTTGGTGACTCACTCGGTAAAAGTTGCACCTATGCCGGGCGGAGTTTGAAAAAAGTCGAAAAAAAAATGAACTCCAGGAAAGTGTTACGAAACCAGAGTGTATCTCCAAATACACGTGCTCGATAATTATCCCCTCCGAAATCGTACTCGATCGGCATTAAGTGCATAATTATGAGTGGAGAAGTTTAATATACACGAATTTTTTTCTTAAATTGTGATGTCGAAGTTTTCAACAAATTATATTTCGAAGAAGCGACAAACGTCGATTAAACCAGTATGCTGTAGAAATAGTACGAACAATACGCTATTTTCTGGTACCGCTCAAACCCCTCGGGGCATCCGGTTTAGTTTACCATTAACTATATTAGGGAATTCAAAATTTCGGAGAATAAAGTCGAATATTATAAATATTGTTCGGGCGTGGTCAAAATAACGGGAAATATTGGTGCGACCACGCGCGGACACCACATTAAATTTCAGCTGAACCCCAATCGAATATTCGTCTAGATTTTCAATAAAGTCAATTAGGGAAATTAATTCGCCGACCTCGGCGAAAATTCCCCGAGGTCGGCGAAAATTCGCCGTAATCGGCGAGTTCGCTACAAACGGCGAATTACAATAACTACGCTGAATAATGGTTACTCAAGGTCGCTCGCATATTAATGACGGGGATTTTGAACGATTCAGCGATATGATAACTTTCGCAATTTTTGGCTGTAATATGAAATTTAAATAAATGTAAAGCGTAGAAGAGGGAATAAGTGATTATGAATACTTTAGCTGTGTTCTACTGATCTGTGCGGCCATTAGAGCTGTAAACCATGTGTCTACGGTAACTCTGAGCAGAGTTACAGGTAAAATAATAAAATACCTCAAACTTGGGTAATTAAACCGAGTGAGTTGCACGGTTGGTGACTCACTCGGTAAAAGTTGCACCTATGCCGGGCGGAGTTTGAAAAAAGTCGAAAAAAAAATGAACTCCAGGAAAGTGTTACGAAACCAGAGTGTATCTCCAAATACACGTGCTCGATAATTATCCCCTCCGAAATCGTACTCGATCGGCATTAAGTGCATAATTATGAGTGGAGAAGTTTAATATACACGAATTTTTTTCTTAAATTGTGATGTCGAAGTTTTCAACAAATTATATTTCGAAGAAGCGACAAACGTCGATTAAACCAGTATGCTGTAGAAATAGTACGAACAATACGCTATTTTCTGGTACCGCTCAAACCCCTCGGGGCATCCGGTTTAGTTTACCATTAACTATATTAGGGAATTCAAAATTTCGGAGAATAAAGTCGAATATTATAAATATTGTTCGGGCGTGGTCAAAATAACGGAAATATTGGTGCGACCACGCGCGGACACCACATTAAATTTCAGCTGAACCCCAATCGAATATTCGTCTAGATTTTCAATAAAGTCAATTAGGGAAATTAATTCGCCGACCTCGGCGAAAATTCCCCGAGGTCGGCGAAAATTCGCCGTAATCGGCGAGTTCGCTACAAACGGCGAATTACAATAACTACGCTGAATAATGGTTACTCAAGGTCGCTCGCATATTAATGACGGGGATTTTGAACGATTCAGCGATATGATAACTTTCGCAATTTTTGGCTGTAATATGAAATTTAAATAAATGTAAAGCGTAGAAGAGGGAATAAGTGATTATGAATACTTTAGCTGTGTTCTACTGATCTGTGCGGCCAATTAGAGCTGTAAACCATGTGTCTACGGTAACTCTGAGCAGAGTTACAGGTAAAATAATAAAATACCTCAAACTTGGGTAATTAAACCGAGTGAGTTGCACGGTTGGTGACTCACTCGGTAAAAGTTGCACCTATGCCGGGCGGAGTTGAAAAAAGTCGAAAAAAAAAATGAACTCCAGGAAAGTGTTACGAAACCAGAGTGTATCTCCAAATACACGTGCTCGATAATTATCCCCTCCGAAATCGTACTCGATCGGCATTAAGTGCATAATTATGAGTGGAGAAGTTTAATATACCGAATTTTTTCTTAAATTGTGATGTCGAAGTTTTTCAACAAATTATATTTC